>OX421442.1:9171291-9771291 GCA_949126915.1 Musotima nitidalis | reverse complement strand
TTGAACTTTATTTAATAAACCGAAACTTATAGGTAAAGGTAGTGACATCAGAAATTGTGAAAAATGTTGCTCTAAAATCTAACGAACTGATCGTCCGCGTAAGTGGTATATTTTAAAAGATATCTAATTTTTTACAATTCTGAAGGAAAACGTTGAGTAGGGTACTGGTACTTTTTTATGTTGTCGGATTTTTTCTCGATGGGTAATCGATTCATTTTTTTCAAATTTGGGAAGCTGACGGCGTTGTGCAGTGAATTTACTGCTAGTTTTTTTTAAAATATTGCATATTTTTAAAAAAATTATAAATAATAACAACATTGTGTTTCCCTTCAATAATAGCGAATAATTGTTCAATATAAGTATGTTATTCAATATTCAAACCATCATTAGTACATTTTTGTCGTCACATTAAAATTATTTTTTAAAAATGTTTTTAAATTCTTATTTCGTTCTTACGAGACTACGTTTTTTGAACATAAGAAATTGTAAAAATAAGGCGGCAGAGGCTGTAAACCTTTTTACTTAAGTTTTTTTAGCATTATCCTTTGTCTAATAAAATAAAAGAAAAGAGCAACATGGTATTAAAAATATTGATTGCGCCTGCAATGTTACATATATACTTGAACATTTGCTACATAATTACATTTGAAATGCTGTTTTTAAGAAACAGTGCTCCAACGAATCATGTTATTCTACCAAATCAAGGCAGATTGCATTGCTGCCAATCAATATAGATATATTTTCTATGTTTGGCATTTTTAAGTAATTTTTAGTAATGAAACTAATTTGTGTGATGATCAAAATTAATAGTTATGAATTTTTAAATTTGATATCCTTTGATTTGAACAGATGTGATAAAATTAATTTGAATAATGTACCAAATACGATTTATGTAAGAAACACGCTACAAATTATTAGGCGGTGTAGAATTTGTTCCTTCATTAAGTCCCGATAATATTGGACACTACGGAGGACATGGTGACCATAAGAACGACGAAATAGTCTGTATTGATGATTTGGTGGGAAAAATGTGTAGCAGCAAAGAAGAAGAATCAGTAATTTTACATACTTTGTCCTACGGATTTATCGATTAGGTTACATCCTGTGTGTTATATGTAACTATGAATGTTGTTAGAAAATAGTTAACATAATAAAAAGTTACTTTCTTTGATAACTTAAGAAATTCTGATTTTTTATTGTGTGTGGAATTCTTTAGTATGATAAACCTCATACAGTGTGACAATACATACCTGACTTTGCTCAAACTTGTCACTTAAAAAATGTAAGTATATGTAGAAATAATGTAGTAAATACACTCTAAAAACGTGTTTGAAACAAAACTCGGAAAACTCTCGGTACTCAAATAAACCGATATGGTCACCCTACTAAACGTTTTCTCTAAGAATTGTAAATAATTAAATATCTTTTAAAATATATCACTTACAGGAACGATCAGTTCGTTAGATTTTAGAGCAAAATTTTTCACAATTTCTGATGTCACTACCTTCTACCTATAAGTTTCGGTTTATTAAATAAAGTTCAAGATAAGGATCACTCAGTTCGGACGATCGAAAAAAATAAGATTTTCATTTTCTCTTAAATCAGTAAGATGTCAATCACGATCTTTGTTTCACAAATTTTCCCAGAAGTGTAATTTGTAATAAACATGACATTGTTTCATACGTTTGCAGTATAAGGTGGTGTTTTAAAAGATCACTCAACTGAACAGAGTGCATTCTGAGTGATCCTTAAAATCCGTTCTAAATCGAAAACGTGGCATTGAAACGAATCAAAAATTTGTTAAGCAGCTTTCACAAATTTTTCACAATTATTTCAAATGCAAATCATAAACACATAGATTGTATATTCTTGGATATGCGTTATGGCTTATTCTTCAGGTGTCCAGATTGAGTGATCCAGTTAATTAGTTCTAACTTTCTTTGCGGTTTCACAATTTTTTTATCTTACTATGAAGTTTTCACAATTATTTCCTAAATCTTCTTATAATTTGGTTGTGGTTGGATGAGTTTTTTGAAAAGATCACTCAGTCCACACGCACACCTTCATTGCACGCTGAGACACTGAACTGTATAACGAAGTCTTGTAGTTAGGCCCTACGTCTCAGTACCATACATCATACAAATACAAATACAAATATTTATTTCTGTAACTTACAAATATGGAACTATTACATTTGTGGGAATCTCTTTTTAAGCAAAATGTTTGCTTGTGATAAGAGAAACCGCTCTTCTATAGCCTTTTTCAATATTAAGTAAGAACGTACCGATTTATTTATTTTAAAATGTTTTATATAGTTAGGGATAAAAAAAATAAAAAAATATATATACATTTAACATAATTAGTTACACAGGTTAACACTATGTGTGTATGTGTGTGTGTGTGTGTGTGTGTGTGTGTGTGTGTGTGCGTGCGTGCGTGCGTGCGTGTGTGAGAGTGTGTGTATGTGTGTGCGTGCATCTGTGGATGTGGATAACAGTGAATGCTAGAACTTTTTTGCCTGTACTATGCATTCGATATCTTCGTAAGATTTTGTCTTTAACCATTCGGTGTCGATTGATTTACAACTTCTGTATGTCAGAGGGTAAATATTTAATTGTTTATGAACAACATTATAAATGTGAATTGCTTGCCAGTGATATTGTCTTTTTGCAAAAGTAGTTTTACTTGTGATGTTAGGACCAACATACTTTTTCCTTCTACTTTCCGTGTATTCCTCTTTGTAAGGGAGAGATTTATGCTGTCGTAGAATAATATGAAGCAAATACAATTTTCTAACGGTTAGGACACCTATTTCTAAATAAAGTTTTTCTGTCGAAAAACGGTATGGTTTAAACGACATAACTTTAAGCAACGAACGCTGAGCCCTCTCCAATTCTAAGAATTTTGTTTTTGATGTACCACCCCAAACGGGTAGACAATAGCTAATAATTGATTGATCATTGCTGGCAACACAATCTGGGTTAGCGTCAGAACCCCTGGACCAAGTGAGATATTTTATGTTTGGAGACTATCAAGGTTCAATACCTTTTTGATACTATTTGATACCTACATTAAATTATCTAGTACCTCGACGAGCAGTGAAAAAACATGAAAGAATGTGGCCAGACATTCTGACGTCAGGTTGTCTGGACCACATTTTTTTCATATAGTTGGAGACAATATCAGCCTTATTAATAAAGATAAGCTCAGGTGTATATACCCGTTATACAGGTGATGCAAGCCATCGGGCTACCAATAAAAACATTTCTGACAAATCGGTTGTATACGTCTGTTTTAGCGTAGAAGAAAAATTACACAGGGCTTATTCACTCATGAACCGTAGTTTATCTATTGTGTAAGTGTATGACAGGTGTCCATTTTGGGTTCGTATCTTGGTTTTTAATATTTTTCGCTTTATACGGTTTATCAAATTTACTTAGATTTGCAATAGAGACCTCAAGTTACGAGCAATCGAAAAATTTATAAAAGTTTCTCGTCAATTATAACGAATCAAAATTCAATATTATATTTTCCAAAGACAATGTACAAAATAGCAGTACATAATTGAAGGGTTTAATTCGAGAAGGGTTTAACTGTCATTTATTCACAAAATAAGTTATGGGTACCGTTAGATTCAGTAAAAAAATATCTACATTATGGCATTCACAAAATAACAAATATCGGCTTAAATCTCGAGATATTCAGTTTAAAAACGGTTTAACTGTCATAAATGTTAAGATTTCTAATACAAAAAAGATTTATTATTCGTCAAATCCATAAATTATACATAATTCTGCTTTGTTCATATATAGAAATGGATTATCGAATTAAAAACCGTTTTTATGTACATAAAGATATTAAATGACCCAAGTAAAGTTTTTGAAGACTGGATTAAGGTAATTTCAATCATTCTTACATTAACTTTATAATTGTAAAGTATGCAAACTTCTGATTATAAGCGATAATAAACCCTTTTTGTACTAAGCAGATGATAAAATAAGTGATCCGTGCCGCTCGCGCTATATCTGTGCGCGGTCATACCCAGGAGGAAAAGAGACAGGTTATATTATATTTCGTGTAGAGTGAATGCGACAGTCGCGCGCTTGTTGTTATTTTGTTTAGTAAACTATATTCAACAACGTTGGTCATGCGTAATGATTGAATTTGAGTGCACATCCCGGTTTTTTATTGTGAATAATATTGTTTTAATGTAAAAGCTGTTATCATTGTATTAAACTTAATTAAAATATGTCAAGAAGCTGATAAACAGATTGAAAAATACATTGGGACATAAAGTAGAATTCAGAGATGAGGTAAAATGGATAAGAGTAGATCGTTTTGGAAGCTATATGTACAAAAAGAGTTATGATCCTAACACGCCATTTTTAATGGTTGACTTAACGAGAAAAGGAGCTACGGTAAGCCCTGATAGTGTAGAAATCCAAAGACTGACCGGATGGCGAGGTGAGATTTCGGAGGAAAAAAAACAAGATATTAGGAAACAACTTAAGTTTATTCCTGTTATGTTCAATAAAACACAGTAATTAGGTAAATACGTGTATTGAGCTTTGTAGCAAAAACCAACGTAAAAGTGAAAACATTATGAACTACCGCCATACTACACTAACATTATTAACTAAGAATGTTTAGCAAGTACCCTCAACTTCCATACACAACATACCTTCCCCCCAAGTAAGTACATACTTTTACAACATTAATAAACTATAAATTACACAAAACCACTACAATCATTATGTTGCACTAATTACACAGAAACTTAAGAAATCAACAATCACATCATTTGTATTATTTATTAAAAAGAAATCCAATGGCAGAATGTTTAAGCTATGAAAATAGCATTACAGTTAGACCTATCATATGGTGACTTATGGTGTGTATGTAACTTATGTTTTATTTTTCCCCCCGAGCTACCTGGTTCTGGTTCACGAGGTATACCTAACATCTCCGCCCATTTGTCCTCACTAGGAACCTCAATTATTTCCTCCCTATCAACATCATTGTGTAAAGCCGTGTTAACTTCTAAACTACATCTCTCACTATTATCATCCTCAATTGCTGCTGTAGTTAATCCAGTATTCTTTTTTACAAGTTGATCTATGTGTCGATTTACAACGGTTCCATCTTCTGTTGAAATTTTATAGCTACTTGGCCCACTTTTGTCCACGACAGTGCCCGGCAACCAGCGTGGGCCACTGCTGTAATTCCTGTACATCACTGACTGGCCTACATCTGATTGTCTTGTGACTTTTTTGGCATTATAATCTATTTGCTTGTTTCTCTTGTCCTGCTGCCGATTGTCTGGATGTATGGTGTCTAGCAAAGTTCTCAGGCGTCTGTTCATCAGGAGTTCAGCTGGGCTTTTGTTGGTGGCTGCACAAGGAGTTGTACGCAAACCTAATAACATGTTGGGAATTTTAATATCCCAAGGAACATTATGCATTTTTCGCAATTTGTCTTTAACAGTCTGAACCATTCTTTCAGCTAAGCCGTTAGTAGCAGGGTGATATGGTGCTGTAGTTATATGTCTAATTTTATTTGCTTCCAAAAATTGTTTAGTTTCAGAAGACACAAATGAAGTCCCATTGTCTGAGACCAACGTCTCACATAAACCATGCAAGGCAAATATGTCTCTCAGGTGCCGGATGACCGTTCCAGAGTTCATGTTGTTTACAATAAAAACTTCAGGCCATCTGGAATAAGCATCTACAGCAATTAAAAACGTTTTGCCATGGTAAGGACCAGCAAAATCAACATTAATTCGAGACCATGGTTTGGTGGGTGTAATCCACACACTGCTCGTTCCAGGAGGCATGTGTCTATTCTCCAAGCAGTTTTGACAACCATTTACTAACGTGTCTATATCACTGTTTAACTCAGGCCACCAAACGTAGCTTCTTGCCAGAGCCTTGGTTTGAACATTTCCACTATGTGTTTTATGTAAAACATTTAAAATTGACTGACGTAATGGTCTGGGTACAACAACACGACAGCCCAGTAAAATACAATCCTCATATAATGACAGTTCCGTGCTTGGTAGCCCAAATTATCTCTTTTTAACAACTCGTACTGCAAACTACGGTCGCTCATGCCACATACTAATCTGTCTCGCAGCATACGTTCTAAGTTTGTGAAATTACAGCCAGAACTTATTTTTCTTAACTGCGCAATATAATCTGAAGCTGATTCATCCTCTTTTTGATCACGTTTATAGAATTTGTATGACACAGAAATTTCATTCGGTCTAGGGCTATAATGTTTTGTCAAAATTGTTATGATTTCTATAAAAGTAACATCACTCGATTTTTTCGGTGTAATTAAAGCCAAAAGAGTTTCAAAAACTGTTTCACCACACACAGTATAGAAATTAGCTCGTTTTGATGTATCTGAATCAATTCCATTAGCCTCAAAACAATATGTGAGTCGATCTATGTATGTGTCCCAACTATCGTTTTGCACATTGAATTCACGAAATTTTACTGACTTGCACTTGTTTATATTTTACTCAACGTCGCCACTGTTATGTTCAATAAAACACAGTAATTAGGTAAATACGTGTATTGAGCTTTGTAGCAAAAACCAAAGTAAAAGTGAAAACATTATGAACTACCGCCATACTACACTAACATTATTAACTAAGAATGTTTAGCAAGTACCCTCAACTTCCATACACAACAATTCCCATGGAAAAAAGATTCTTTTATGAGGCCATATTAAATTCACAAGTACGTTAGTTAGTGCATAGATAGGTAAAAAAGTTATAATTTTAATTGGATTTGATTTTTTATTTATTTCATAAGAAAACAGGTCTGAAATTGTGCAATTTATTAAACATAAAAACAGGTTATTGTCCAGTTGCCAAAATAGCAAATACCAAATCGATGAAATATTCTGAGTGTAAGAACGGTTTGTTCTAAAATAAACCGTTTTTACACTCGGGAAATGTACTTATATTGATAAGCACTGTTGATTTAAGTAAAAAATGCATGATAATACGCTAATATGTGTATTTTGAAACTATTTTTTTATTTCAGATTATAATAAAAGTATTTTTTAAAGACTTGGAAGTTTACTCTTTTTTTTTTAGCACTTTTTTGTTTGTCCAAATCAATATAAAGTACACCAATATTAAAAGGCCAATTTCTCAAAATGGCTGATTTAATATTTAAACCCTTCTCGAATTAAACCCTTCAATTGACTTGTCAAAAAAAATATTTTTACATTTTTCTTTATTTTTTGGTTTGTAACTTTATTATTCGCCATTGTTTAAACATAAATTATAAAATGTATATGTAAACTAAAGCACTGAAAAATAAATAAAATAATTAGACATACACACCAAAAGTAACAATTATTGACAGCCGCCTGGCTAAATAAAAAAAAAAATAAACTAAATAAATAATAAACTAAACCTCTAAAAAAAGCTTTTTTGATCATCAAAAATACTGAGTGAGCATCTAATAGGTGATTAGGTGCTCAATCAGTATTTTTGATGTACAAAAAGGTTAGGTTAGGTTGGCAATTTATTAATTTTGAAGACACGTTAAATAACACCCTAAACAAAACAAGGAAGTATGACGTTCGTTTTGAAGTCTCCCATACTAGGTTCGGGTGAACGTTCAACAATAATTTTATAAATTACTATGTAATATATCCAAAACAATAATAAATATAAATATAACGAGTTATTTGCATTCTTGATGTAGTTTTATCATTAAAATAGCATTATTTGCAGTTTCATGAACACATCAAACAATATGGTTTCTAAACGTAACGCAAAAATATTGCCAATGCTATGTTTAAACCATGTAAAGTAGACGTTTAACTATTCAGAGCTAATACAATGTTTATTGGTAGGGTCTTTGTGTAATTCGTGTATAACTTTACTCAAAGTTTATTCACTGGGTAACTATTCAATCGTTAAGTAGCGGTTTAAGCATTTTTTATTAGTAAGGCTGTATATGTGGATTATTTATTTGTAGATATTTAATACCTTTTCAATACCTTAACATATATATATTTTTTAAATTTTATGGCGTCCCAGAAATATGTTACGGATGAATGAAATTATTGTGCGTGTGGTGTGGGGGCCCGTTTCTTGAAACTCTTCGAAAATATGCTTAGGATTTAGTGCTCACTTCAAAAAAATTGTGCAAGTTGAAATTAGATTTTGTGAAAGTCAGACAAGCGAGTTATGAAGTAAAAAGTGGAGCCCTCAGTTCTCACATAGAGGATTGAGGGCCCACCTGTACCGGACAAACTATGGATGCTAGAGAAAAGTCTTTACGGCAAAATCTAGCCTAAAGCCAATCAAAAATTGTGCAAACAAGATATTATCGCAGAACTTAGTCCTACTTCGTAAATATGACTTGCGCGTGTTGCGATGGAAACTTTTTGAAAAATCATTGAAAATATGCTTAGGATTTAGTGCATGCTCTAATATATTTGTGGAAGTCTAAATCAGATTTTGTGAAAGTCAAATAAGCGAGTTACTAACTAAAAAGTTGGGCCCTCAGTTCTTATAGAAGATGAAGGGAACAACTTTACCGAAAAAACTACGGACACCAGAGAAAAAGTATTTACGGCACAATTTAAGGTAACGCTTAACAAAAATTGTGAAAACAAAAAATTGCCGAAAAAATTGCCTTTATTTGTATAATATTCGTTTAAAGTGGGCCCTCAATTCTCACACACGTTTATTACACAAAGTTTATTACAAAAATAAATTAAACCGTTAACTTATAGGTACTGTTTCAAGTCCTATGGGCTAGTAAATAAATTGTGAAAATATGCGATAGCAGAAACGGGTCACCACTCCTTGTTGATTCCAAGTACAAACTTGTAAAACTTCGGGCCCGAGGCCTTCGTTCCTAATTTCTCTTGTTTTCGTGTTATATTTCTTTTTATGTAAAATATTCTGCATCAATTTCATGTATTTCTTACAAACAAGAATAATGATTAAACTACATATATACTAAAATATGTATTTTGAAAATTTGTCAAGAAAATTGACACGAATACGCTTATGTACATAATCTAAAAGTAAAAATTTCTTTATTTCATAAACTATTACATAGCACTTGACAACGTCAAAACAAAATATAAATTTAAAAAAAAAATACTACACTGAAATCACGACGCTTAGATTAACTTACATGCAAATAAATAAAAATTAAGTGTAAGTGAATCTAAGTGCCAGTTTCAAACCCCGCTATTTGAGAAGAACTGAAAAAAGCCCACAGGCTTATTTTAATTATCAATCACATACATATAACAATACGGAACACACACAGTGTACTATGTGTATAAAGAGTTATTGTCTTCTTTCTTTTAAATCTTCTGACTGCAGAACACAAGATTTTATAGACTTATCAAATTGTTTTAGTATTACAAATATTTTAGACATACGAAAGACGTACAGGGATTCTACTATTATCTCTGGAGTCCGAGTCAACCTAACCTGCAAGTATACTTCTTATTAACGGACGGGGCTCTGGCAAACACAGAAGTTCCCGGCAAGCCAACTATTACCTCGGACCAACAACAATATTGGCGAAGTGTGGTTGTATAACATACTGCCACTGCCTACCCCTTCGGCGAAATTGTATGTATATATAAGAGAGCATTTATATATTTTCCTTATATAAAATATCTCGTTGGGGCTAGCAAAATTGACACACATATTCATAAATTAAACAATCTAAAATCCTGCAAGCCCCTTTTACACGAGTCATCAATCAGGGAAGTCGAGATTATTTTTTCTTGAATACCTCGTGTAGAAGTATTTTTTTAAATCTTTGTACGGTGCGTATTCTTTTTCAGCTCCTAACAATATTGGGATGTGTGAAAAAAAGATATTTAAAAAGAGTCCTGCTGTCTTAACGTTTTTTCCAACTATAATGTGAAATTTGCATGGCTTCAACTATTAGGTATTTCTGATGAATAAAAATTAAAATGTAACACTTGTAATATACAATTGTGGTCACCCTATTTCCAACATAAAAATAAACTAAATTTTATTATTTCTGATAGCGAAATTTATTTAGCCAAATTTTATAAAATATGTAATACGAAAACAAGAGAAATTAAGGACCAAAGAGCCCGATTTAAAACAGTACCTGTAAGTCAACGGTTTAATTTATTTTCGTAAAAAAATTTTTCCTGTGTGAGAACTGAGGGCCCACTTTGAACGAATATTATACAAAGAAAGGCAGAGTTTTCCGGAAATTTTTTGTTTTCACAATTTTTGTTAAGCGTTACCTTAAATTGTGCTGTAAAGACTTTTTTTCTAGTTTCCGTAGTTTATTCGCTACAGGTGGGCCATTAATCTTCTATGAGAACTGAGGGCCTAACTTTTTAGCTAGTAACTCGCTTAATTGACTTTCACAAAATCTGATTTCAACTTTCACAATTATTTTATAGCGTGCACTAATTCCTAAGCATATTTTCAATGATTTTTCAAAAAGTTTCCATCGCAACACGCGCAAGTCATATTTACGAAGTAGAACTAAGTTCTGCGATAATATCTTGTTTGCACAATTTTTGTTTGGCTTTAGGCTCCATAGTTTGTCCGGTACAGGTGGGCCCTCAATCCTCTATATGAGAACTGAGGGCCCAACTTTTTACTTCATAACTCGCTTGTCTGACTTTCACAAAATCTGATTTCAACTTGCACAATTTTTTTGAAGTGAGCACTAAATCCTAAGCATATTTTCGAAGAGTTTCAAGAAACGGGCCCTCACACCACACGCACATTAACTTCATTCATCCGTAACATTTTTCTGGGACGCCATAAAATAAAAAAAATATATATGTTAAGGTATTAAAAAGGTATTAAATATCTACAAATAAATAATCCAGATATATTGTCTCCAACTATATGAAAAAAATGTGGTCCAGACAACCTGACGTCAGAATGTCTGGCCACATTCTTTCATGTTTTTTCACTGCTCGTCGAGGTACTAGATAATTTAATGTAGGTATCAAATAGTATCAAAAAGGTATTGAACCTTGATAGTCTCCAAACATAAAATATCTCACTTGGTCCAGGGGTTTTGACGCTAACAAAAATTAATAAACATGTATTCACCATTTAGTAAAAGGTGTAAAATAATTGTAAATAAAATCTTACATTTTGTAAAACGATAGAACCAAAGGTATTTCATGAAATGTGTGGCTCACGTGTGCGTGTGGACTGAGTGATCTTTTCAAAAAACTCATCCAACCACAACCAAATTATAAGAGGATTTAGGAAATAATTGTGAAAACTTCATAGTAAGATAAAAAAATTGTGAAACCTAAACAAAGAAAGTTAGAACTAATTAACTGGATCACTCAATCTGGACACCTGAAGAATAAGCCATAACGCATATCCAAGAATTTACAATCTATGTGTTAATGATTTGCATTTGAAATAATTGTGAAAAATTTGTGAAAGCTTCTTAACTAATTTTCGATTCGTTTCAATGACACGTTTTCGATTTAGAACAGATTTTAAGGATCACTCAGAATGCACTATGTTCAGTTGAGTGATCTTTTAAAACACCACCTTATACTCAAAATTATGAAACAATGTCATGTTTATTATAAATTAAGCTTCTGGGAAAATTTGTGAAACAGAGATCGTGACTGACATCTTACTGATTTAAGAGAAAATGAAAATCTTATTTTTTTCGATCGTCCCAACTGAGTGATCCTTATCTTGAACTTTATTTAATAAATCGCAACTTATAGGTAGAAGGTAGTGACCTCAGAAATTGTGAAAAATGTTGCTCTGAAATCTAACGAACTGATCGTCCCCGTAAGTGGTATATTTTAAAAGATATCTAATTTTTTACAATTCTGAAGGAAAATGTTGAGTAGGGTACTGATACTTTTTTATGTTGTCGGATTTTTTCTCGATGGGTACTCGATTCAATATTTTCAAATTTGGGAAGCTGACGGCGTTGTGCAGTGAATTTAATGCTAGTTTTTTTTAAATATTGCTGTGGTATAAAATTTATAAATAATAACAACATTGTGTTTCCCTACAATGATAGCGAATAATTGTGCAATATAAGTATGTTATTCAATATTCAAACCATCATTAGTACATTTTTGTCGTCACATTAAAATTATTTTTTAAAAATGTTTTTAAATAAGATCGAGACGTTTTTTGACAATAAGAAATTGTAAAGATAAGGCGGCAGAGGCAGTAAACCTTTTTATTTCCTAAATCCTCTTATAATTTGGTTGTGGTTGGATGAATTTTTTGAAAAGATCACTCAGTCCACACGCACACAAAACGTTTAGTAGGGTGATCATATCGGTTTATTTGAGTACCGAGAGTTTTCGGAATTTTTTTTTTAAACACGTTTTTAGAGTGTATTTACTACATCATTTTGACATATACTTACATTTTTTAAGTGACAAGTTTGAGCAAAGTTAGGTATGTATTGTCACACTGTATTAGGTTTATCATACTAAAGAATTCCATACACAATAAAAAATCAGAATTTTTTAAGTTATCAAAGAAAGTAACTTTTTATTATGTTAACTTTTTTCTAACAACATTCATAGTTACATATAACACACAGGATGTAACTTAATCGATAAATCCGTAGGACAAAGTATTAGGTCGGGGAAAAAGTCTTTTCGCATAACGTAGGTATAAACTTATTATAAATTTTTTTTGACTGTACTATTTGTGTCTGGCTGGTTTTGGTAACATTAAAAAGGTTCCATTATAAAGAAAAGAAAAAAATAAAAAAAACTTGTTTCCCGCTATTTTTCATTTGTTTTTCTCTCCGTAAAAATGAGTGAATCTAATGAAGAAATTCGATACATTTCAAAATTTTATTATAAAAAAGGCAAAAATGCAACTCAAGCAGTGAAAAAAAATTGTGATGTTTATGGACCTGATGCAGTGTCAGTAAGAGTAGCACAAATTTGGTTCAAACGTTTTCAGTCCGGAAATTTTGATGTTAAAGATGCACCTCGCTCTGGTCGCCCTGTCACGAATAAAATGGACGCCATTTTTGAAAGAGTGGAGCAAGATCGGCATATTAGTAGTTACGATGTAGCTGAAGAACTGGGAATTGACCACAAAACAGTTTTGACCCATTTGAAGAAAGCTGGTTATATAAAAAAGCTCGATATTTGGGTGCCACACGAGCTCACTCAAAGAAACTTAATGAACCGTGTACTCATTTGCGATTCATTATTGAGACGTAATGAAACCGAGCCGTTTTTGAAGAGATTGATAACTGGCGATGAAAAGTGGATCACGTACGACAAGAACGTGCGAAAAAGGTCGTGGTCGAAAGTTGGCCAGGCTTCACAGACTGTGGCCAAACCTGGCCTAACGCGAAATAAGGTGATGCTGTGTGTATGGTGGGATTGGAAGGGCATTGTTTATTATGAGCTTTTACCGCCCGGCAAAACCATCGATTCTCATCTTTACTGCCAGCAACTGATGAGATTAAAGGAAGCAGTCGAAAGAAAACGGCCGGAATTGATCAACAGGAAGGGTGTGGTCTTTCATCACGATAACGCTAGACCACACACATCTTTAGACACTCAGCAAAAATTAAGAGAGTTCGACTGGGAGGTCCTAGTGCATCCACCATATAGCCCTGACCTTGCGCCTTCAGATTTTCACCTGTTTCGGTCTCTGCAGAATTCTTTAGGTTCTGTAAGGTTGACCTCAAGAGAGGACTGCCAAAACTGTTTGTCCCGTTTTTTTGATCAGAAGTCCCAAAGTTTCTACAGTAACGGGATAATGTCTCTGCCCACAAAATGGCAGAAAGTTATTCAACAAAACGGTACATATATATTGTAAATAAATGTAAATAAACTTTGAAAAAAATGTCTTGACTTTTCATACAAAAATACGAAAAGACTTTTTCCCCAACCTATTATATTTTGTTAATAGGTTAAGGTTTTTTTTTTATAATCAAGTAAAAGAAATGCAGTTTACATAGATTACCGATTTTGTCGTATTTCAGCGTTTAAATGAACATTTTATGGGCAATGACAACCGGTTGTAAGTATATATATATTTTTAATAGGTTAAGGTTTTTTTTTTATAATCAAGTAAAAGAAATGCAGTTTACATAGATTACCGATTTTGTCGTATTTCAGCGTTTAAATGAACGTTTTATGGGCGGTTGTCATTTAGCGAAGTTGGCATTATGAGATGAGACGCTTAAAATCCGTTCTAAATCGAAAACGTGGCATTGAAACGAATCGAAAATTTGTTAAGCAGCTTTCACAAATTTTTCACAATTATTTCAAATGCAAATCATAAACACATATAAAAATATATTTTAACTAGGGTTTCAAATTTCAGTTTCACAAGAACAGTAATAAAAAATTACAAATAATTTCTTGTGCTCACCTAATCCTCAGGTTATTAAAAGGGCCGATATTCTAGCGAATTAGCAATTTAATGGCATTAATAATTTGTATTGTTTTAGTTTACTATAAAAATGATTTTGTAAAACATAAAACAAACCTATCACTGAGCGATGTTGAGTAATATTTTTTTTGAAAGTGCTCACCCAAACCTCTTATGTTCGTAAAGTGAAAAACGTTTATACCTCTTTGTAACTAAACGTTGAAAAAAGAGTAACGACAAAGAAGACATTAGACAAAAGCTAAACTGAAAAGCAATTGATGGATTAAAAATGTCTTTGTGACAATTCCCGCGCTACTATAATTTCCCGAAAATTTAAGAAACAGTTCAACACGACACGTGTTTCGCCCTTACAAAGGGCATCTTCAGGTAATCTCAAAAGTCTTAACGACCAACGCTGAAACGAGAGTGAGTGAGAATGAGAGTGAGTTGACAGTTACAAAGACATTTTTATTCAATCACTTGCTTAAGTAACGCCTGAATGCGCTAAGCTAACCTATGATCAAAAACTTCTGTAAACAGCAAGAAGAGAAATTAAAATTTCTAATTATCTTTTGCTATTTTTTTATTATTATATTTAACAATTATGTTTGCATATGAACAAGTTTAATCTTACTTTATAGATGTAGCTAATTGAGAGCATTCTATTTAGTCTGGCAACCTTCATTTCGCTCTCAACTATTCTACAATTGTTACAAGACAGGATAAAACGGAAAGGTTAACTGAAATTATTGGCTTTACCATGAACTGAGCTGATCTGAACGGAAAGAACTTGAATCATTATGTTTAGTCACCGCTTTTTGCCTAAGAGACTCGCTATGGTAGAATCTTCGGGTCCTTTAGGGCCTGTCGGGCCTCCAGGAGACATGGGTCCAGAGACAGGAATGGGAGGGCAACAGCAGCTTTTGCAAGGCCCACAGAAGCAATTTCTACAGGGACCGCACGGGCCGCAAGAACCGCAGGGACCGCATGGGCTGCATCGGCCGCATGGACCGCATGGACCGCATGGACCGCATGGACCGCATGGACCGCAAGGACCACAGGGTCCACAGGGGCCACAACCGCAAGGTCCGTAGCCGCAAGGACCACAAGGCCCACAAGGCCCACAAGGCCCACAAGGACCACAAGGCCCACAAGGACCACAAGGACCGCATGAACCACATGGCCCGTAGGGCCCACATCCACAAGGTCCGAAGGGTCCACACGGTCCGCACGCGCCGCAAGGACCACATGGCCCGCAAGGTCCACAGGGTCCAAAGGGTCCACAAGGTCCGCAGGGTCCGCAAGCTCCACAAGGGCCACACGGTCGGCAAGGTCCGCAGCATGCGCCGCAAATTTCAAGAATATCAGGTATAAGGCAGCATAGAGGTCCACAAGGGCCGCAGGGGCCGCAGGGGCTGCAAGGGCCACAGGGGCCGCAGGGGCCGCAGGGGCCGCAGGGGCCGCAGGGGCCGCAGGGTCCGCAAGGTCCACAGGGTCCACTAGGCCCACAGCCGAAAGGTCCACATGGGCCTCCTGGACAAGGGGCAGCAGGTCCATAAGGCCCCCCAGGTCTGGCCGGACCGACGCAAGGCCCACAGGCGCCGGTCTGAATATGATAGGGCCCACAGAACCAAGTACCGTAGGGATAGTAATAATAGCCAGTCATGTACTGCAAGCATTTCGCGGGGGTGTTACAGGGGGGTGGAAGGCTGCTGCATCCACCGCAGCAAGGGGAGGGGGAGCAGCATGCGGGGGAAGGGCAGGGGCAGGCACACAGACGAATCAGAGCATCTAGCGGATCATTTGCTATGTTTTCGGCATTGCTTACAGGAGCATTAACCCCAGGTGCGCTGTGACAGAAGCAATTTGACATAGGACTAGGCCTGAAATAGTTTGGACATTTTCTCTCCGAGAAGAATATCGCTGACGGACTCTTAGGCAAGCAGTTCTGGTGTACAGTCTCCGTTTGGGGGTACGACAGGTTTGGGCACGAGTGACTGCGGTGCGGCGCGCTTGGAGCTCTAACTGTGGACTCCTCTTCAACCTTAGACTTCAGCTCCATCGCTTTCATGAAGGATTGCTTTAGGTACGTCTTATTAATGCGTTCGATGAACCCCATCTTCTTCGTCGCATTTGCTGAAAGGATGAGGGTAACGTACTGTAATAGTGCTTTACCTAAAATCTAAAATATGGAAAGGGTTCTGGGTGAAGTTAATAAAAAACTAAATTATGGTTTGACTTAGTTTATTTTATGTGATATTCTTGATCTTATTAAGAGCACTAGAGGGGTTGCAACGTAACTATCACGATTCGTAAGCTTTAAAGTTGGATTCTATATTTGGACGCGGGTAGGGATTCCTATAATTGGGGATGGAGGAATAATCGAAAGCTCCGGCTTTGAAAATAGGCCTGTCCCTCTGCTCTTTAGTTCGGGGTACTTTAGGCTTTTCCAGGGTGGGGTAGGAATGTCTAGAAGGAAATTTAATTTTCTGAGAAGAGTCTGCACAATTACTGCAACGAGAACTGTCGTGATGGTGAGAATCAGCTGCTTTGACTGCATTGGTGGTGGACTGAGGAAAGTCTGCTAGTTTGTGGGTATAGTCTGGGACATCGTTAGATCTGGCTTGAGTGCTGAACGGGCACGTTGATGAAAGGATCGGGGAAGAGGACAAAGGTTTCTTTGGGTCCGATTTAGATGTAGGATTGCTTTTATTTTGCGGATAGAATCTGGATATTCCCGACTTGCTGGCTTGTCTAGTCACCTCTTGTGCCGAAGGGAACTGGATTTGGTTGCCTGGGAGCACGCCTGTTGTCGGCACTTCTCTTGGAGGAGCGATTCCACTCATTACTGTAGCTGGACATACGGCAGGGTAGATCGGAGCGCAAGCGGTAGGAGCACACGGCAGAGGAGCCGCACATGGAATGGATCCGCAACCGCAAGAGGGGGTCGGACAAACTGAAGGCACGCAGCAAGAACAGCAACTAGGACAAGAGCAGCTGGGCGATATGCCCCCAGGCCCTACAGGACAGCAAGTGCCTTGGATATGGTAGGGCCCGCAAAACCATGTGCCGTAGGGATAGTAGTAGTATCCAGTCATGTACTGGACGCATTTGGGTGGCGTGTTGCAGGGTGGTGGAAGACAGCCACAGCCTCCTGCGCAACCGCAAGGCCCGCAAGGAAAGGGGCAGGGGCATGGCTTTGAGTAGTTACGACGAGCCGTGACACAAGGGCTTCTAGCTTGCAGCAGACTAGTGTACGAAGCGAGGAACGGAGGCGATATAGAGTATTGTATCGCGCTGGCAGGTCTGACGCGGGGAGGAGAAAAGTGTCGGAGGGGCACGCGGATCTTCGCTCTGGTGTCTGAAGGTAGGGCAGGGTGCGAGACGCACAGACGCGGCGACAAGCGCGATTGACGCCGCCGCACCACCTGAAGTCGCTTTGTGCTGTTAATCTTCGCATAGCCCACGCACACGGCACGCTTGTCATTCTTCAAGCTTCGGCATAGCGCTGCCCTCGCTGCAAAGGTATGACCAGCTATTCACCTCGATTAAAATTCTAATGCTTTTCATTTAAAACTAGAGCCATCGAAAGCTTTACCTAACTTAAAAGATTTTGGAAATATTGTGAAATAAAAGGAGTTGGATAAAATAAAATAGTTTATTTAAATTTAAATAAAATGTAAACAGAATCCAAAAGTATATTAAATTACGCTTATTTGTGTTTCTTATTTTTGTCCTAAACACTCATGGCATGATCTTGACTCCGGCGACGCCTATGCGTGCAGGCATTCTGTCGGTAGCATCTGCTTTCTGTTTCTGCGTCGTCGAGGCCTGTCCTTGGGCGGCGGCGGCAGCCCTAGCGCAGGGGCAAGAGCCACACTCGCATTTCTTCGGCTTCGGAGGGCAGGGGCACGGACAAGGGCATGGACACGGACATTTGCATGGAGGGCAAGGGCCGCAGGGACCACAGGGGCCGCAAGGACCGCATGGGCCGCAAGGACCACACGGACCACAGGGTCCGCAGGGGCCACACGGTCCACAAGGGCCGCAGGGGTACGGGCAGCGACAGGGGCCGCATGGGCCGCAAGGACCGCACGGTCCGCAAGGCCCACAAGGTCCGCAAGGTCCACAGGGCCCGCACGGGCCGCAAGGACCGCATGGGGGGCCGGGGCACGGACATCCACAAGTCGGGCACGGGCATTTCGTCTCCTCCTTGCCTTCGGCGAATCGTCGCACCGAGCAGATTTGATCACCGTAGCACAGGATTGAGATGCGCCCGTGGAGCGCAGGACCGAACCCGCACGCTCCCGGGGCACTCGCTGTAAAGGACATCCAACTTTTAATACTCGGCGAGGAAGCCAGGTGAAAGGCAATGAAGAGAATAGAAGAACGACGGACGCGCGTCGCCTCGAGTATTAAAGGCTGGAGGTCAAACGGCGACCACCGTTCTCCAAATTAACACCACACGACAAATGAAGACATAGAATGACAGATGTACAAATGACAAATGTCAAACTGACAACGCGACGGAAAAAAATTCAAATTTTAACGGAAAAAAATTGATACTCGCGGTAAAATATTGATCAATAGAATACAAATCATTTTATAATATCAATCACACTATCTACTCTTACCTTTTGTGTTATACAGTCATACAATATTTAAATTAATCGCATGTAAAGTATATGGATTATGTCACAAATTGAATCAATAAATATTAAAGCATTTGAAATAATTGCAAAACTTTGAATAAATCGTATGACTGGATAAAATATTGATGTAATATTTAAACTTAAGATCTAAATGGTATTTGAAAAGGGATTTTGACTGAATCTTAATAGATATCTAACTGATATGATATAAGGAGGCTTGCACCAATTGCTGTTGATAGATAAATATTTTTTTATCAAAACTTGTCTGTTAAATAAATTACATTTAAAACAAAATTAAATGCGTGTGATGGACTAAAAATATCTTCGTAACAATTCCCGCGGAACTAAAATTTCTCGAAAAACCGAGAAACAATTCAACACGACACGTGTTTCGCCCTTACACAGGGCATCTTCAGGTAAGATAGGAGCCTCTGAACAACGATGTCTTCACGACCAACGCTAATACGAACGTTCGATTCTTGCTTACAATGGATTTCCGCTAAGTAACGCCTGAATCAATGAATTACTTCAAATTAAATGCTTTGATGCAAATCTCCCTAAATTTATTAAAACTAACGAAATATTATTTTACAAATAATGCAATGACTTTCTACAGCGAATGATAAAAACTAAAAATACAACGAGAAACTCACAAAGTGCGGCCACATTTTTCTTCTGGGCTGAGGCCGTGAATTCTCGCCCTTTTATGCATTTCAGCAATGTAACATTCCTGGGTAATACAGCTTTCCTGAGTACTAAAGCCATTTCTTTTGATTTTGTGTTGCTATTTGGTTTATGGGCCGGTTGAAACTTAAATTTTTTTCTAAAATGTTTTACTTGTTACTTGGGAATTTGATCCATGGCAGGGTGGTGGTTCGCGTCTGGCGTTGTCGAACAAAAGATGTGCGGAGATTTTCACTTTTCAAATTTTCATATTCTTCTTTTTCTTTTCTGTGGTCTGATTCAAATAAATTATGCGTAAAAAGTTTTGTATACGTCGTTCTGTGCTGTCTATGTTGCGAAAACATGGTATAATATTTATTATTTCTTTCAACAATCTTTATTGTACAGGCTCAGCTCAGTTTCACAATACATACTTACTTGACTGTGATGGAAGGTTCCCTTGGTGCTACTTTATTGGTTATAGCTTCGGGGGACCCTTTCCGTATCATCAAATTTACACTGTGTGTGTTTTGTAATAAAAATAATTTAAAAGAGCATAGCCTGTGAGTTCTTGTCAGTTCTTCTTACAGAACGGAGGCTCGGAACTGGCACTTAGATTCACTTACACCTAATTTTTATTTATTTGCATGTAAGTGAATCTAAGCTTCGTGATTTCAGGGTTGATATTAAATTTTTTTTCATGTATATTTTGTTTTGACGTTTTCAAGTGCTATGTAATAGTTTATGAAATAAAGAACTTTTTACTTTTTTTTACTTTACTTTTTTTTCTTGAACCAATCTGCTGAGCACGGGCCGCACAAACCGAGGTAAAAGGCATCAGGTCTTTCACCACCACAAGGACCCAATGCTTATTTACGGAGGCAGGTGTATCCCATCCTGCTGATAGAACTTTTCAAGTCACCTTTCTTAAATTTGCTCACACATTGTAATAACCTAATAAATGTGCCTTTTAAGCCACAGAAGCGATTGATGATATATATTTATATTTCTTCTAAATAATGGCTTCGTGCGGTTTGCACATTTAGCCAGTGTCTATAGATGATGGTAAATGAGATGTCCTCCCCCTAAACCCCTTGAGTCCTCAGTAAAGCTGTAGGACTATACAAAGATCTCACATGGACTTCTTGAGAGAATTTGAAAAGTGATGTTGCACTGTTTTGTTTGATTTACCAACACTCATGCACGTTTACAAACACTTAACGGTTAATAATCCACCGTTATTATTACACATTAATGTTCGAAATATCACAAGTTTTAGAAAATAAAACAAAACTGCAGACATGACGCTTCACTTTCCCGCCAGGAAGCCGATGCTATATCTAAAACCTCTATTGCTCTTGAAGTTACTACTTTAGAACCTTCTAGAAATACATGTGTTATATAAAACTTTGACGAATCTAAATGATCTTGTTTATCTTAAAGACAATGAAGTATTATGATGACCGATATGGCGTGGTGGCTAGAATACTCGCACTCCACTCCTGAGGTCGTGGGTTCGATTCTCACACAGGACAATTTTTTGTGTGTATAAATATGAATATTTTTTCTGTTGTCCTATGTATATTAAGTATGTCTACACAAAATAAAAGTATTTACATATGTTTATACGTTTGAGTATACATTAAACAAGTTCTTAATGGTGGAACTAAATAATTGTTGAAAGTGTAAGAATTATTTTAAAAATTTATTATGTCTAGTTTTCAGTATCTTTCTGCCGTGTATCCTTCAGATAGTAAGGAAGCTTAAGATGATGCTTTTAGAAGAGATTACACCGTTGAGGTGAGTATAGACTACAACATTTACTTGTAACTGAACAACGAGCCGCTCTATGATATGTTCTAGTGTATCATCCTTTTACGAACTCAACGTCGAGCACGCTCGCCTCTTTGTTATAATCCAACGAGCATATTGGTGTAACATTTCGTCGAGCCACGAGTGTGGGCGATGCGCGGTTGCGAGTGACGCGGAGGGAGGGGGACGAAAGACGCACGCGGTCCGCATTTACCCGTAACAAAACGCCGAGCGTTCGCAAGAACGTTACATTACATGGAAATGCTTTGGAAACTGAGCTTTTGCCTGTAGTAAAAACGTTACATTACACAGAAATGCCCCAGAAAATGTTGTAGTCTATACCAACCTTTAGGCTCTGAATAATTAGGAAGCTCGAGATGATGCTTTTAGAAGAAATTACCAAATGGAGCTTTTCAATAAAGGTATCGTTTTCAATGAAGCGCTCGTAGCTCTGCGGTGCTCAGTGGTCGGAAACGATCACCGAAGTACAGCAGAGTTTACAGAGGTCAGTCCTTGGATGGGTGACCGTTTGTGTGGCATTTGATATCGAGCGCTTCCGTGCTTCGGAAGGCACGTTAAGCCGTTGGTCCCGATTATCACTAAATGTGTTAGTCGTTAAGCCATGTTAGAGGCCTAATGGGCGGCTTGAAAAATTCTAACAGCAGGACGCCACACACCTGCCTCCGCCAATCCGCACTGGGTCAGCGTGGTGGAGTATGACCCAATACCCTCACACCTTGTTATGTGAGAGGAGGCTCGTGCTCAGTAGTGGGACGTTAATGGGCTGAAATGATGATGATGATGAATAAAGGTATAAAACGATTTTTAAAGTTTCGATATCGCCCTAGTGAAGCCCTTGAAGGTGATAAAGGCGTCCCCGGCGTCCCCGGCATGCTCTGCGTATATGCTATATGCGCTGACCACTTTGCAGCTGGTGGGCTGTACGCTTGAGTGACACCTTGTGTAAAAAAACTGTACCAGTAGCTCAATAGGAATTAAAATAAAAGACTTCTTGGCGGGAAAGTGAAGCGTCATGTCTGCAATTTTGTTTTATTTTCTAAAATTTGTGATATTTCGATTAATGTGTAATTGGCATTAATGTGTAATAACGGTGGATTATTAACCGTTAAGTGTTTGTGAATATACATAAGTGTTGGTAAATGAGTCAAAATAGTGCAACATAACTTTTTAAATTCTCTCAAGAAGTCCATGTGAGATCTCAGTACAGTCCCACATCTTTACTGAGGACTCAAGGGGTTTAGGGGGAGGGCCTCTCATTTCCCATTTATCATCTTTATCACCACTCATTCGAATTTACTATATTTTATATGTTATTAATAAATCTCTTACTTGACACTGGCTAAATGTGCAAACTGCACGAATTCATTGTTTTAAAGGAAAAAATAAATAACATAAATTACAATGACATCAACTTTTTTTTGCTTTTTATTTTTATTACCAAACAATGAATAAAGAGTACAACATTAAATACACTTTGTTCTCCTACGAATTTTTTTTGTACCTTCAGATTCAAGTAACAAAATAATATGTAAAACATTACTTCTTTATGTTACAACAACATCATACCGCCAATGCTAACAGTTGGACACACATTAACACACGATTTACGAAATATTTTATATTTTTTTCTAAAACTATTTAACAAAACTAAAAGACTGGTTTGAGTTAATGTAAAAAGAAAAACAACACCAATAAATTGAATAAATACTGATTAATGAGTAAGAATTTTGTATATTTTTCATATTTCTTAAATAAATATTACATTTATTAACAATAGTTATATACTTAAAATACGTTTACATTGTATAGATTATCATATTAATGGATTTTTAAAATAAGTTTTTATCAAAGTTACACAACATTTTGTCGAATCAGTATTTGAACAACAACATTTTGTTGTTAATTCAACAATAATTGTTGCTATATGTAATAAAAACTCCCCCCTTTAGAATCACGACAAGCTGACTGACAGATCCCCCCGATAAGAGTCACCGACAGACTGACAAATCTTGAGAAAAACCACAACAGACGGATAAACTGACAAACCTTGACAAATTCTGACAAAGAACCCATTTGCTTTTATTTCTTGATTATGGTACCGCTTATATCTCATTCATTATTGTTAAAAAAATATCAAATTTCCATTTTGTGTGTGAATGTCTGACGAATCTAAATGATCATGTTGGTCTTAAAGACAATATAAGGTATATTTCATTTTACTCCCACTGAACTAATAACCTATTTCTCTTCAGTGAACGATTTTCCGCATGTCTAGTTTCTAGCTTCCAAATCGCATATGGGCGTGGTTCCTAAGCAAATACGTCTGCTGCGTTCCCATAATCTCTTTAAGTTGAAAATACGTAAAAAATTGATAAAAAAATGCTGTTATAATGTCAAAGAATATTTAAACGACTTATCACTATAAACTTTTGACAAAGTCCGACTTGTTAGTATTACTTTTAAAATCCATAAAATCTGATTTCATGTTATATGAAATCGCAACTATTGTACGCCCATGAGGCAGACCACAGCTAGTTCTAAACCTGTACTGTAACACCTATCCTGTAACCTGAGTTCGCAATAAACTATTTGATTGATTGATTGGTTACTATTTAATTGTATCAGTCGCTTTTTCCGCTCTCGACGGCTGGTGCGGGGGTTGCAGTGTCTGCAGGGCCAGTTCCCCCTCCAAGATCGCTGCCACCTTGTTCGCTGAAGCCTGGAAGTGGAACATACATTTGAATTAAATAATTGATCTATAAGTGTTGAAACATTAATATGTTACTGATCTAAATACACTCTCAACAATATATTGACTTTATTTAAATGGTACCTATACGTTTAAGTGATAGATTGTGAAATTTTAATCGGAAGTGAGAAAGTAGAACAAGTGAATGAGTTTGTGTATTTGGGATCGAAATTTACGAGAAATGGAAAGTGTGAAAGCGATATCGATAGAAGAGTGAATGCTGGAAACATGTGGAATGGGGCACTTCACGCCTTTGTAAGCAGTCAGCAAGTACGAAAAGGCACGTCTGGCAGTTCATAGAGGTGTGTTGGTACCTACACTAATGTATGGGAGCGAATGTTGGTTATGGCAGAAGAAACATGAGAGTAAGATTAATGCAGTAGAGATGAGAGCACTCAGAAGTATTCTTGGTGTGAAATTGAGTGATAGGATTAGGAATGAAGTGATAAGGGTCGAAGCTGGTGTAAAGGAAGATATAGTGACAAGAATTGAGAAATGTATGCTTAGATGGTTTGGTCATGTTGAGAGGATGAATAAAAGTAGATTAACGAAAAACTACAAGTGATTGGATGTGTTGAGAGAAGAAGACCACATAAGACCTTTTCCAACTTCAGAAAATTTTGTAGAAAGGGCAAGTTAAAAGTACCCTAAACCGACGGGCGTGTATGAGGAGGTTAATGAGTGTGAATGAAGCTAAAAGTGTGTGCCAAGATCGTAGCAAGTGGAAGGATGTGATCTCTGCCTACCGCTACGGGGAAGAGGCGTGACATTATGTATGTATGTACGTTTAAGGGGAACCTTTAAATATTCACTGGGTGTGTTCTACATTGTTATATTTTGCAAATCTGTGAGTTTCTTCCCAGTACTTCACACTACACTTAATTTTTTTGGATGTAAGTGAATCTAAGGATCGATCAACGTGGAAAGCAATTGGGGAGGCCTATGTTCAGCAGTAGACTTCAAGTGGCTGGCTCCAATCACGATTTAAAGAACAATGTTTTGTTGAGGAAACAAACTTTTTTGTCTTTGTATTGTAGATGGCCTAGAGAATCTGTATATTGTATTCCTTAAATAGGCAGTGATTCTTACCAGTATCATCGTTTTCATTGTCACCCATGCCTAGTGCCCTGCAGACTGAGCACAGCAAGCAGGTAATGCAAGCTGCACAGGAGGCACACATAGCCAGACCACAGCATTTGCCGCCAGCACCTTATGTCACAACGAAACTAGGCTTTGAAACAAGATACTACAAGAACCCCTCTCATCTCACGGGGAGTCGTAAAAGTCGACGAAGAGAAATGTTACCGGATGATGGGCAGCAGCGTCATCCTGCGTACTGGCTGGAACTGCGATCTCCAACCAGCCTGCCCAGCGTGCTGATTTTGGGCAAATATCATAGCGTGGAAGGGCAGGATGGGGCGCTTGTTTGCTGACTCTGACCCGTAAGCTACTTAACCTAATCTAAAAAATGGAGGTCAGTATACCTGCACTTCAGTCTTGAGGTCATGGGTGCGACTCCCACACAGGACAAATCTTTGTGTGCATGAATATGAATATTGTTCTTGGTCTGGGTGCTTTCCTATATTTACATAAAAGTATTTATGTATGTTAACTTTATCCGTTATTTAGTATCCATAACACAAGTTCTTAATGATACTTATCTTGGAACTAAAGACTTGGTGTAATTGTAAGAGAATAGTTATTTATTTACATATTATTTGAGAATACAAACAAGTGTGCATTAAGTGTAAGTGTCAGAAATATTTATTCATAAATAAACATCAGCTAATAATAAGCCTATAAGGTGTCCTACCAAGATCTGAAGTGCCCAAGCCAACCTCACCTGCAAGTGGTGCACCTGCCGATCAACGGACGAGGCTCTGGCGAATATAACAGTGCCCGGTAAGCGGCAATAGGCTCGCTACCTATTACGTGGAACCAACTATATAATTGCCGAAGTGTGGGCGTATTATATGCTTCTGCCTACCACTTCGGGGAAACAGGCGTGAATGTATGTATGTAGATATATTATATAACTGTTTACCTTGCTGCGGTTGTAGACCCTGCTGCTGCTGTTGTGGTGGATACCCTTGAGGATACTGGCCCTGTGGAGGTGGGTATCCTTGTGGTGGAGGGTACCCTTGAGGAGGGGGGTAGCCTTGTGGAGGGGGGTAGCCTTGAGGTGGGGGGTAGCCTTGGGGAGGGGGGTACCCCTGCGGATGAGGGTACCCCTGCGGAGGATGGTATGGTTGGTTCTGGAAATAAGAACACATTATTATATAACAGCTGTAAATGGTTAGCATAAAATGAGAATGAAATAAATTTATTTAAATAATATAGAGTAAGTGGTTGTTATATTATATAATAGAATATATAGAGTAATATAATTTTAAATATGCACTGGGAACTTCACCCACTGTTGAATAGTAGACTCCCCAATAGATTACATTTTATTGGTGGTATTTGGCCATAATCAGCACGCTGGGCAGGCGGGTTGGTGATCGCAGTTCCAGCCAGTACGCAGGATGACGCTGCTGCCCATCATCCGGTAACATTTCTCTTCGTCGACTCTTACGACTCCCCGTGAGATGAGAGGGGCTGGCACTATTCGAGGCTAGCAGTGCCCTGCGGTTTTACCCGCGTGGTCCCCGTTCCCGTGGAAATATCGGGATAAACAGTGTCCTATATGTTAGTCCAGGACTGCAGCTATACACGTACAAAGTTTCATCACAATCGCTCCAGTAGTTTTTGCGTGAAAGAGTAACAAACATCCATCCACACATACAAACTTTCACGTTTATAATATTAAGTAGGATTAATAGTAATGTAGATAGTGTTTTAATAAAGCATTTTAATAGTGCAGTCGCTTCATAAAGTCAGGGATTAAGATTAGAATACACTTAACGTTAAGTATGTACAATAAACTGAATATTACTATTATTAAAAATTACTTAAACGTGTATGTATGTGTATGTTGTAACGTGGGTGTATGGGTTAAGGAGGCCTAAGGAGCCCAAGCCAACCTCACCTGCAAGTGGTGCACCTGCCGATCAACGGACGAGGCTCTGGCGAACATAACAGTGCCCGGTAAGCGGCAATAGGCTCGCCACCTATTACGTGGGACCAAAAATATAACTGGTGGGCGTTTAATATGCCTCTGCCTACTCCTTCGGCGAAACAGGTGTTCGTTAGAGTTTGAATGTCTGTTGACACAACCTTGTCAATAGATGACGCTGTACTATTGTGATCAGTTTTTGATTCGCGCTATTATTATTTGTTTGTATAATATATAATAATATATATTAATGTAGTAGACATGCGCAAAACAGTACTCCGTGAAGTACTGCCATATGACATGACATTTCGTACCGCGTAATATGGCATTAGAACAGTACACAGTACTCTAAACATGGCTTACCTGATATAGATGCCGCGTTATGTCATCAGAGCCTGCTATTACTTAAGTATGTCATGTCATGTGTTATTGTACTGAATGTTCGGGTGTAATGCAATAGATAGCGTTATTATTATTTTATTATTTATTACACATATTTACACAATAATAAGAGTTACACGAATATTTTTTTTATTTATGTTTTTTTTGTCTTTTTACAGCATGTGATTATTATATTTTTTTGTGTTATAAATATGAGTTTCGTTTAGACGCCATACTTATTAGATAATACCTTACTTACCATACTTAACAAATACCAGTTTACCAAAATAAATTTATTTACTCTTGCAATATTCAACATAAACACAAACACTTCCCAAGTAATTATTTCTCCACCGTAAAAAAATGTTGACAGCGTTAAATTGAATGGAATATACAAGTACCTAAACCTAAATTTTCACTACGAGAAATCACACAACTCTTTATTAAAATTACCATTTATAAAATACAAGAAACCATAAATAAACGTGAATAACTTATTAATTTACTCATCATTAAAGACAGTTCGATATAATAAGACAACGTATTTATTTATTGAACTTCAAATCAAAAAGACATGTAGGAACTGTTTTCAAACAAAACTATGAATGAATTCAAATAGATGAAAGAAAGCGCGCGAATGTTACGATATTAACGACGTACGGGATAAGTGTCAAAGAAATTTAAGCCTTATGTTAACCAAATAGCGTTTAACGCAGTACCGACGTGACCGTCATAGGCAGATATTCTGTCTCTGTCGTCACATAGCAGTACCCGAATCATGTCGGCAGGCATCGAGCGAGCGGCCTATGGCGTCATGCCATGTTTAGTGTCCTGTGCCATACAAAATTTGGCCGGGTAATGCGTACTGAAACAGTACGCGGCCGTGCTATATTACGCGTACTGCATTACTCGCAGTACTTACACATCTCTATAATGTAGTAATCTATTATTGGTCGAAATTGTTTACAACAGAATAAACTTTCGTTTTATTATTCAGTATTGTGAATGTGTGAATGTATGTAATTATTGTAAACGTATTAAACACAAACTGATTCATGCATAAGAAAGGCTCACATCACAACCTACTGCTGTAATAAACAGACAATGATACTATAATTACTTCAGAGTTTTGGTTCAATACCGAATTAGTTAACCGTTAATCACATAACTTAATTAAAATAAATACTTACTGGATAGCCGAAACCGCCGTGCTGTAAATCAAAAATAAAGATAACATTATTATTTAAAATTATTGACTTCATGGAATACGGACCTAACTAAAAGAGATGATTTTTGGGTTATCATACAAGATGTTGTTATGAAGATTTATCTTATTTGTTGATTCATCACATCGCACAAATAAAATGAAATGAAATGAAAATGAAATGAAAACGAAATGAAAATGAAATGAATATTTATATCAACATCACAAAACATAATAAAGAAATAAAACAATACATAGGACACGTACAGGTTGCATGATATTGAAAAAGTAGTTTTGTAGAAACGGTCACAAAACTTGTGACATACATTATGCATTGAGGGCTTCAAAATCCTTCTTTAGTTGGACAACTGACCGACAGAGAGTGCCAAACATAGACTCAATTATGTTATCGTAGTTTTGATAAAAAAATCTTGAAACCGTTCTATTATAAATAATGCTAGAATAAGTAAAATATCGCAAGAAAATAAATTGAATTGCGTAAGCACACTCCATTGTTATTTGTAAGGAATTTTGTTAAATAAGCACTAAAACATATTTACTGTGAACTAGCAGCGCCCTGCCCCTGTAGAAATATCGGGATAAGGAGTGTCCTATATGTTAGTCCAGGACTGCAGCTATACACGTACAAAGTTTCATCACAATCGCTCCAGTAGTTTTTGCGTGAAAGAGTAACAAACATCCATCCACACATACAAACTTTCACGTTTATAATATTAGTAGGATATCTAAGACACAAGTAATTAAGCTTGGGACCCAAAGTCTGATCACCAGTTTCATATAGATATACTCTTAATTAATCAGAAATAACTTAAAACTACAGATTACAATGAATATTGAAAACAATGAAAAAGGCCAATCTAGGCAGTCTTATCGCTAAAAGCAAGAGAACAGGAAAGTAGAGCACATAAATTATCAAAAAAATAAAAAAACTATTTGTATATAGGTATATGAATAAAATACACAAATATTCAAAATAATAATAAAAATTATATACACATCATACAATACAATACATAATATAGAAAACATAATTATACAAACTAATCAGACATAAACAAAAAGTAAGACTTCACCCGCTGCTTAAAAGAGTTTAATGTCTGAGCCTGTCTAATGGAAACAGGTAAAGACGGATAGCCTGAAGGGTAAAGTACTCATGATATATTTATCTTACTGAGCCAAACTAACTAACCAATTGTAACTAACCAATCGATAATTTAAAAGAGCAATAGCCTGTGAATTTCTTGCCAGTTCTTCTTACAGAGCGGTGGCTCGGAACTGACACTTAGATTCACTTACACTTAAATATTTTTTGTTTTTTTAAATTGTTTGGTTGCAAGTGAATCTAAGCTTCGTGATTTTAGTATAATAATATTTTATTTGTTTTTGTTATTGTTTTATAATTTTAACGTTTTCAAGTACTATGTAATAGTTTATGAAATAAAAAGTATTAGATTGATTGATTGAAACTTGAGTAATATATTTATCTTACTGAGCCAAACTAACTACCCAATTGTAACTAACCAATCGATAATTTAAAAGAGCATAGCCTGTGAGTTTCTTGCCAGTTCTTCTTACAGAGCGGTGGCTCGGAACTGGCACTTAGATTCGCTTACACTTAAATATTTTTTGTTTTTTTAAATTGTTTGGTTGCAAGTGAAAGTGAATCTAAGCTCCGTGATTTTAGTATAATAATATTTTATTTGTTTTTGTTATTGTTTTATAATTTTGACGTTTTCAAGTACTATGTGAAATAAAAAGTATTTGATTGATTGATTGAAACTTGAGTAATATATTTATCTTACTGAGCCAAACTTAAATAAATGGTTTTGACCTTGACTTTATGCCACCAGATGACATTTAATCATGCGGCCTGATGGCAACTTGTCACCGCCTATCCTTCTCTTCCCTACCCTTGCAACCAGTGGAACCACTAGTGCCTGTTTCCCCCTCCCCGCCTTTTTAAAGAGCCTTATGTTGAAATCTTACAGGAATACCTCGCCAGGGAGCTCAATCCTCAAGGTTACGCAGCAGAGAGTGTCTTCTGAAACGCTTTAGACTTTCTAAGTTGTGAGGGTGAAGTCCCTGCCGATAACGAGTGGTATACCATAGATAGATAGATAAAACGTTTATTTCCTTTAAATAATACAAGTTATATAAAAACATATCCCACAAAACCGTTTGACTGGTGTGTCTGTGGGTCACAGTCTCTTTTATACTATTTTATACATTACAACTAATTTTATAAATAAATAAATTACAATTTTTCACTTACACCAATATAGTCTTTTTTTAAATTTGTTTTGTACTTATTTTTGTTTGTTTCCATTCATATGGCCTCAAGTATACTATTTAAAAGGTATGGAAGCCGTTTTTTTATAGTCCTGTCACCATAATTATTGTATACTCTGGGTACATTGAGGTTACCGGCGGTCATTGAGCGAGTATGAGTAGTGTTGTCGACGCAAGTTAGACCATGCTCCCGACTGTTATGGTTGTTAACTGCTAGCAAATATTTATACTGTAATCTAAGAGGTAGAATGACTTACCATTGCGACTTGCTTTCCAAATATGCAATTACAAAAACACAGGAAATTTCGTAAGCTTAATTTAAAAGATAAATTAATAAAAAATATAATTTTCACACAAAAAATTTCGTAACTGTTTTGGTAAACATCTATTGACAAAACATGACAATATCATAGACTAGATCGTAGAGTAATTACTGTTAGACTGTATCTAGAAAAGAAGGTTTTATTATCTTTGGTTTTGGATTTATAAAATACATACATCATACATCCACGCCTGTTTACCCGAAGGGGTAGGAAGTGGCATATAATACGCCCACAGTTCGCCATATAGTTGGACCCACGTAATTTATTTATTTATTTAAAAGAGATACCAACAGTGGACATATTAAAGATTAAAATTAAGAAATTACAATGGATCTGGTTCTGGTATGTACACCAATTATAGGTATCTACAGCATTCAAAACAAAACAGACTATTATTATAAGCTTAAAACTATGTTAGTGCACCAGCGTTAGTATATTAGGTCGGGGAAAAAGTCTTTTCGCATAACGTAGGTATAAACTTATTATAAAATTTTTTTGACTGTACTATTTGTGTCTGGCTGGTTTTGGTAACATTAAAAAGGTTCCATTATAAAGAAAAGAAAAAAATAAAAAAAAGTTGTTTCCCGCTATTTTTCATTTGTTTTTCTCTCCGTAAAAATGAGTGAACCTAATGAAGAAATTCGATACATTTTAAAATTTTACTATAAAAAAGGCAAAAATGCAACTCAAGCAGTGAAAAAAATTTGTGATGTTTATGGGCCTGATGCAGTGTCAGTAAGAGTAGCACAAATTTGGTTCAAACGTTTTCAGTCCGGAAATTTTGATGTTAAAGATGCACCTCGCTCTGGTCGCCCTGTTACGAATAAAATGGACGCCATTTTTGAAAGAGTGGAGCAAGATCGGCATATTAGTAGTTACGATGTAGCTGAAGAACTGGGAATTGACCACAAAACAGTTTTGACCCATTTGAAGAAAGCTGGTTATACAAAAAAGCTCGATATTTGGGTGCCACACGAGCTCACTCAAAGAAACTTAATGAATCGTGTACTCATTTGCGATTCATTATTGAGACGTAATGAAATCGAGCCGTTTTTGAAGAGATTGATAACTGGCGATGAAAAGTGGATCACGTACGACAAGAACGTGCGAAAAAGGTCGTGGTCGAAAGTTGGCCAGGCTTCACAGACTGTGGCCAAACCTGGCCTAACACGAAATAAGGTGATGCTGTGTGTATGGTGGGATTGGAAGGGCATTGTTTATTATGAGCTTTTACCGCCCGGCAAAACCATCGATTCTGATCTTTACTGCCAGCAACTGATGAGATTAAAGGAAGCAGTCGAGAGAAAACGGCCGGAATTGATCAACAGGAAGGGTGTGGTCTTTCATCACGATAACGCTAGACCACACACATCTTTAGCCACTCAGCAAAAATTAAGAGAGTTCGACTGGGAGGTCCTAGTGCATCCACCATATAGCCCTGACCTTGCGCCTTCAGATTTTCACCTGTTTCGGTCTCTGCAGAATTCTTTAGGTTCTGTAAGGTTGACCTCAAGAGAGGACTGCCAAAACTATTTGTCCCGTTTTTTTGATCAGAAGTCCCAAAGTTTCTACAGTAACGGGATAATGTCTCTGCCCACAAAATGGCAGAAAGTTATTCAACAAAACGGTACATATATATTGTAAATAAATGTAAATAAACTTTGAAAAAAATGTCTTGACTTTTCATACAAAAATACGAAAAGACTTTTTCCCCAACCTATTATAATCAAAAAATATAATACATAATCAAAAAATTTAAAAAGAAGATTGAAGATGTGTTAAATTGTTGTAACCTAAAAAGAGCCTCAAAAGAACTAAGGGATCTTTGGAGGCTCTGATACAGTCAAGATAAATTTACTGAGTGAATCATTAAAAATATCGAGGTCATTCGATAGAGCACACTGTCTATTATAAGAACGACATATTCTGTTTAAAGGTGAGTTAAAACCTAAATTAGTCCTAGCGAGAGGTACTGTCAAAATCATTGAAATAGTGTAATAGGTGGCGAGCGACCTTATAGGCTTATATATTACAATGTCCCTACATTGTAATATATAAGCCGTTTTTTGTTGAGGATTTTCGCCATCGTCCGCCACACCAGAGCCTGAAACGAGGCAGTCGGTCAGGGCGAGCCGGCGCGCGGCCGAACTCGGGGCCCGGCGAACGGGCGGCGGCGAGGGGACTCACCAGGTAGCAGTATCTTGCCACACTTGCTGATCAACGGACGAGGCTTTGGCGAATATAAAAGCTCCCGGTAAGCGGCAATAGCCTCGGCACCTATTACTTGGGACCAACTATATAATTGCGCATAATATGGCTTCTTGTATGTATTTTAATCGAAACACTCAAGAGTCTTTTTTTTTAATGTGACACGTCATACTGACTACATCCTGCCTGATGATAAGCAGTCGATGCAGTCCAAATAAAAAAATGAAAGCGCTTTATAACGTGAAATAAGCACGGTATAAAGCGCATCCACTCATGACACGGTTCACGCCCCGCTTAAAAGACCCGGGATCATAGGAAACAGGAAACACATGAGCCGGCAGCGGGTTCCAGAGCTTAGTGGTCTTGCTCAGAAACGACTTCCCAAATTTCTTGGTTCGAGTGCTGATAGTCTGCACAGTATGAGGATGGTTTCTAAGACCAGCACGTCTTCAGAACGTCAGAATCTGTTATAAAATTGTTGTTTTTGAATTAAAAATTCAAAACATTGCAAGCAATGGATTGTAATAGTATTTGATTTGAATAATGTACAGCCCCTCGCCCTCAATTGTCATTCCTACTTGATATCGCTGTTATTCTGATAAATTATTCAGGGACGGAAATTACTTGTAAAGATGACTCCACATTGGAGCGTTATGTAATGTATCTGTCTTCATCATCATCATTCCAGCCTTTTGGAGTCCACTGCTGAACATTGGCCTCCCTAATAGATTACATTATATTGAGGGTATTTAAGTGATGAATTTAAAATATCTTTATAACAATTTAAGAATATATTTACAAAAAAAAAGTATTTAAGTATGTTTATCCCTTTTTATTTATTTTTTATTATCGTCTGTAAAAAAATGCTGCTTACGCACTGTCTCCCGGCCAAATGGGGGAAACCGGGAGGGGGTGTGGGGCTCACTGCGGCCGACGCGACCACCGCAGTCCTACCCACTAAAAAACTTCAGACGACGCCCACCGCTGTTGAAAAGGGGCGAGGCACCAGTGCCCGGGTTTGTAGCTTCTGGTACCCCGCCCGCGGCCAACGTCCCCCGGATCAGAACCGGGGAGACCTCCTCAGGAAGGCGCAATTTGCAGCGCCCCCCCTACCTCTTTGTGCGGCCATGGCGTAACTGGCCGACTTCGGGGGGGGTCTATGGCGAGACGGAAGGGGCCCCCTGCCCCCGCCGACTAAGACCCCCCGGGCGCTGCCTGACGGGCCCTCCTGGCCCGCCCGCTGCGCCAACGGCGTAGCCGGAGAGTAAGCGGATCCTGCTCCCTCTCCCGCTCCGCGGCCTCCTTTTGCGACATCACCACTTCGCAGAAGGAGGCCATCGCCTCCCACGCCGTCTCCACCTAGGGCCGCAGCTAACGTCGACCGCGGCCCCAAGTATGTTTATCCTGTGTTTAGTATCCATAACACAAGTTCTTAATGATACTTATCTTGGAACTAAATAATTGGTGTAATTGTCAGAAAATATTATATTATTAATTACCGCGCTACTATAATTTCCCGAAAAATCGAGAAACTATTCAACTGAGAGAAACTGATCTCTCGTTTCAGCGTAAGTCGTGAAGACATCGTTGTTTTGAGGCTCCTATCTTACCTGAAGATGCCCTGTGTAAGGGCGAAACACATGTCGTGTTGAATTGTTTCTCGATTTTTCGGGAAATTATAGTAGCGCGGGAATTGTTACAAAGATATTTTTAATCCATCACTTGCTTACGATGGATTTCCGCAAAGTAACGCCTGAATCAATAAATTATTTGAGGGTATTTGCACATAATCAGCACGCTGGGCAGGCGGGTTGGTGCAGTTCCTGCCAGTACGCAGGATGTCGCTGCTGCCCATCATCCGGAAACATAGAAGCGTGACACTATTATGCTTATTTTTATTATTACAAACATACATAAGGACACGCCTGTTTCCCGAAGGAGTAGGCAGAGGCATATTATATTACATATCGCCAGTTATATTGTTGGTCTATTACGTGGGACCAAGGTGGCGAGCCTATTGCCGCTTACCGGGCACTGTTATGTTCGCCAGAGCCTCGTCCGTTGATCGGCAGGTGCACCACTTGCAGGTGAGGTTGGCTTGGGCACTTCAGATCTTGGTAGGACACCTTATAGGCTTATTATTAGCTGTTATTAATATGATAATTAAATTTACTTAAACAAGATGCGCGATATAATCAAGTTTAACTCCAACGATATTGCGGGCAAACCATTAGTATACATACATACATTCACGCCTGTTTTCCCGAAGGGGTAGGCAGAAGCATTTCGCCAATTGCATTGTTGTTCCCACGTAATAAAAAAATAATTAAAATACTTAGAATTACGTAGAATTATAACAATTACGAATCTTAATTACCTATTTACTTACATAATAAAAAAGACGTGTGGCACTCGGAGCCTGCCGCGGTAAAGCTATTTGCATAGCATTTTTTAATAACTTATGCAATTATAATTATTTAGGTATTTATTTTATTTATGCAGTATTTTTTCTAAGCAAAACTTGAAACTCTAAGAAGGCATGAGTCACCAAATTGCGGGCGAAGAAGGGGATTACGCATGCGCAGTAACGCCGATACAACCAATGCCACCTAAAGGCGGGTAGCTGAACTAAAGAGACAAGCGTGATAATTCAAAAAGTCATTAAAAGTTCTGCTATTGATCGATAGATGGAAAAACTAAAATTAATATAAATGGCATGTTGTAGTGTATCTAAACACGCCCTTACGACGACTTCAAACTTTTCTAAACGTAAAAAATTAAAGGCATGTCTTTAGTTACCTTCCTATTTAAATCGTTCTAAACGAGGTTACCTATTTATAACTAATACTTACTTATCGTTACAGGGGCTCTCTTTAGTTATATCGACCTACTTTTTACTTCACCTTTTTATTTTTAGGGATAAGCAGTACCGAGTTTTTTTAAATATGAACTCACTCGTTAAAGGTAATTTGCCTTTGTCAAGCAAGACAATTTATCAAGTTATTTGCATAAATGCATCTTTTCTTTTTCAGTACAGTCAAGTGAAGTCGTTAAAAGTTATTGTGCCTACTTATTGCTTGCTCCGTGCCCCGGAAAGCACGTTAAGCCGTTGGTCCCGGCTGTCATGAACTATGGCAGTTGCTATTAGGACGCCCCCGACTGGTCTCCACCTTGTCGTGGTGGGGGGGGCTGAGTACCTCCCGGTAGGGCGCAGAGGGCGCTAGAGAAAATTACCGGGGGGGAAACTAAGAGGGATCTGTGGAGGGCGCAGCGGGCGGGCCAGGAGGGCTCGTCAAGCAGCGCCAGGAGGGTCTTAGGCAGCGGGGTCAGGAGGCCCCTGCTGTCTAACCATATATCCTCCGGGAAGTCGGCCACACACGCTATAGTCGCATAGGGGGGTAAGAGGGGCGCGTCTGTAGTCCTATCATTCTCCTAAATCATTACTTTGTAATATGAAGTAAATTTTGTACTGATAGGATTTTGTTTTTAATTAGGAACGCATAGTATTGTTCAAATGATTATATAGTTATTAAGACTGAATTGCTGTAAATGATATCTTTCATAAGACCAAAATTTATAAATAACCTTTATTTGTACATTTTTTTTAATTTGTTTGTATTTAGGGTTACTGTTATGTTTTTGTCCTTTTGTAATAATTTTTTTATCCCACATACAAAATTCACACTCCTGTTAGGGTTGGCTGGAAGAGATCTCTCTTAGAGATAAGCCCACCTTTGTACTTGCTTGATTTGTATATATTTACCCGAAGTATAGGGATCCTACCAAGACCTAAGGAGCCCAAGCCAACCTCACCTGCAAGTGGTGCACCTGCCGATCAACGGACGAGGCTCTGGCGAACATAAAAGATCCCGATAAGCGGCCATAGGCTCGCCACCTATTACGAGGAACCAACAGTAAAATCGGCGAAATATGGGCGTATGATATGCCTCTGCCTACCCCTTCGGGGAAACAGGCGTGAATGTATGTTCTAGCGTAATTTCGAGTTTTATGCGTAATACCTTTTATAGCGACTGCGACGCGACCTTTTATTACTGACTTCCCGGAGGGTCAATGGTTAGACAGCAGGGGCCCCCTGCCCCCACTGCCTAGACCTTCCTGGCGCTGCTGAGCGGGCCCTCCTGGCCCGCCCACTCCGCCCTCCACAGGTCCCTCTTAGTTTCCCCCACGGTAGTAAGTACTAAGGGCACCCAGAGTCGTCAGTCTCTGGGTGTTACCTTTTCCCTAGCGCCTCCTGCGCCCTACCGGGAGGTACTCAGCCCCCCCACCACGACAAGGTGGAGACCAGTCGGGGGGGACGTAACTCAAACATGACCTATCTATTAATGGGTCGACGTTCCTTTAAGCATGCGATATATACATACAGTTTTAAAAACAAAAGTATTAAAAATAACAATATGCTCGCCATCTAATACGTGGGACGAACAATATGTCTGGCGATATGTGGGCGTATAATATGCCTCTGCCTACCCCTTTGGGAAAACAGGCGTGATATTATGTATGTATGTGTAATAACGGTGAATTATAAACCGCAACACTAATTCATTGATTCAGGCGTTATTTTGCGGAAATCCATTGTAAGCAAGTGATGGATTAAAAATATACGACAGTCATGCATGACTCTCGTTTCAGCGTTGGTCGTGAGACATCGTTGATCTGAGGCTCCTATCTTACCTGAAGATGCCGTGTGTAAGGGCAAAACACGTGTCGTGTTGAACAGTTTCTCGATTTTTTCGGGAAATTATAATAGTGCGGGAATTGTTGACAAAGATATTTTTAATCCATCACTTGCAAACCGTAACACGTTTGTGAACATACATAAGTGTTGTTAAATGACCCAAAACAGTGCAACATCACTCAAATTCTCATAAGAAGTCCATGTGAGATCTCAGTATAGTCCCACATCTTTACTGGGGACTCAAGGGGCTTAGGGGAGGGCATCTCATTTACCATTTATCATCTTCATCACCATTATCAATAAATTAAATATCATTAATATATCCTTTAATTAAAGTATTTTATGCCTAAAAAGGACTCCACTCAGCATTACCTGCAGTGGAGGACCACAACAGCGCTGGTCTTCCGTGGAGACCTAAACAAGAATACTGTAAACAATGGAGTCCACAAATCAAAACTAAAGAGAAAAATTCCGGGTGACAGAACGACTTTTTAAATAGAATTAACACTAAACAGAATTAGTGACGTTGTGCAAGACATTATTGTTGTTTTGATAATAGTTTATCTTTACGTAGTTGAAGATCTACACGAAAATACTTTGGTAAAAAATATATCTTTTGTATAGATTGTAGGTACAGTTTTATCAAATGTCCCATCAATATTTCACATCGATCTATGTTAGGCTGTGTCTTCACTGTCGTATTGAATACTTGAATGAATGAATAAGAATGAAAGATTGGAACAAAAATATTTTGATAATAAATATTTAAATGTTTAATAGACAGGCAATAGTTAATTTTATCATGTGTATTCATATTTCAGAATGAGTGTGAATGAAGCTAAGAGTGTGTGCCAAGATCGTAGCAAGTAGAAGGATGTGATCTCTGCCTACCGCTACGGGAAAGAGGCGTGACATTATGTATATACGTATGTACCTATTCATATTTCACATTATGTTTTGATAGACATTGTCCTCACTTTCAGTTCGTATATTTAAATGAAACAACGAGCAGCGTCATCCTGCGTACTGGCTGGAACTGCGATCACCAACCCGCCTGCCCAGCGTACTGATTATGGCCAAATACCACCAATAGAATGATGATTGGATTATGAATGATTGAATTATTCGTTGGCGTAACTGTGTCGTTTCTGAAGGAGCATACTTTGACGGTGATAAAATAAATTTGGATGAATAAAAAAAATTGTGTATTATTGATTTTTTCCCGGTACTTTCTTGACATAGTAGTATATCAAGCAGCTGGCATCGTTTGTGAAACAGCACAACGAATATTGGAACCCACAAAGACGTTAGACTAAAGAGCCTTCGTAGTATGACTGACAATCTTTTATGTTTGCCTAAGAGTAGATGAATTAAAAACCTGGCTAATAAATAAACCATTTTACAATTTGAATGAATACTTTTTTACGAATAATATTAAGTAACTAGTTGTAAGTTATATAAATTGCACGCCCGCAACGGGTACACTGTTGTTACTAATGTAATGCATGAACACCAGCAAAATGTACACAGTCTTAGCAATAAAGATCTATTCTATTCTATTCTTAATGCCAGAAGGGTATTTAATCACAGTCCTGAAAGTTTAATAAACCTTAAATTGGTCTTTTTCAAGAGAAAACTTCATGAATGGTTGCTGAACAAATGTTTCTACTCTATGAATGAATTATATGACTGAAATATTAATAAAGAGCCCTTTTTAATTTTAAAATAAAAACAAGTATGTTATGACAGAGTTGAGATATTTTTATTGTATTGTAAAGAAGGCATATTCCTCATGGATGGCCGATCAGGCATGGCCTCTTTTCATGAAATTTTCCATGACTTAAAAATTTCCATGAAAATAATCGCACGCAACAAATGTAAGGTATTAAAATTTTTGGCTTAGACAAATAATATAAAGGATTTTATTTATTTATTTATTTAATCTTTATTGCACACAAAAAAGAAATACAAAAGGCGAACTTAATGCCGAAGGCATTCTCTACCAGTTAACCATAGGGTTAGCAGAGAGGGTTAAAGTCGGTGCTACAAATTAAAAAAAACGGAATATTAATAAACTTACATAAATCAACACACTAATAAAGTACACTACATATACATAAACATACATAATACAGGCAAGATGATAGTAGGGAGACTTAAACCGACGAGGACTCACTTAAATAGCAATCATGCAACATAGTTTTAAAGATATTTTTACTCTGTTCAAGTCTAAAATCAATAGGCAGAGCGTTCCATAACTGTGCAGCCTTAATATATAAAGAATTTGCAAGAAACCCTGTATGGTGCTGTGGAGTAGCGAGAAACAAATTGTTAGCAGAACGAAGATCGCGTGTGTGAGTACAACTGAGAAACTTGAAATTCGACCTTAAATACGGAGGGGATCTAGGATCAAATAATACAGTAGGTATACAAAGTTGTAAGCATTCTCAGTTGACGGCGCTGTGGAATGGAAAGCCATTTCAACTGAAGGCGATAAGACGAGATGTGCTCAAACTTCCGCACACCAAAGATGAAACGGATAGCGCTGTTCAGTAACCGGTCCAGTTTGCAAACTAGATCTTTATTCATATCACAACAACACACATCACCATAATCAATAGCAGGAAGTATCAACGCCTGGACGAGCATAATCTTCGTTTTAAGAGGGAGAAAGTTTTTAAGGCGATTTAAAGCTCGTAAACATCCGGTGACCTTGCGGCTGACCTCAGTAACTTGAGCAGACCAGCTAAGCGAAGGGTCAATAAGAAGACCAAGATCCTTATTTTGTAAGTTACTAATCCCATACTGGCATATTTGTGAAGGTCAGTATACCTGCACTCCACTCCTGCACACAGGACAAACGCATGCTTAAAGGAACATCAACCCATTAATAGATAGGTCAGGTTTGAGTTACGTACTTGTACAGTCTTTCAATGTCTTACTGAGATCGAATCAATGTTAATTAAACGTTCAACACACAAGCAGAATTACTTATTAATAAATCAGTATCAATTTAACAAGTATTCTTTAGAAGTTCTTCTTTTGTGATGTCCCAAAAATCGTCTTAAGTCACTATTCCATTAAGCATGTAAATTCTTTGTGTGCATGAACATGGTTATTTGTTCTGGTCTGGGTGAATCATAGGATTCACCCAGACACATAGTTATATAGGTATGTTTTATATAGTATAGTACCTATGTTTATCCGTTATTTTGTATCCATTACACAAGTTCTTAATGATACTTATCTCGGCACTAAATAAGCTGTGTGACAGTACGAGAATATTGTTATTTAAAAAATATATTTATACTCGTATGTAAACTAGCCCTTAAGCACGTTACCTCGCCTACTCTGAAGTACATAAACTATACATATCTTCACATACCAAGTTCTGACATACTACTTAAAGTTTCAATTTGTAATTTCATTCAGTAGTATTCAGACGTTGAGACCAGTCGTCTGTTGAAAATAAACTGACATTATGTCATCGGTGCCCGTAATAAAGTTTAATAATGGATATACTTGCCCGGCCTTGGGGCTAGGCACTTGGAAGGTATGTGATGCTTCATTAATTAATTAATCAATCAATCAATGTGCTGAGGACCTCGGGTCTGTTTACTTTCTTTTTTTTTTTGATTTACGTCGGTAACATAAAGCCTTTACGCACTGTCTGCCGGCCAAAGGGGGACCGAGAGTGAAGTGTGGGGCTCACTGCGGCAGACACAACCGCCAACAGTACTATCCACATAAAATCTTCCGACGACGCCCATCGCTTGTTGAGGAAAAGGCGGGGGCCAGTACCTGTGTTGCAGCGTCTGACACCCTGCCTGCCAACGTCCCCCGGACCAAAACCGGGAGGACCTCCTCAGAGAGGCGCCCCTCCTACCACCTTATGCGGCCATAGCGTGTGTAGCCGACTTCTCAGGGGCCTCCTGGCCCGCCTGTGGCGCCCTCCACTGGTCCCTCTTAGTTTCCCCCCCGGTAGTCAGTATTAAGAGCACCCAGTGTCGCTAACCTCTGGGTGTTACCTAATCCCGGCCTCCGGGAGGTACTTAGCCCCACACCACGCCAAGGTGGAGACCTATCCGGGGGGGCCGGGTCTGCTTTCTGGTCTAACCTTGTCTAAGTTTAGTGTCTCAAGTCTAAAATTGTGTATGTGCTGTTGAGAGTGGCGATAGACGAGTGGCGAAGTCCATTCATTTTATCTATTCATTCATACTTAACGACATTTAAAGATATTCTTCTTCTTTTTTTTTAAAATTAATTGCACTCTGTCATTAAGGGTAGTGACGACAATTCAGCCAGACTCGTATGATGACTTCACATGTGAATAAAAATAAAGAAACAAAAAAAAAGCTTTGCTAAATGTTATATATGTCACCGTAAAATTGTAAATAACGTTAAATTATAATCTATCCCGCGATATTGTAATCTGTCGAGAAATTGTGATCCGTAACAAACTGCTCACAATTTAACGCATTATTTTTCGATAGATTATAATCTATCGAAGACAAACCGTCAGATTGTAAAATGGCATGCGACAGAACGCACCTCGCGCTCTGATTGGTTGAACTTCATGTTCCCCGCTCAGCCGACTCAACAAAACTCTGAATTCTGCGTATTCATAGTTTTGTTGACAGACAGACTCAATATCCGACATTGTAAATATTATTAAATAAGATATCAAATGAGTTCACAAGCATAAAAAATATTAAAACACTGAAAATACAAATTAGGTTATGTTCGGTGACTAACTCTTATTCATTATTTAACTGCACTTCTTTAGGTTATCACAGGTCCGTTAACACTCCCTACAACTTATTATAATACAATGTGTTATTATTATTAACACGAATTCTTTTTTTAATCACCAAAACACTGTTTGTTTACATTTCACAACAAATGAATTTGACTAATAACAACCGAAGATGGCGACGACGGGCGGCTGAGCGGGGAACATGAAGTTCAACCAATCAGAGCGCGAGGTGCGTTCTGTCGCATGCCATTTTACAATCTGACGGTTTGTCTTCGATAGATTATAATCTATCGAAAAATAATGCGTTAAATTGAGAGCAGTTTGTTACGGATCACAATTTCTCGACAGATTACAATATCGCGGGATAGATTATAATTTAACGTTGTTTACAATTTTACGGTGACATATATATTCTTTATTGCACATTAACATTCTAAAAAAACACAGTAACATTAAAACATGTACAAAGGTGAGCTTATTTCTATAAGAAATCTCTTCCAGCCAACCCTAGCAGAAGTGTCGGAGATTAGTGTGTGGGCTCACAATAAGAAATAATAAATTAAAAATTAAAGTTATACCAGGTTTAGAACTAGTCCTGTCACTGTCTTGAAATTACTGTCATCAAATGAAAGTGACAGCACTTGTTTTAAACCTAGTCTAAATTTTGATCTCATTTTGTAATAAGACAGATAGCCTTTAAACTCAGAGGGTCTCGGGTTCAAATCCTGGTGAGGCACCTATGACTTTTCGAAGTTATGTGTATAATAATAGCTTGCTCCGTGCTTTCGAAAGCACGTTAAGCCGTTGGTCCCGGCTGTCATGAACATCTATGGCAGTCGTTATTAGAAAGTCAGTGAATTGTAACATCCTGACAGCTGGTTCAACCATAAAATGATGTTGCCCTCTGGGTTGCGGAGGTCAGACGACAGTAGCTCCATTTAATAACTGAAATTCAGCCCAATCTGGTTGGACCAGTGAGCAGACCCTGGGCCCTAAGCTTAAGTCTAAGGAAACCGGGATAATGCTAGGATCTGATGATATGTCTTTTGTGTGTGCAGTCAAAGCCGGGTGAAGTGACTAGAGCAGTGAAGGACGCCATAAACATAGGCTACAGGCACATAGACAACACATTAAGGACAACCAACAAAACATTACTTACTTCTATTTAGTCACACTTCAACGGGATACATTCTATAGTAATGCCTTAATTGCACAGGCTGCCACGGCATGCAAAATATTAAACAATATACAAAATTACAATTAATCTTAAACTTATAGTAATAAATAAATAAAAAATATATATAGTTACAATATGAAATGTTTTGCTACGACAACTGTAAGTTTAACCATAGAATGTTTCCCTCTGGGTTGCGGAGGTCAGACGGCAGTCGCTCCATTTAATAACTGAAATTCAGTTTAATCTGGTTGAACCAGTGAGCAGACCCTCTCCCCCGACTGGTCTCCACCTTGTCGTGGTGGGGGGGCTGAGTACCTCCCGGTAGGGCGCGGGAGGCGCCAGGGAAAAGGTAACACCCAGAGATTGGCGACTCTGGGTGCGCTTAGTACTGACTACCGAGGGGGAAACTAAGAGGGACCTGTAGAGGGCGCAGCGGGCGGGCCAGGAGGGCCCGTCAAGCAGCGCTAGGAGGGTCTTAGGCAGCGGAGGCCCCTGCTCTCTAACCATGTACCCTCCGAGAAGTCGGCCACACACGCTATGGTCGCACAAGGAGGTAGGAGGGGCGCGTCCACTGCATCTCTCTGAGGAGGTCCTCCCGGTTTTGGTCCGGGGGACGTTGGCCGCAGGCAGGGTGTCAGAGCTGCAACCCAGGTACTGGCCCCCCGCCTCTTTCAAAACAAGCGGCGGGCGTCGTCGGATGATTTTTAGTGGGTATTACTGCTGGCGGTCGTGTCTGCCGGTGGTGAGTCCCACACACCTCTCTCGGTCCCGCTTTGGCCGGGAGACAGTGCGTAAATGCATTTTGTTACCGACGTAAATAAAAAAAAAAAAAAAGTGAGCAGTCCCTGGGCCCTAAGCTCAACTCTAAGGAAACCGGGATAATGCTAGGATATGATGATATGTCTTTTGTGTGTGCAGTCAAAACCGGGTGAAGTGACTAGCGCAGTGAAGGACGCCATAAACATAGGCTACAGGCACATAGACTGCGCTTACATCTATAGGAACGAGAAGGAGGTGGGCGAAGCGCTGGCTGAGAAAATCGGCGAAGGTGTCGTTCAAAGGTAAGGTCACAAGCGCAGATATAGAAAAACAATAAATAACGCAAGTATCACTATTTGTGTTGAATTCAAGCGTGCCGACCTTTGAACAGCTCCTGTGACGTCACTGTCAATATTTAGTGGCGGGAAATACAAACTGATACATTGACAAGATGGCGCTGTTGATAAGTATTTCATAATGTGAAAAAATCAGATTCAAATTAAATATTAAATTCAAATTATTTCATAAAATCAGAATACGTGATAATTCAATTTGTGAATGTGGATTAGGAGATGGTACTTTGGATCACATATTTTTTGAATGTCCCAGGTTTTTAAATTACAATTTTTATAATTCTTTATCAAAGTTAAAAGTGTCATTGCCTACGAACTTTTCATATTTACTTACAATTTCTTCTCGTAAAGTTTTTTTGGAAGTTATAAAATTTATTAGACATAATGATATCAAACTGTAATTGTCACTTAACTTTAATTCTCTTTTAACATTTAGCAAAGCTTTTCTTTTGTTTCTTATTTTTATTCACATGTGAAGTCATCATACGAGTCTGGCTGAATTGTCGTCACTACCCTTGATGACATAGTGCCATTATTTTAAAAAAGAAGAAGAAGAATGTGAAATCGTTCATGTTGCAGTATTTGAATAACAACAACAGACGCGCGGTCTGTAAGTAGCGGCGGACTACCTCGACGATTGGTCGGGGTGAGGACACGACAAGTATATGCAATTGCTTTAACTATTGTATACTTGTGACCGGTTATGCATAATAATTATTAATATTAATTACAGCCATATTCTTTCTTTTGAGGCATGCAATAAAAAGGTTTATAAGTACTTCTTATCTTCATCATCTCAGCCCATTAACGTCCCACTACTGAGCACGAGTCTCCTCTCACATATCAAGGTGTGAGGGTATTGTGTCATACTCCACCACGCGGACCCAGTGCGGATTGGCGGAGGCAGTTGTATGGCGTCCTGCTGTTAGAATTTTTCAAGCCGCCCATTAGGCCTCTAACATGGCTTAACTACCACATTTAGTGATAACCGGGACCAACGGCTTAACGTGCCTTCTGAAGCACGGAAGCGCTCGATATTAAAATGCCACATAAACGGTCACTCATCCAAGGACTGACCTCAGTAAACTCTGCTGTACTTCGGTGATCGTTTCCGACCACCGAGCACCGCAGAGCTTCGAGCGCTTATAAACACTAATACCTTAATAATAATACTTACCGACCTAGTCCCCACTCAAGATGGACTCCCGATCTAATATACTGTCGCAGGAGTAGGATCACGATAAATGCAGGCCTTCAGTAGCTACGCGGGCGGAGTACCAGAAGCTACAAACCCAGGCACTGGTGCCTCGTCCCTTTTTAACAGCGGTGGGCGTCGTCTGAAGTTTTTTAGTGGGTAGGACTCGCGTCTGCCGCAGTAAGCCCCACACCCCCTCCCGGTCTCCCCTTTGGCCGGGAGACAGTGCGTAAACAGCATTTTTTTACCGATGATAAAAAAAAAGGCCGTAGCTCACGCTGGAAATTTATTGGGAAGGTTCAGCAGTGGACTTCCTTGGGCCGATGATGATGATGATGATGAACCCGGAACCACGCGGCACATATACTAAATAGTCGTTATATGCCGCCACCTGTTCCAACCAAGAATAGTGCCACCCCCTCTCAACTCACGAGGAGTCGTAAGAGTCGATGAAGAGAAATGTTACCGGATGATGGGCAGTAGCGTCGTCCTGCGTACTGGCTGGAACTGCGATCACCACCCCGCCTGCCCAGCGTGCTATACCACCAATAGAATGTTATCTATTGGGAAGCCCAATTTTCAGCAGTGGACTCATAAGAACTAAGCAGTAGAACGGTGGAAGCTCACATCAGGTCCACCCGGGAACATGTTACTGAGCACAGTGGACAAACGATACCAATAGCCAATAAATTTCTGTTCACAGAGAAGACCTGTTTATAACGTCCAAGCTTTGGTGCACGTTCCATCGCCCAGATCTGGTGGAAAATGCCGTCAGAAGCGCGCTGGCAGACCTGCAGCTGGAATACTTGGACCTGTACCTGGTTCATTGGCCCCAGGCTTACGCGGTAACCTTAACTAGGATTATTTTTAACCTTTTATGGTTTGAAGAATAGATTTAGTAATATTTATTTATTTATTTATTTATTTATTTATAATCTTATGCTACCATTACAGGTGTCTTAACCTAATGCGATAGCAAAGCAATGTTTATAATAAATACAATATATTATTAATCTACAATATTATTTAAATATAATATAATATAACATAAACTAGCCTACCTGATATCCTATATTAACAAAATAAGTTCTAAATCTAACGTAACTGATAACTTATTATATTTAACGCAGTTCTGGCGAATTCACTAAAAGTGCATGAAAATATATCCACCGTGTCATGAACCGTGTTTATAACATGAAACGCGCGGATAAGTGGCGTTTTCGCTAGTAGGTTGGTCCTGGCCACAGGCACAGCCAGCAGGCGCGGGCGCCGCCGCCGCCACACGCACCGGTCCGGTACGCTCAGCTGCAGGTAGCACAGCAGCTCTGGATTGTGCTGCATTCCACGCAACACCCTCACCACGTACACGGCGAGCGCGAACTCTCTACGGACCCTGAGCTGATTGTACCCTACCATACCCAATACGAACAAAGTAGGATACATCAGCGGGTAGAATGGGTATACCTATATATATAATATGGGTGTATAGGGTTTCTCATAACAACTTAGGAGCTCTTACCTTACCTTTTTTTATTTTTTTATTATCGTCTGTAAAAAAATGCTGCTTACGCACTGTCTCCCGGCCAAAAGGGGGAGACCGGGAGGGGGTGTGGGGCTCACTGCGGCCGACGCGACCACCGCAGTCCTACCCACTAAAAAACTTCAGACGACGCCCACCGCTGTTGAAAAGGGGCGAGGCACCAGTTCCCGGGTTTGTAGCTTCTGGTACTCCGCCCGCGGCCAACGTCCCCCGGATCAGAACCGGGGAGACCTCCTCAGGAAGGCGCAATTTGCAGCGCCCCCCCTACCTCTATGTGCGGCCATGGCGTAACTGGCCGACTTCGGGGGGGGTCTATGGCGAGACGGAAGGGGCCCCCTGCCCCCGCCGCCTAAGACCCCCCGGGCGCTGCCTGACGGGCCCACCTGGCCCGCCCGCTGCGCCAACGGCGTAGCCGGAGAGAGAGCGGATCCCGCTCCCTCTCCCGCTCCGCGGCCTCCTTCTGCGACATCACCACTTCGCAGAAGGAGGCCATCGCCTCCCACGCCGTCTCGCTGTCGACCATCTTTTGCATGATGGTCGGCAGCGAGAGAGCCACTCCACCCAGGGCCGCGGCTAACGTCGACCGCGGCCCAGCTCTTACCTTAGCTGCAAGTGGTGCAGCTGGCGATCAACGGAAGAGGCTCTTGCGAACATAACAGTGCCCGGTAAGCTGCAGTAGGATCGCCACCTATTCCGTGAGACCAACTATATAATTGGCGAAGTCAGGCGAATTAGGGGAAACAGGCGTGAATGTATGTATGTATCATTAAGAACTTGTGTTATGGATACTAAATAACAGATAAACATATATAAATATATATTTTTTTGTAAACACATACTGAATCTACATGGTAAAACATCCAGACAAGAACAGTTATGCATATTTTATGCACACAAAAATTTGTCCTGGGTGGTAATCGAACCCACGACCTCAAGAGCGAAGTATACTCGCCTTCCCGGTCGTCAAAGATAATATGATTGCTCGTCTACAGGAAGGAGACCAGCTCATACCCAAAGACGACTCCGGCAAGATCATACCATCAGAAGTGGACTTCTTGGACACGTGGAAGGCCATGGAGTCTTTGGTTGACAAGGGGCTGGTGAAAAGCATTGGACTGTCCAACTTCAACCGGAGCCAGATTGAGAGAGTGTGGGAAGCCGCTGTTATAAAGCCAGCTGTATTACAGGTTAGAATAGTTAAGCAAAGATCAATATGTGCCGTGTTGAAGCGTTCGTAGCTCTGCGGTACTCGGTGGTCGGAAGCGATCATCAAAGTACAGCAGAGTTTACAGAGGTCAGTCCTTGGATGGGTGACCGTTTGTGTGGCATTTGATATCGAGCGCTTCCGTGCTTCGGAAGGCACGTTAAGCCGTTGGTCCCGGTTATCACTAAATGTGGTAGCCGTTAAGCCATGTTAGAGGTTTAATGGGCGGCTTGATAAATTCTAACAGCAGGACAGCATACACCTGCCTCCGCCAATCGCACTGGGTCGGCGTGATGGAGTGTGACCCAATACCCTCACACCTTGATATGTGAGAGGAGGCTCGTGCTCAGTAGTGGGACGTTAATGGGCTGTGATGATGATGATGATGATGATGTGCCGTGTGGTACCCCCTCTTAGCTCAAGGGGATTTGTAAGAATCGACGAAGAGAAATGTTACCGGATGATGGGCAGCAGCGTCATCCTGCGTACTGGCTGGAACTGCGATCACCAACCCGCCTGCCCAGCGTGGGGATTATGAGCAAATATCCCCAATAGAATGTCTATCTATCTATTGGGGAGGTAATTTTCTGCAGTGGACTTTTTATGGCTGATCTGATGAATTAATATAAACTTCGTTGCTCGGACTTACATAAAAAAAATTGATACTAATATTTTTTTTTTATTTTTTTCTTTAACGTGGGCAACAAAATGCATTTATATAATAATAATCCTTTATAGCACATAAAACATAAATAGTTTACAAAAAGTATTTAAAAACTTAAAGTACAAAGGTGGACTTATGTCTAGAAGAGATCTCTACCAGCCAACCCTAGAAGTTGTGTATAAATTTGTAGGTACGGGATTAAATTTGCTTAAAGATCTTAGTTAAAAAAGGAAATTAAAAAAAAACTTATATATACCATGCATACTTACATACATAAATATCAATATTATGATTCATAATGTAATAAAAAATATATATTATAAAAAGTGTTAACTAAGTGCCAAAACAGACAAGTAGTGATTTCTTAGTTTATTTTTAAACGACACAACTAATGGACTCTCACGGATCTGAGAAGGAAGACTGTTCCACATTCGTACAGCACGGGCTGAGAAGGAGTTACGGAAAAACTTAGTGATGGTGGAAGGAGAAACAAGAGTCTTTATTACGCACTGCCTTCCGGCCAAAGTCAAAGTCAAAATACTTTTTATTTCATAAACTATTACATAGTACTTGAAAACGTCAAAATTATAAAAAAATAACAAAAACAAATAAAATATAATTATACTAAAATCACGAAGCTTAGATTCACTTGCAACCAAACAATTTTAAAAAACAAAAAATATTTAAGTGTAAGTGAATCTAAGTGCCAGTTCCGAGCCACCGCTCTGTAAGAAGAACTGGCAAGAAACTCACAGGCTATGCTCTTTTAAATTATCGATTGGTTGGTGGACCGAAAGGGGGTGGGGGACTCACCACCGGCAGACGAGACCACCAACAATAATACTCACTAAAAATCTTCTAATGACGGCCGCCGCTTGTAGAGTTAGAGGCGGGGAGCATGTTGGGTTGCAGCGTCTTACACCCCGCCCGCAGCCAACATCCGCCCAACTCAGAGAGGCGCAGTGGACGCACCCCTCCTACCTCTCCGTGCGACAATAGCGTGTGTAGCCGACTTCCCGGAGGGTTCATGGTTAAACAGCAGGGCCCCCAGCCCCCACTGCCTAAGACCCTCCTGGCGCTGCTGAACGAGCCCACCTGGCCCGTCCGCTGGACCCTCCAAAGGTCCCTCTTAGTTTCCCCCCCTATAGTCAGTACTAAGGGCACCCAGAGTCGCCAATCTCTGGGTGCTACCTTTTCCCGGCCTCCGGGAGTTACTTAGCGTAGCCAACGTCCCCCCGGGCCAAGAGCGGGAGGACGTCATCCTCAGGAAAAAAGACATTGCAGAAAGCAAGAGAAAGTAATAATGGGCTGAGGGTCTTCATGAATGTTTCAGTACTTCCTTGAGTATATCTTAGTTCTCGGTCCTCTTTTTCGGTCGTCTTCTGCCCCATAATGTTGTGCATGTATATCCAAATGCCTTGTACAGAACAGGGCCTCATCATCTCCAGCGTCTGCTTTTTGATTTAACCGGATTCGACTGAATTTCTGTTTATTTATTTATTTAACAATTTATGTACACAAAACATGTAATGGATACAAAAATTATACAAACATGTACAATGGAGCTGCTTATGCCAAAAGTAATCTCTTCCAGCAGTCCGTAATAAGGAAAAAACATTCAACAGTAGACGACATGTGTAAAAAAAAACAATGGAAATAAAAGGAACAAAAAAAACAATATATATGCTAACACTTAAAATTAACTTAATCCTAAATTCTTTACTTAATTCATCTGTTATTAGATGGAGCGATTGCTGTAAGCCATTATTTATTTATTTATTTATTTATTGAGAAAACCAACAGCGTATACAGTAAAACAATTAACATAGAAACTTAAAGCTAGTTGGCCAATAACAGGTTTCCCTAATATAACAAACAATGTGAGTGGTAAGCAAAGAAACTATTACAAGTATTAAAATATAAAAGAGACAGTTGCTGTCTAGTGCTAATAACTCCTGGTAATTCTGGCACTTATGTGGTAATTAAAGAACATGAAACTGTTATAAAACTAATATAATTACATAAATAAAATAACAATGTAATAGAGGCTATGGAATAATGTTAATGTAATGGCTATAAAATAATGTTAACGTAATGGTTATAAAATAATGTTAAAATAAAGTACTTCTTTTATCTAAACCAGTTATCAGGATATTAAAAAGCTCTGACTTCCTAATAACGACTGCCATAGATGTTGGAGAAAAAAGACTAAATACTTCACTATATTGTTCGACCACATCATTGTGTTCACCAGATTGAAGTACACCCATACCTGAATCAGGAGAAGCTGATAGAGTTTTCCAAGTCGCTCGGCCTGGCGGTGACCGCGTACTCCCCTCTTGGCTCTCCGGACAGACCCTGGGCTAAGCCGGATGACCCTTCATTGATGGACGATCCCAAGCTGGCAGATGTGGCTCAGAAGCATCAGAAGACTGTGCCCCAAGTGCTTATAAGGTTTGTCTTGTTATTTTTTAATTAGGTGCACCAGCAACAGTACTTATATGCTAATTAGATACCTTTCATAATCAGGAATAGATATAGGTATCTTCTGTTCTATATTCTTTACTAGCTGTTACCCGCGACTTCGTCCGCGTGGAATAGTATCTTTGGGTAGCATTTACAACACCCTTTTCGCAATAAAAAGTAGCCTATATCCTTTCTCAGAGTTTAGACTATCTGTATACCAAATTTCATTTAAATCCGTTCAGTAGTTTTGGCGTGAAAGAGTAACAGACAGACAGACAGACAGAGTTACTTTCGCATTTATAATATTAATATATAATATATATAGTAAGGATAAGGATTAGTAAGGATTTGTACTTGGTTCCGAATAAATGTTTTCTTTCTGGTTCTAAAAAGTTCTGCCGGAAGACAAGTGCTGCTCAATGCTTGATGATGCAGACAACTATGTTTTTGACAATATACGAGGTGTGTTCAAAAAGTAAGGTGACTTTTCAAATTTCATATTTTTGATTATGGATTTTTTGTTTCGTTATGTTGGTACACTGTTTCTGAATATCTGTACCAAGTTTTTAAGTGTACATAGCATTGTTTGTTTGGTTGTGAGAGGCGTAAAGGTTTTGAGGGTTTGGCGTGCTCAGCGATTTTTAGCTATCGAAAAATATGGATCAGAGGATTCGTATCAAATTTTGTGTAAAAAATAAAAGTGCTCGGAAACACTTGAATTGTGGACAGTGGCGTACGGTAAAACTGTTCTGAGCCCGAGCCCATGCACGTCAACAACTGGTGGAAACGTTCAAGCAGTGAAGAAAATTGTTATGAAAAATCGTCGAATCACTATCAGGGACATCCTCAGCAATTTCTCCGATAATGATTCGACGATTTGCAAACAAAAAAGGCTACACCTACACTTGAAACTTGGTACAGATATTCGGGAAGAGTGTACCAACATAACAAAACAAAATAATCGGAAGTACGTTGCCCGCAAAAATTTAAAAGTGACCTTACTTTTTGAACACACCTCGTATATTTATTTTATTATACCTTTTTTCCCTCTTTTTCTTATCCGGATGGAAAATCATTACAAGACCTTCTCCCACTGTGGTTGGCACGAACCATCCATGTTCCTTCTTGAACCTGGTCTGTATCAGGGCTGCGATAACCCTTTCGAACAGACCCCCAACCCTGGCAGACTTGGCTATCTCCCCAGAAAACCCTCAGTGTTAGCTGAAAACAGTTTTAGGACGGTGCTAAATGATGTCTTATGTCCTATGCCGATCTGGCTTTCGTGGCTTATTTTTTTTTATTTTATTAAAGATACAAACAGTCACAAAGGTATATGTATAACATAAATGGAAAGATATTGATCTCCACGACACAGGGAATTCTAGTGTGGAGTTCAGCGAATCTTACTGTTGTTGTATGTGCCGTACTACGGTTATCATATTATAAGCATCTCATTTTTATTGTACCAGTAAGCTTATTATGTATAAGTATAAGTTTTATTGAACCCAATAAAAAATTTTATTATTATTATTTTGCCCCAATTAAAATTAATAGATGTTAAAATTTGTACAGTAAAGTCAATTCAAAATAAAAACAAATAAATTATAACCAAATGTTGCTATACCTAGCTACTACTTTTTACAAATAAAATTAGAACAATGCCAACTTAGAAGCGCTCGTAGCTCTGCGGTGATCGGTGGTCGGAAACGATCGCCGAAGTACAGCAGAGCTTACAGAGGTCAGTCCTTGGATGGGTGACCGTTTGTGTGGCATTTGATATCGAGCGCTTCCGTGCCTCGGAAGGCACGTTAAGCCGTTGGTCCCGGTTATCACTAAATGTGGTAGTCGTTAAGCTATGTTAGAGGCCTAATGGGCGGCTTGAAAAATTTTAAAAGCAGGACGCCACACACCTGCCTCCGCCAATCCGCACTGGGTCAGCGTGGTGGAGTATAACCCAATACCCTCGCACCTTGGTATGTGAGAGGAGGCTCGTGCTCAGTAGTGGGACGTTAATGGGCTGTGATGATGATGAATACCCACCTAATCGCTTAGCATAAATTATTATGCGAAGGCTTTTGATTCTATTAAACACTGGAATTATAAAAGCTACTATGTGTTGAATTGGCGACCTCGTGCTGGAAGACGGAGTTGGTAGACCACCTCCCAATGGTCTGATGATTTCAGAATCTGTGTGGGCAACTCCTGGACCAGCCTAACAAGCAACAGAGCAGAGTGGAGACGTGTTGGACAGGCATTTGTCCAAATGTGGACTGAAAGGAGCTGAAGAAGAAGACCAATCTTTTTTAAGTTGACGTTCATAAGAGATGTATTGAGCCAAACTTGAATAAAAGATTGCTATCTTTTTTTATAAAGTAAGTCTATTTTAAATATAAAACGAGTTAAATTCTGTTCTTCATCAGATACGCAATAGATCGAGGTCTTGTCGTGATACCCAAGTCGGTGACCAAAAGCAGGATCGAGCAGAATTTCGATGTGCTGGACTTCCAGCTGGCTGAGGAGGACTTGCAGCAGATCGCCAGCTTGGAATGCAACGGACGCTTCTGCAGTATGGGGGAGTAAGTTAAATGTACCAGATTAAAAATATCTTTGTAACAATTCCCGCGCTACTATAATTTCCCGAAAAATCGAGAAACTATTCAACACGACACGTGTTTCGCCCTTACACAGGGCATCTTCAGGTAAGATAGGAGCCTCAGAACAACGATGTCTTCACGACCAACGCTGAAACGAGACGTTGAAAAGAGATCCTACCAAGATCTTAGGTAGACCGCGCCAACCTCGCCTTTGCATGGTGCACCTTACAGACAACGGACGAGGTTTTGGCAACATTAAAGTTGTTGGTGATGTGGCAATTGGCGAATCATCTATTTATCATCATCATATCAGCTTTATATAGTCAACTTCTGAACATTAGCCTCCCCAATAGATTACATTATATTTGAGATATTTGCCCATAATCAGCACGCTGGGCAGGCGGGTTGGTGATAGCAGTTCCAGTAAACATTTCTCTACGTCGACTTTTACGACTCCCCGTGAAATAAGAGTGGGCTATTCTAAACCAGGTCAATGTTGAGTGTGGCAGGGATTATTAGCTTTGAATAGTGAAGAACTGGCGACACTTCTTACCAATGAGTTGAGCCTCGACCGCGCTGATAGATGTGTCCTGGGGCCGCGGCCCAACCGATATTTTTTTGTGCGTTCCAGAAAAACAGCAACTCTACAAGGAACTACCCCCCACGGTGGGAGAAGGGAGATAATGCCCCCGCATACCACACACTCGGTGTGTGTGGTTAAGTCGGACTTGGACCGACTAAACCTCTCCCTGTAATAAGCTTTTAGTATAGCTACTGTGAAGGCGACATCTGAAGCGATCGGCACCTGGGGAGGCACCGACGCGGCGCGCACTAAGCGGAATGCTAGGTGCCGCATGTTGGAAGGCGGGAAGCCTTAGCTGAAGGGTAGCCATTAGTTGCCCCTTACATCACCCTAGCTTTGGGTTGGTTCTATACTTGAGCCGGAAACCACACGGCTGATAACCAATAATGGTTGAGCGACGTATATATAGCTAAGAGCTTAAGGAATTTTGTTTGCGCGATTCAGGATTTCATTCATCTCTAGTATGGTGGCGCCACGTCATGATGAAGACACTAATTCATAATTTTCTTCCGCAGTGTTCACCACCCGGACTACCCATTCCACGCGGAGTATTAAAACAACGGCAATCTTTAAAAATATATTACTTTATTATACTTTAGTTACTTAAGTACAGTACACAGCGGTAAATAATCCACATCGGCCTTTGAAATAATAAGTAGTTTTGCAGTTTTATAAAGTTCACTCGGAAATTATTCATAAAAACTTCATCATCTTTAACACTAGCCATTCTCATTTATTTTGATTTATTATATTAATAATATATCTCCTAATTAACACTGGCTGTGCTAAACGCGCGAATTCATTATTGAAAAGAAAGAAAAAAGAAAAAGTTATTTAGAACCGTATATTATGTTATGTTAAAACGTAAACGTTATGGTAAACCTTTTTACGTATCGTGATTTACAATGTTTAATAAGTTTTATTAATCATTTATGTGATAATTACAAAACTGTAATGTTACTTACCGATTATCTCCTAATCAGACATTGCAGAGTATTGAGACAGCACACAGTTTAATATACTGGACATATCAAAATTTATAACTAATTTTATCAATTAAAAAAATTCATCTGCTTTGTAGGAAAATAAGATTTAAGTTAGTAGGTATATGTGTGATAAATTAATGAGATTGTATGTAGACACTTATTAATTTTTAGATTCAAGATTTTGTGTGTAGATATAGAAAATGTGTGATGCATTTAATGTTTAATTTTTACAGATGTACATGTTTTAAAATAAAGAGCACTACAACATACTGAAATTAACAATATTGTTTCTTTTATTTCAAATTATGGAAAGTCCTGGTAAGTTTTCTTTAATATCTTACAGGGAACTGTAAGCAATGACGATTAATCATGCCCGTTCATTTACGATCAAGCTCCCGCCCGCAGTGAATGGGCGCGTTAAATTTAACGTTTGGCCTTCATAAGAGCTCTATTGAGCCAAACTTGAATAAATGCATTTGACTAATGAATTAACATGGCCAGATTATCTTATGAAATATTACTCGTTTTAGTGTTGGACAGTTCATTAATAGAGGAAGACTTCAGTCTATGTTACATCACGCTACGACGAATAGGAGAGTAACATTGAGGGAAGGTGCAGCATATACGAGAAAAAATATTCTTGCATTGCGTGCGACGCGTAAGCTATTAATGGAATATGGTTAAGTAGCATTCCATTTAAAACATGTATGTATAAACATTGGTGCATAGGGTTCCTACCAAGACCTAAGGAGCCCAAGCCAACCTCACCTGCAAGTGGTGCACCCAGGCCCCTCTTCCCTACTGGGCACTATGGGCACGTGCCCCGGGCCCCGCGATCTAATGGGGCCCCCTAGTTCCTGCCAGATTACCAAATGATAATCAATATTTAGGTATTACCGAAAAACATTAATTTTTAAAAATCTGATGATAATGATGACTTACTCCAATCCCTACTTGCTTATTAGCTTTAGCTTGCTGCATGCGCATAGCTATACCGTGTACAACATAGCTTGAACTTTTTGACAGATGGGAGTGAGTGAACTTTCTCAAGGTCATAGAGGCCCCATGATCTTAACGTGCCCAGGGCCTCAAATAGTTTAAAGACGGCCCTTGGTGCACCTGCCGATCAACGGACGAGGCTCTGACGAACATAACAGTGCCCGGTAAGCGGCAATAGGCTCGCCAACAAGGGATTAACTATATAATTGGCGAAGTGTGGGCGTTTAATATGCCTCTGCCTACCCCTTCGGGGAAACAGGCGTGAATTTGTGTATGTAGAATATGTCTAACGCCTCACCGGCCTCCGCCAAGCCACACCAGGATCTTGTGGTCGAGATTGACCTGTTTCTCTCACAGCTTGACTAGTGAGAGGTGCTCAGTAGTGGGGATTATTATAACGAAGAGCTCAGAAATAATATTTTCTGACAATTACACCAATTATTTAGTTCAAAGATAAGTATCACTAAGAACTTATGTTATGGATACTAAATAACGGATAAATATACTTAAATACTTTATTTTTGTAAATACATAGGTACTTAATATACATAGGAAAACACCCAGGACAGAACAAATAGTAATGTTTATTCACATAAAGATTTGTCCTGTGGGGAATCGAACCCACAACCTAAAGAGCTGAGTGCGGGTATACTCGCCATATTGGTCGTCAGAAATAAAACAAAAATTTGTTTATTTTTACATTTACATATATTTTATTTTTAATTTACAATAATTACAATTCATTTATGGCTTATTTCACAAAAAAAACTTCTGTAATACTGTTATTTCATGTCTTATAAATTTATTTAAACTTATTTAAAACGTGGTAATATTACAATAATTCATGAATAAAACGGGAAAAATACGCTTTGCATTTAAATTAATAACTAAAAATTTGTATCCATTTTGTGAGTTAAAATTTGACGAATCTAAATGGTCCTGTCGATTTAACAGACAATAAAGTATATTTTATTTTAGGTATTAAATGAAAAATAGTGAAAAACTTATCGTCTTTTTTATAACACTTGAAAGACTAAGTCTTTTGGATTACTAGAGCCAATGCCAAAACTTCAGTTTGATATACATAGACCACCAAACCCAATAGACTTTAAAAAGCATCTTGACATTTACGACAGGACACATAACCGCCTCCGCCAATCCGCACTGAAGTCAATAGTGGGAAGTTAATGAGCAGAGATGATGATTCGTCTACTGGGGTAAGTTGTCCATATTTCCAAATAAAGAAGGCAATAAAACACCAGTTAGGTTATTGTATCTGACACTGTCATAACCACAGATATACAATAAATAACGCAAGTATCACGATTTATATTGAAATCAAACGTGCCGACTTTTAAACAGCTCCTGTGACGTCACTGTCGATATTTAGTGGCGGGAAATACAAACTGATTAATCGACAAGATGGCGCTGATGATAAGTATTTCATAATGTGAAATCGTTCATGTTGCAGTATTTAAATAACAACAACAGACGCGCGCGGTCTTTAAGTAGCGGCGGACAACCTCGACGATTGGTCGGGGTGAGGACACGACAAGTACCTGCATTTGCGGTATTTATTGTATATTTATGGATGTGGTTATAACGTAAAGAATAAATATCAAACAATATTTTAATATTACTCCATTGAATTATATATATTAATTATTCTTAACATTAACAATAAATTGTGATAATTATACATCTCAACAAAGATACAAGCTTAATGTCTAATTTTCTTGTAATTTATGAAAATAGTTCTAATCAGGGTTGTTATGGAGCTCAATATCCGTAACCGATACAATTGGATATCCGAAATAAGGACTATCCGTAAGTATAAACGAATCCGAACTAACGGATAATAGAAAAAAAAAACTATAATCGTAACCGAAACCGGTATAATATTTTTGACATATCCGTATCCGTTTATATCCATAACATCCCTGGTTCTAATACACTCTTTAATGACTCTTTAAACAAACAAACTTGTATATTTAATCGGTGCAAAGTGGAGATAATCAATATTTATTATTATTTCGTGATATTTTTTGTGTTACTATAATAATAAACTTGTGGGGAAAATTCGAAAATGCGTTAACTTATATATTAGTTCATACTATTTAGACCTTTCTCAGTACTCCGTGGCAATATCTACGAGTTGACACTTCAATCCAATGACACTATATCCACAGGTAACTAAAACTAAGGCCGGCTTGCGCCACAGATCTGAATTAGAGTTAAAGCCTATTTTGCCTTAAAATGTCATTTCAGTCATTAGGTTGAAGTTGAGAGGGAAAGAACGATTATTAAAATAGATTTAGCACTAAACTAGAATAGAAAATATATAAAGGGAGCCCAAGCCAACCTCACTTGCAAGTGGTGCACCTGCCGATTAACGGACGAGGCTCTGGCGAACATTTAAAAAATTATCATGACTTCAAAAAGGACCTTTGGGTCTTGTTAGGTTAAGAAATTATTCTATAACCTCAAAAAAATACCAAACCAAGAGTAAGTTTTGCAAATTAACAACATTAAGATCTGATTAAAAATGAGATTACAAATTTAACAGATTTTCAAGAACTTTCATTATAATTAAATAAACTAAAATAAAAATTTTCTTTACATCGATTGAGATATTTAAAATATTACAAGTGTTTTATGTTGACAAGCATTAAAATTATCACTACAAAGGCACATTTAAACTTGCATTTATAATTTACACTAGCGGCTGCCTACGACTTCGGCCGCTTGATCTACATATAAACCATCCTATTGAATTACTCTATCTATTAAAAAAACTGCATTAAAATCCATTGCGTAGTTTTAAAGATCTAAGCATAAGACAAACTAAGGACAGACAGACTTTGTTTTATAAGACAATATAAAACGTGATTCTTTTGTTATAATAATACATTTTTATTATTATCATCCCTGAGCTGGCTGAGACTATTATATATTACAATATTCGGTGGCACGTAAGTATAACAAAAATGGCGGTACAATCACAAAAGAAAGCAAAGGAACAGAAAGAGAGAGCACGCATGCGCGAGCGAAGTGCCCCCCCCCTTCCCGCACTTCGATTGAGACTAGTGATGTTCCGAATATCCGTATTCGTATCCGTATCCGCGGATATCCGAGGCAAAAGAAAAATCCGTATCCGTGTCCGTTACTTTTCACGCGGATCTTTTTCAGGTGATTAAGTAGAATTACTAAATAAAAAACTCTTATTAAATAATAATTCTAATAAAGTAAATTAATACTGCGTGTCATATAAAGTTTAAACATTAGCTTACATGAGTGAGTAAGGACAGGAAAAATTAAAAAAGCTTTAAAAAGTGATTAATCATAATTGAAATTAATGGTAAATTGTATTTCAAAAAAAGCAACTTCGCAGCTGAATAAGAAAATAAAGATCCGTATCCGTATCCGTATCCGCGGATCTTAACACTAAATATCCGTATTCAGATCCGTATCCGCAGATATACATTTTTAACGATCCGGCACATCACTAATTGAGACCCAATAATGTGTCACCAAGCATCCAAAGTCTTTGTTGAACTTATGCGCCGCGGACTATTATAATTAAACATCAAATCGCTCGCACATCTAGTTTTTAAACAACGCAAATATGAATTTTGTCAATTTGACAGTAGAACGGTTTAAAGATTTTTCTAACATAAATACGATAACATACTTGATTTGGTGTTTGGCGCTCTCTCTCGGCCAGTTGTCGAACTATAAAAAAGATCTTTAGGCACCTAATGCATCTACATAACAGGAAACTTGAGGCATTGTTAACTCATTATTGTTTTTATTGACATTTACATCTATTAAGAACTACATCTTGTGTGCGAAATTATAACTGCAGATCTTTAAAACCTATGCTGTGATATAACAGACAGCATATTATTATGCTAAGTGGAGTATGTCTTATATATATATATCTATATTTATTGTATGTCTAAATATATTTTTTTAATTTCATATTCTGATACATTTATTTTATAGTAACTTAAAATATCATAGGGAATACGCATGTTATATTTTTGTTTTAACGTGTAAAGCCTTTTTAATTTTTACTAATATTTTTTTCGGCAAAACAAAACAACAGTTTTTACATATTTACGTGAAATCGTTTATGTTACAGCGGCGGACAACCTCGACGATTGGTCGGGGTTCGGACATGCCAAGTGCATGTATTTGCTTTATCTATCGTATAATTATGTCTGTGGCTTGCATAAAACTACGATTACTTTCAAAGTCATGCATAGTTCCCTTTTGTGGTAGTGACTAGGTACATTAACAATTGTTTTACTCTTACCACCACCATTTTTATAAACAAATTTATAATATTTACTATAAACATTTAAAAATAAAGTTAAAAAGATCCACTCTTCAATAAAAATGTTATTTATCAGATGTCCATTTGAATATTGAATTTTTATACAAATTTAAATTGCAGTCATCTGTCATTTTCGAAATGTCACATTTCTTTTTAGGGTTCCGTAGTAAACAAGGAACCCTTATAGTTTCGCCATGTCCGTCCGTCCGTCCGTCCGTCCGTCCGTCCGCGGGTTAGCGCAGAGACTATTAACATTAGACAGCTGAAAATTGGTGTGGGTATACATATTAATCACGTCGACAAACCTGTAGAATAAAATTTTTAAAAATATTGTTTTGTAACGTACCTCCCCTACACGTAAAGTAGGAATGATTTTTTTTTCTCGAGTCTATCTTATCATGTTGGGTATCGTTAGAAAGGTCTTTCAAAAGTAATACGAGTTTCTTAAAACCATTTTTCGATTTAGGGATCCGTTTTCGAAACATTAAGCTTTAAAGTGGAAAAAATTGATAGAGTTCAGTATCCGCCCCCCCCACCAGGTAAACGGTACTTTCAGAGTGGCTGAAAAAATTCACAATAGTAGTATATATAATGAAGTTAAAAGGAAAACTATCACGGCTAAGTAGGCTTTACTGGTTTTCGAGTAATGGACGACAATCAAATAAATTTTTGTATTAAATGTATTAAAATTTCATTCATACCGTAATAGTGATATCTATCGGGGAATAGCTGAACCTGTTCATATAGCGACATTATGGCAAAGGGTGACTACGGAACCCTATATTGCGCGTGGCCCGACACGCACTTGGCCGGTTTTTTGGTAGGATAATAGTGTTATCCGATTGGTATATTTTATTTAACGGTTAAAGAATAGGTCCTTTGTTACAATAATTAATTTGAACTTACTTACAAGCGACGCTGATTAGCAGCACGGCATTGCGAAGCGTTAAAAATTTTGAATCTTATTCTAGGCACATACAACAAACATTTTTCATATATGTAGCTCTTACCAAGATTTAAGGAGTCCAAGCCAACCTCACCTGCAAGTGGTGCACCTGCCCATCAACGGGCGAGGCTTTGACTAACATAAAAGTGCGAAAAGCGGCAATAGGCTCGCCACCTATTAATTGTTGCAAACAATATAACTGGCGTAATCTGGGCGTAAAACATGCCTCTGCCTAAGTTATTAATTTTAAGTTAGTGTTACACATATTATGCGTGGCTATATTAGTTCGGATTTTAATTAGCAAAGAGTATATCTTATTGTAATCAATACACTTGGCGGCAGTGCCCTTTCCTCACTTTGTAATAAGTTTTTTTATTTTAGCAACAAATGCCATTTTTGTAACGATAATTTATGAAAAATGTAAGTGCTTAATGTGATAAAATAAAATTCAAATTGTTTTACGGCTCAATATAACAACATGAGACTCTTTTAAAACTAAGTTTAGCTGCTTCATAACTATTTTAGGGCTATATTTATAAAATATAATAGGTAAAGTAAATTTTTTTTTAATGAGATTATTTTAAAGATTATTATGAGACTCATTTTAAACTTAATGAAGCTGCATGGATTATTAAGTTATTAGACACATGTAAAAACAATTTTAATGAGTAATGTTTTTTTTTGCAATTACTTTATAATAATTATTTACTAATTATAATGCTGCCAGCGTAAATAAAGTTTAAGATTAAAAATATACCAATAGTTAAAATACTCAAATCTGATTTACCTTTTTTTGTTTAAATAATTTGTACAGATTATTTATTTCATACTAAAACATTAAACTGTGTCATAATTATACTTTATTTTGTGTAAGAAATATTTTTTGACACATTTTAAATCTGACGGTTTATGTGCTTTTCGTTTGACCAATCAGATCTCTTGAAACAGTCTGTCTGTAACTGTATCTGTCAAAATTTAATAACACTTTTGAGATTGTAGCAATATATCTACATAATATAAATTATATTGAACTGTACTTTATAAGTGATATAATTTGTATTACTTGCATTGCTAATTGTAAATTTCTTTTGCCTCAAGACTCATAGCCATTAGTTTCACTTAAAAATATTTGCACGCCAATCTTTCTTTCTTTATTTTAAATAATGGCTTCGAGCGTCTAGCACATTTAGCCAGTGTCAAGTAAGTGATATATTAATTATATATAATTTATAGTAAATGAGAATGAGTGGTGATAAAGATGATAAATGGTAAATGAGATACCCTCCCCAAAGCCCCTTGAGTCCTCAGTAAAGATGTGGGCCTATACTGAGATCTCACATGGACTCCTTGAGAGAAAATTTGAAAAGTGATGTTGCACGCCTATCTTAATATTCACCTTATTCTTAGTACAGTCAGCCTAAAATAGTTGCTAGCACTTAGAGCGCAATATACAAGATGTAAAAAGTCTTTGATCGAAGCCAAAAGCTTCGCATTCTATATTATCATTTTTGGTGTCAAAATACAATTAAAACGGTTAAAAATACAGCAAAATTTTGCATTCAATGAAACGTGCACAACGTACCGCATTTCTATGTGGCTTAAGCGTGCAAGGGTCAGCGCAATTTTTCGAAAAATTACTCTTCAAACTTGTTTTACATAATTTTTTATCACTTAGACCTTCAATAACTAGAAGGCTATTGATTTCCCAGGTATAGTCTCTAAAAGAAAAATGAGCATTATGCTGGACAGAATACGTAGCTCGAGCGTGTTCTTATAGAACACGCTCGACTTCTTGGCGGGAAAGTGAAGCGTCATGTCTGCAGTTCTGTTTTATTTTCTAAAATTTGTGATATTTCGAACGTTAATGTGTAATAACGGTGGAGTATTAATCGTTAAGTGTTCGTAAACGTACATGAGTGTCGGTAAATGAAAAAAAACAGTGCAACATCACTTTTCAAATTCTCTCAAGAAGTCCATGTGAGATCTCAGTATAGTCCCACATCTTTACTGAGGACTCAAAGGGTTTAGGGGAGGGCATCTCATTTACCATATACTATAATTTATATGTTATTAATATATCTCTTACTTGACACTGGCTAAATGTGCAAACCGCACGAAGCCATTATTTAAAAGAAAAAAAGAACACTCTCTAACGCTCTTGACAGCAGAGACGTCTTTATGGGGCTTTGGATGTCATCAACTACCTGATGCTGACTCTACCTGTTTGTAAATACATATGATTTTATTTTCCAATAATATTATACTGTATATAATAATATTTTTTTAATACATACATTTTACTTCTCAATAATTTTGATGTTTAATTAAATTAAATTTATTCTAGCCAATCGCCATCACCGTCGTTAGCCTGTAACAATAAAATAAAAAATATATTTAAAATACATTCGGATAATGAAAACGAAATGATGACCCAAACATGAGTATTAGAAATTATAGCTAATTACAAAATTCCGACAAACTTTATGGGCGTGTATGTCATCATAGAAGCATTATCCCGGTTGTAGACCAACCTTAATCTTAGGGCCCAGGGTCTGCTCACTGGTGTAACCAGATTCGGGTCAATTTCATTTATTACACGGAGGGAATGCCGTCTGACCTCCGCAACCCAGAGGAAAACATTAGATTTATCTATTAAAAGTCATTTTAGTAAGTAACTATTACGTAAGTTTTACGTTTACGTTACGTTTACTTAACAAATCAATATTAATTTTGCATCGGAGTAAAGTTTGTTGGAATTAAGTTTTAGAGTGGAAAGTTATGTGACACACATAAATATTGAAAGATAAGTAACACACATGAATATTGGTAACACACGTGGATTTAGCAAGTTATGTAACACAAATTAATATGGAAAGATAAGTAACACACATGAATATTGCAAGTTATGTAACACACGTGGATTTAGCAAGTTATGTAACACAAATTAATATGGAAAGATAAGTAACACACATAAATATTGTAAGTTATGTTACACACATAAATACTGCAATTTATGTTACACACATAGATAATGTAAGTTATTTAACAGTAATGGTTATTGCAAGTTATGTAACACACGTGGATATTGCAAGTTATGTAACTCACATGAATATTTTAAGTTATGTTACACACATAAATTTTGCAATTAATTTAACACACATAGTTAACGTAAGTTGTGTAACACGCATGCATATTGCAAGTTATGTAACACACATGGATATTGCAAGTTATGTAACTCACCTGACTATTGTAAGTTATATGGCACACATAAATAATGCAATTAATGTAACACACATGGACATAGCACGCTAGTAAGTCGACTTTAAAATTAGCTCTATTTACAGGTATGATGTGTATGATTACGATAATGATTTAAACAACTACGTCGCTACGATGTCGTTAAAATGTTGCTACAATATCTATACTATGTCGCTAGGATTTCGGTTACGTGAATTTTTGGTAATAAAATGTCAACTTTACTAATATAATAAAGCAGAAGTTTTTTATTTTGGTTGAACGGGAACTTAGGAACTATTACTTGTTTAAGTGTTGGACAATTAATTAATAGAGGAAGACTTCAGTCTATGTTACATTAAGTTGCGACCATTATAAGAGTAACATTAACGGAAAGTGCGAGATGCTTATACGAGAAAAAATATTCTTCCTTTGCGTGCGACGCGTAAGCAGTATATGGAATACGGTTTAGTAGGATTCCCTTTAAAACATGTATGTATAAACATGAGTGCATAGGCCTATCAAGACCTAAGCAGCCCAAGCCAACCTCACCTGCATGTGGTGCACTTGCCGATCAACGAACGAGGCTCTGGCGAACATAACAGTTCCCGGTGAGGGCAAAAGGCTCGCCACCTATTACGTGGGGCTATATAATTGGCGATGTGTGGGCGAAGTATAATATGCCTCTGCCTACCGCTTTGGGGAAACAGGCGTTAATGTATGTATGTATTAAGTAGTAGTTCAGGAGTCTTCATATAGCTAAAAGATAATGATGGTAATACAAAATGAAACAAAATATTAGATTATAAAAATTTATTGTCATAAATTACAAAACCAAGCACGAGTAAAATAGCTGGCTTTGCACTACGGGATGTAATGGAGTATACTATATATTAGATCAGCCTGTATACTGCATACATAATGATGCAAATAATGACATCCAAAAACAGTTCTTAGAATCTTAAGATTAACCACACGGGTGCCCATAAGAAAGTATTACATGTACATGTTCTGTGATTTTTTCATTATCGTTACGAAGTTCAGATAACTTTTGACCTAATATAGTGGATGATATTTTAGATGTCTCATATTTCGCAAATAAATGTTCATAAATTATTCTTCTCGATTAAAATTATCATCTTCGCGACTTCAATAAAAAATATGAAAACGTCGATGTTGAGTAAATAAATAAATATTTCCTGACAATCACACCAATTATTTAGTTCCAAGATAAGTATCATTAAGAACTTGTGTTATGGATACTAAAGAACGGATAAACATACTTAAATACTTTTTTTTTGTAAATACATACTTATTATACATAGAGAAACACCCAGACCAGAACAAATATTCCTGTTCATGCACACAAAGATTTGTTCTGTGTGGTAACCGAACCCACGACTCTGGAGTGAAGTGTAGTTATGCTGACCTCCACGCCATATCGGTCGTCATAAATAAATATATAATATCGCTGAATTGGGACTAAAACCGTCAACTTAGATAAAAAACTATCACAAATGACATTTTGGTTCCTAAGTTAATTTAAAAACTTCTTCAGACTCCCAACTAATATAATATGTAATTTAAAATAAGTGGCAGGGCTTTGGCTAAAATCGGGCTTCAAAGACATAAAAGAGAAAAATTCTTAAAATTTCCTATGTGAAAAGCTAGTTTTAGGTGTCTAGGGACCCCACCTAAGGAGCCCAAGCCAACTTCACCTGCAAGTGGTGCACCTGCCGATCAACAGTATGTTTATATGTGAGATTGACATGTAATAATTTTGGACATTAATATAATGTAATTTGAGTTTGGTTATAATTTAATAATGACATGTATTATTGTGATACCAAAAATTGTAATATGTCAACACAAATGTATTTTTGTCTATGAAATAAATAAATAATAAAAATAATTTATTTATCAGAATTTGGTTTCAGAGTTATGTACTTCATTGTGGTTTATTTCGATTCCCGAGTGAGCTATTTAGTGATGTGAAACTACACTGGACAGCAAATAAACCGGGCCACCCGCTACCTTGGAATTTTGATTCGATTTTCTCAAAAAGTATAAACCTCACAACTATCAAAGTTACACCCACAAAAAGTGCGTTTCATGTTGTTTGAGAAATGACCACAAATTTATCCAAAGTACCCTCAATTCACATTGTAATCAAGCAACAAACACAATACCAACGATTTGCTCTGTTTTGACTAGAGTTTGCGATTAGCGTTCTTTTTTTCTAAATGAGGATAGTCGGATTTTTCTTATAATTTCTTTGGTTGCCATCCATTATTTGCTCCAGACGCGTGTATTTCTGCTATTTTCTTCGGTCAATAATGGATACGACGCCTCAAGAAGCAGCTTAAGCTGTAGCACTACTTCAAGCAGGCTTTTCGCCACGGGAAGTCGCTCGGAGACTTCGAATCAGCAGATCTTCGGTACAACGGGCTTACAGATGATACTTAGAGACTAGAGCATTCGATCGCCGTCTAGGTACGGGCAGACCTAGGGCTACATCAGCAGCAGATGATCGTTATATCCAACTTACTGTTTTGCGAAATCGCCGCCTCAACGCAGTTGAAGTCCAACGAAGTCTGCGTGACGAACGCCAAGTGGTCATAAGTTCACATACCGCTAGAAGGAGACTTGCTAAACGAAATCTGGCTCCAAAGAGAGCTGCTACAGGCCCAAAATTAACCGTACCCTACCGTAGAGCAGGACTCGAATTTGCCCGAGAGCATAGGGATTGGACGTTAGAGCAGTGGGGCAATGTACTCTTTACTGATGAGACCAGGGTGAGTCTACAAGGAAGTGATCGACGTCAGAGAGTATTATACGCACTTTTTGTAGGTGTAAGTTTGATAGTTGTGAGGTTTATACTTTTTGAGAAAATCGAATCAGAGTTCCAAGGTAGCGGGTGGCCCGGTTTATTTGCTGTCCAGTGTAGTTTCTTTTTCAAATCTAGATGAGAAATATTTACTGCCGAGTACTGTAAAATTAACAGACATAATCTTATCGCCACCGTAGGCTTGGCATGTCCAATAAGGCTACACACACGCAAAGAAACCAATTTATTACACTATTTAAATTTACATTATAAAATAAATTAAGAAAAAAGTTTATTCAAAATAAGTTTAATACACAAAAATATACAATAATAGAAGTACAAATAATTGACAAACCACAGACCAGACCGTCGTGGCATACGCACAAGCCGTGCAAGCCAAAATAAAGAAGAAAAAAAATTGACAAGACATTTAGATGGTTTGCCCATCAGAAGGTATTAAATTAAGCGCACCAATCGGTTTCAATTTTACATACCTACATTGACAGATGGATAACTTGTGTTTTACGGAATATTTTAGTAATAGTCATTGCCATATAAATAAATAAAAAGACGTGTGACACTCGGAGACTGCCGCGGTAAAGCTATTGCATAGCACTTTTTATCAACTTATGCAATTATAATTATTTATTTATTTTATTTATGCAGTTTTTTTTCTTTGATTAAGTACAAAGAGGAGGTGCCCTAACACCGAAACTCTAAGCAGGCATGTGTCACCAGATTGCGGGGCGAAGAAGGGGATTACGCAAGCGCAGTAACGCCGATACAACCAATGCCACCTAAAGGCGGGTTGCTGAACTAAAGAGACAAGCGTGATATTTCAAAAAGTCATTAAAAGTTGCTATTTATCGATAGATGAAAAACTAAAAAGTATCACCGCTGTGCCGGTCGTAGTGTTAGGTTTTTTTCGTTACGGAATTTCTGGATTTGGTCTCCACGCTCAAGGCTCGCGATAGAAGCTATGCGATAGCTTAATATGCCATATTATACAGAGGTACTTCTAATTTGTTTGGTTCTAGTGACTTTCAGTCTGTATAGTAAGACTGTGGTTTCTAAGACCAGCACAGTAACAACACAGCAAGGAAATAAGAGAGCGTGATTAGATTCGTTTTTCAGAACACTCTCTGTGACAGAAACACACGCAAAAAGCAAGGCATTGTGCCTAAAATCAGAAAGTTTTTAACCAACTTCCCAAAAAGGAGGTTCTCAATTCGGCCAGTATTTTTTGCTTTTTTTTCTATTTATGTAGGTACATGGATTACGCCGAGGTTTATAGACCGATTTACGTGATTCTTTTTGAGGTAGAATTTTGCTTTCGAGAGAATGTCGTGCACTTTCATATGCTAATAATGGCCTTTTTATAAGTTGTTACAATTTCATAAGTGTGATACATTGGAGTCGGCCAGCGTATTTAAAAATTATGATATAAAACCTCTTTACAAATTGTAGCAATTAAAAAATATTGGCTTAACTTTTTAACCTAAATTCTTATTACACATTTGACATCAAGACACCATTGAAACAATTACTAAAACAAATGTTTTGTCACTTTAGACACAAAATAGGGTTTTATATAATGTCCATAAAACACTAATAATATAAAAAAAATATACAACAATACATAAATACTATGAAAACAAATAACAAAAAAGATTTGCACGATTGTAATACCAGTTGAAAATACACTGCGTGAGAGACTTAAACAACTTGTATAAATATTCTCTAAATATACTTATGTTAATGCGAATAAACAATTCATTTAAGTATATTATAAAAAAGTCCTTAGCGTAGGTATTCATATTTAAATAGATTGTAATATATACTCATAAAAAAATTATATTCATTAGTAACAAAATAAAAATATCTTCTCGAACTTTTAACGAGTAAACAAATTACTCTTGTGACGCATTAATATTTAATATCAACTTTTAAGCCCTGATACTAAAAAAAACTATCGACAAAGCTCGCACCGTGATCAATCATTCCTTCACTGTGATCGACAAAAGTGCTACCATGATCAATAACGTCGGACCCGTGGTTAACAAAACTGGTACCGTGGTCAACAAAATTGGTTCCGTGGTCAACGACGCTAACTCCATGATCAACAAAATTGGTTCCGTGGTCAACGACGCTAACTCCATGATCAACAAAATTGGTTCCGTGGTCAACGACGCTAACTCCATGATCAATCATACCCGGTGCGTGATCAACGACTGTTACTCCGTGATCGATGTTTACAGTCTGGTGAGCAACGTTCACAATACTAGCCTGAAATAAACAAACAAAATAATTAAATATAGTCATATAATTAAATAAAATACATATAATAACAAAGAAAAGTATAAGGATTAAATTGGCATTTTCTTTTTGGTGATCTTTAAACAGTTTTTGATGTTCTGTCAATTATAAGCCTTATTTATATATGAGTCTCGGTTTACTGACGATAGTTGAACGTGACAACGTCTTAAGAAAATACTGATGGAATGGTAGCATTTATCAAAAGAAAATTTTAATTTAATTTGTTTAATAAAGCAGCAGCTGTCCACGCAGACGCATCGCTCACTCAAGTAGGAGAGAGACGGATTTCGAACGCTGCCGAACGCAAAGGCCGATTGTGCTTCTTTGTCGCTCGATCCGCGCTCTCGCTTGCACTTCAACGGAACGCCTCAGAGCGAGGTAACGCCGCATGAGTCAGGCTCTATCGAATTATAAGACGTTGTGACGACAATAATAATGTTTCAATTATATTAACAGCTCAAAACATTTCATTAATAAATCACAGTCTAGATACAAACACTAATCAAACAAATAAAGGGCCATTTTTTTAAAGAAATTATCATCGTAGCGTTATCTCCACAGATACCTCTAGATATACCATAGATAACGCAAGTATCACGATTTGTGTTGAAATCAAGCGTGCCGACTTTTGAACAGCTCTTATGACGTCACTGTCTATATTTAGTGGCGGGAAATACAAACTGATTCATTGACAAGATGGCGCTGTTGATAAGTATGTCATAATGTGAAATCGTTCATGTTGCAGTATTTGAATAACAACAACAGACGCGCGGTCTGTAAGTATCGGCGGACTACCTCGACGATTGGTCGGGGTTGGAAACAGGGATATTGCGTACATTCGCATCTGCATTAATCAGTGTGAATGCGAATATCACGCAAATAGCGACAAAAAATAATTGGGCAGGGCCCGGCAATTAGGGCGTGTGCCGGTCGCACGTGACAATGTCCAATGCGAGCAATTGCGAGCAAAGAAATTTTTGACAAGATCCGACACGTTCCAAAAATAAGTATACGTTTGATTTAATTACAATAAAAATATTAATAATTCAGTTATCACTGTTTTAATTCTTCATTTATAGACTTTATTTACTATCTTAAACATCAAAGTTTCTTTTTGCAGGTCCGGACATTGTCACGTGCAACTAGCACGCACCCCAATTGCCGGGCCCTGCTTAATTCTTTTTTGTCGGGCTTTGAATGATATCCGCATCCGCATGAACATCCGCACTGATTAAAGGAAGTACACGCGGAAGTTCCGCGGATGCGGATGCAAATGTCCGCAACATCCCTGGTTCGGACACGCGAATCACATGCATTTGCGTTATCTATTGTATATATATCTGTGGTTATCACGGTAGTGCTCTAGAATAACGCTTAGGATCCAGGCCCCGCTCCCTGGTCTAAGATTTGGCTGAATTTCAGTCATTACACGAACCGATAGCTGACCTCCGCAGCCTAGAAGGAAATTTCATTCTATGGTTAACCAACTGTCAGAATATTAGAAAGCATTAATTACGACTGCTGGGTTTAACGTGCTTTCCGAGGCACGGATATTTGAATACTAGATACATATAGGTATTAAAAAGAACTGATCTAAGACGAGAACTAGGTATTCCGACAGGATGAGTTTTTTTCCCTTTAGAATTTATTTGGGAAATAGCCTCCAAGTTTTTTTTTCTTTCTTTTAAGTAATGGCTTCGTGCGCTTAGCATATTTAGCCAGTGTCAAGTAAGAGATATATTAATAATACTAAATAATCTTTGTTTACGTAAAACATATAAAGTGCATTTAAAAATGACTGTGGGACTTCTTAGCGAGAAAGTGAAGCGCCATGTATGCAGTATTGTAATTTTTCTGAAATTGATGATATTTTGAACGTTACTGTGTAATAACGGTGGATTATTAACCGCTTAGTGTTTGTGAACGTACATAAGTGTTGGTAAATGAAAAAAAACAATGCAACATCAATTTTTAAATTCTCTCAAGAAGTCCATGTGAGATCTCAGTATAGTCCCACATCTTTACTAAGGACTCGAGGGGCTTAGGGGAGTGCATCTCATTTACCATTTATAATCTTTATCACCTCTCATTCTCATTTACTATGATTTATATATCTCTTACTTGACACTGGCTAAATGTGCTAAACGCACGAAGCCATTATTTAAAAGGAAAAAATACTTTATACACAAATTTACCTCAGTTTACAAAAAGAGAAGAAAAAAACTCTTAATAGAGAATTAATAATAATAAGAAAGTCTTAAAGCATAAATATCAAAGACAATAAATCCCAAAACAAACATAAAAATTACATAAAAACAGCACATACATACCTTTTTAACACCATACAGAACCGTTGGACGACACTTCACAAAATTATATATTTCCACCCATACGAATATAAAATAAATACCATAATTAAAAGTAATAACACATTTAACTTCACAAATAGTCACCTTATAATAATTACATAGGGTAAACAGACAGTCATTGGACAATTAGGCGAATAAAATAGTTTGAAGATTTTCTTTCCTTCGACTATTTCAGTATCTTATAAACTGTAGATATATTTGGAAACTAGATAAAATGAGCTATCATAACAATTAATTAAAAACCTTACTTCTTGTGAACAGTTGAAACTATGATTATATTACATTAAAAACATATTGCGCAAAAAACACACTATAAAAATATAGGCTCTAGCTGAAGTCTGTGAGTTTCTTGCCAGTTCTTCATACAGAGCGGTGGCTGGCACCTAGATTCACTTGCACTTCCATCTTTTTTGTTTTTTAGTTGTTTTGATGCATGTAAGTGAATGCAAGCTTCGTGATTTTAGTGTAATCATGTTTCGATTGTTTTTTTATATATTTATATATAATTTGGACGTTTTCAAGTACAATGTAATAGTTTATAAAACAAAAGATCAACTTATGCAATTATAATTATTTATTTATGCAGTATTTTTTTTAAGCAAAACTTGAAACTCTAAACAGGCATGAGTCACCAGATTGCGGGGCGAAGAAGGGGATTACGCATGCGCAGTAACGCCGACACAACCAATGCCACCTCAAGGCGGGTTGCTGAACTAAAGAGACAAGCGTGATGTTTCAAAAAGTCATTAAAAGTTCTGCTATTTATCGATGGATGGAAAAACTAAAAAGTATCAACGCTGTGCCGGTCGGAGTGTGGGGTGTTAGGTTTCTTTCAATATAGTCTCTTGTTTAGAGTATTTGTCAAGTTATTTATTGATTCAGGCGTTACTTTGCAAAAATCCATAGTAAGCAAGTAAAAATATCTTTATAACAAGAACAGCGCAACTATAATTTCCTGAAAAATCAAGAAACAATTCAACACGACACGTGTTTCCCTTACACAGGGCATCTTCAGGTAAGATAGGAGCCTCAGAACAACGATGTCTTCACGACCAACACTCGTTTCAGCTTTGGATTGAATTTAGTTGCATAAATCTTTATTACGCATTCCAGTATTTCCAGTGTTTACAGTAATTATTTACAATGATAATCGCACTAGGCGGAGCCTGTATCGCGGCCATCATTAATACGGTTTCCTAAGGACTAAAGAGATCAAAATTCAAATTCAAATACAAGACTTAAGTAAATTATATAACATAAAGATAACTAATGTGTGAGTGTGTCCGTGTGAGTGTGTTCGTGTGAGTGTGTGCGTGTGAGTGTGTGCGCGCGTGTGTGTGTGTGTGTGTGTGTGTGTGTCCGTGTGAGTGTGTTCGTGTGAGTGTGTGCGTGTGAGTGTGTGCGCGCGCGTGTGTGTGTGTGTGTGTGTGTGTGTGTGCGCGTGTTTGTGTGTGTGTGTTATATGCAAAATGGTCGGCTTCTTACAGTGCAGGTTTTAGTAGCTGTTCTACTTCGTAGAATGTTAAGTTAATTAAATATTTAGTAGCTTTTGTTTGCATTACAGTGATTACATATGATTCATGTTATTTGCATAAATGCTGCGTTTTAGTCACTAAACCACAGGTAAAGTCAACTGAAATACATCACAGTCGAGTCAGCTCAAAGTCATACCCCAGTAAGCGGCGTGTATGGAGTTTTGGTATCAACACGTAAAAATAATAATAATAAGATGTGATTTGTAAAATTTGCTATGCGGGTAACAAAACAAAATACGAAGAGAATTTTTTGCTTGCTACCGTCAACACCGAACAGATATCACTCGTGCGAGTGACCAACGGGTAGCGTGCCGTTGGAAAACGGGCCTTCACTGTAAAGACAAAGAAGTCACAATAGAATGTATCGGTGCTGACGGTGAGCGATGCACTAATCACTAAAACTCACAATCCACTGTAATATGGCACTTGCCTACACTTGTGTACGATATAGAAGAAGTTATGTCTTAAAATACACTGTATTTCCACATAATACTCAAATTTACACTAGATTTGGAAATAAAATACTGCCGTCATGTTTCTTTTTCGATGGCGCATACGCCCTTGCCATATAAAAAAGTTTTTGTCAATCTTCTTAAATTTTGTTAGTAATATAATTCTATATTAGATCTGTATGTGAATTTGTTAAAATTTTGAGAAAATAAATGTATATTAACGGTTATTTTAAAAATCCTACTGAAATAATAATGCGTATTTATGCGTGATTTTTTTAAAATAATAACGCGGATAAAACCGCTATTTGGGTTTCAAATCAATGTGGCGCAGAAAGAGATTAAAATTTGTGATGTCACTACTAAGTAAACGTTTAGTGAAACACTAAGCGTCTTAGCAACCGCTATAAATGTTTACATAGCAGTGACGTCAACGAACATCAGAAACTGTAATATTTCTTTTAAATGTTACAAATTAAAGAAAAAAAGTCATATGACATAAACATAACGAGCTGTTCTGATTTTAAATTGTTACAAATTGAAGATGAGTAATTTTTATCAGATCACGTAGAAAATTACGAGCCAAAAAACATTGAAACTTGCGCAAAACAAAATAGTGATAATTATACTAACATAATTTTAATACATGCTGCAAAATCTATATTAATATTGCAAAAAGATAATGCAAAAACTAACAAACTCAAAACGACATTGGAAAAAAATTACAACAATTTGATTATAAAGCTGCAACTTAATATTTGAAGGAGTGCGTTAGTGTCAGCATGCTTTATATTTGTAAAAACTCACGTCGTGTCATCATCATCTTTGGATTCTGCTCAATCATCTGCCTATTCATCATTGCCATCATCAGGAGCGTCATTGTCAAGATAATCATCATCAGCAGCTTCTACATCGTTATCTGCATTATCTGGTGCGTCATTCTCTAAATAATCATCATCAGTTGCTTCAGGTGCTGCTTCCACTGGATCTTCGTTCTCTAGATAATCATCATCAGGGGCTTCTGGTGCTGCCTCCACAGGTTCTTCATTCTCCAAATAGTCATCATCAGGTTTGGGTACCGCCGTTTCTTCATTGTCTTGACGCTTCAGTTCGTTAATGGTTAATTTATTTATTTGATACTATTATGTGAAAGAGCCCTACACGCCAATGTTGATGTATTTTATAACAAATATCTGTTTCATATTTTTGCCCGTTTTACTTGATAAATACAAATCGCACCCCCAGTGCAAAGACAGAACTGTAAAAGTATGCGAAAGTTCAATGTATTTTTGAAGTGAAAATTTCTTTAAGCGCGTTAAGCATGTTTTGAGGTTAGAAAAACCATTGCAGTCCAAGAAATATATTCGATTTTTTTATTCCCCGCTTTGTCTTCCAGCTATCTAATGCACACATGCAATTCTTTAAGTTCCTACTTCTGTCGGCACTCTCTGAGTGCCAGAGAATTTTTACACGTCATAATGACCACATCCAGATTGATCTCAAGCAGTTCAAAATGGGGTGTTTTAAAATGAGAGAGCCCCATACCGTGGAAGATCAATCAATTAAATATTTAAACAGTTCCTGTATAGTTTACAAAAACATTCAATAAAATTGAAAAACGCATTCTTTGTTTGAAGTCGGTTTTGAAAATGACAGTTCTGACTTTACAGAAGTGTAAATGCGACATGAAAACCGGAAAATAGTGATTGATTTGAGGTACTTTCTTTTAGGCGAGTTAAGGTAGAAATCATTTGTAAAAGGTAATTATGGGAGTGGAAGGAAAGAGGGCGAAAATAAATTGTGGGTTGAGTTTGTGCAAGATGATATAATTAAGAAGACGGTCGATGAGGCGGCGAGGGATGCCCGAGGAGTATGGCAGAAGGAAACATTCTGAGAAGATCTTAAACTACTTGGAAGCAGGCATAAATTGTACCGAGTGAGTGTGTTAAAGCTGATATGTTCGAGTAGGTGGTGAAAGAGTTGATGACGAATGAGTAATGTGGAGAGAAGGAGAAGACATTCTGAGAATACCTCTAATTAAATAGGACCAAGCAAAAAAGGAATATATTGAGTTTGTCAAAAATGATATGTTCGAGAAGGGGTTGGATGAATGGACAAGGCATGCCCGAAGTGGACAGAAGGAGAAGACATGCTGCCACTGATGAACTGGGAGCAGGGGGAAAGAGATGGATTGAGTGTGTGGAAGATGCTGTGATCAAGAAGGGAGTGGATAAGGAATGCCTGAGGGGAATGGAAAGAGGAGACATTCTGAGAAGACCTCAGATTTTCTAGATGCAGGTAAAAAAGAGAAGGATGGAGTGTGAGGAATGATGCGATCTAGAAGGGAATAGATGAGGCGATGAGAAATGCCTGAGGTGAATGGAAAGAGGAGACATTCTAAGAAGACCTCCGATTACAAGCAGGCAAAAAGAACATGGATTGACAATATAATCAATAAATATGAAGGATAATATAATCGAGAAGGGGGTACATGAGATGATGACGGATGATCGAGGTGGATAAAAAAGGAGACATTCTGAGAAGACCTCAGATTAACTAGAAGCAGACAAAAGGGACATGGATTGATAGTGTGAAGGATAATATAATTGAGAAGGGGGGTAGATGAGACGATGACGAATGATCGAGGTGGATAAAAGAAGGAGACATATTTTGAGAAGACCTCCAATTAACCAGGAGCAGGCTAATAAGAGATGGAGTAAGTGTGTTAAGGGTGATATGATAGAGTAGGTGGTGGATGAGTGGATGAGGAATGCCCGAAGTGGATGGAAGGAGATAACATGCTGCAAAGACCACTGTTGAACTGGGAGCAGGGCAGAAGGATGATTTTCAGATAAAAGTTTAATTTTTCATGACGTGTAGGTCTTATAACATAGTATTACAGTTGTAAGAAGTGAGAAAAGACTTAAAATAAGATGACATTCAGTGAGATCATGCATAGCAACATGCAATCAATGTCGTGTATAGTCATACACGATGTCTCTGTATCTCGATGATGTTTCTGTTTCTAAGACGTCGTTTGATGATCATATGAACATGCATTGATAATTTTTGTTAGAAATCTATACTGTTTACTTTTTTTGGCAAGGGGAGACGCAATCATCCGGCCTACCTAAAGGAAAGTGATCATGCATTGATAGACTTTTATTGAGAGAACTATACTGTTTATTCTATGGGGTATAGTATAGTTTATTCTATAGTCTATAGGGTGTATAGAGATCCTACCAAGACCTAAAGAGCCCAAGCCAACCTCACCTACAAGTGGTGCAGCTGCCGATCAACAGACGAGGCTCTGGCGCACATAACAGTGCCCTGTAAGCGGCAATGGGCTCGCCACCTATTATATGGGACCAACTATATAATTGGCGAAGTGTGGGCATATAATATGCCTCTAAGTGATTATTTTTTTGATATCACAAGGTGGCCTGGCTTGCGGCCCATCTGATAGCGGTCTGAGTGGTCGACACAGCATGCAACACCAGGGGCAAACAGCGCGTTGTTGACCCTGTTGTTGTTAAAAGTCATATCTCATTAACCCCCCTTCGTGGCGCCTGGCCACCCTATGAGGTATTAACATGGCTTACCGAAAACCACAAACACTCAAAACCGGGTACAGCGTCTTCCGAAGCACAGAAGCTTGATATCAAATGCCAAATGGGTTTCACCTCTGACGGTCTCCGTTATATTGTAAGTACATTTAATTTTGTATAATGTTTTAAATAGAAAAATGTACATACAGTGTTTTTACAATGATTTAAATATTTGTGCATACAAAAAATATTTGAATTGACATATAAAATCTTGGTACAAGTATATAGATACAGGCATGTAAATTGATATGTTAGATAATGTACATTTCTTTCTTTATTTTAAATAGTGGCTTCGTGCGTCTAGCACATTTAGCCAGTGTCAAGTAAGTGATATATTAGTAATATATAATTCATAGTAAATGAGAATGAGTGGTGATAAAGATGATAAATGGTAAATGAGATACCCTCTCCTAAGCCCCTTGAGTCCTCAGTAAAGATGTGGGACTATACTGAGATCTCACATGGACTCCTTGAGAGAAAATTTGAAAAGTGATGTTGCACTGTTTTGTTTGATTTACCAACACTTAACGGTTAATAATCCACCGTTATTACACATTAATGTTAGAAATATCACAAATTTTAGAAAATAAAACAAAACTGCAGACATGACGCTTCACTTTCCCGCCAAGAAGTCCATAATGTACATTTCAATTTAGTTCTTACTACATTGACTTAAGATCAGACGTGTATTTATATCGGAGGCAGATTGTAGAATGAGCTGTTTTACAAAGCGTCTGGCCAATTTTCAGAGTAAGAAAAACATTTGATGATTAAATTTGCTTCCAAAAGATTATTGTGGATTAGTGAAGTTCATAATCCCAGTCCATGAAATAAACAATAAAAAACATAGCAAATCTACTTAAGTAATGAAAACAAAACATTGATTTTTCTCGGATACTGCTGAAAAATATACAGAATGCTACCTCATCTATACTTTTCTGTCGATCAGTTAACGCGTCAATAAAAACAACTATCTGAAATACTTGAGAACTGTCTCATAGTCTAGTCCCACATCTTTACTGAGGACTCAAGGGGCTTAGGGGAGGGTATCTCATTTACCATTTATCATCTTTATCATCACTTATTTTCATTAACTATGAATTATATATTATTAATATATCACTTACTTGACACTGGCTAGATGTGCTAGACGCACGAAGCCATTATTTAAAAGAAAAAAAAAACTTTCTCATATATATACATACATAAAAAATTCTTTTACGAATGAATAGATTTGAATTTATCTAATTTAATAAGGAAGTAAACTATTAACCAATCCTCTCAAAAAGACTAGATTGTGTATTTTAATAATAATAATATAAATGTATTTCATTACAAAGTTATGGTTACAATGATTAGTGGCCGGAGTCTCCCTTTAAGCAAATTATGCCTGTATCGGGGGACTTCGCTCTTTCATTAGCGTAATTATATACTTTACAGAATATTACATATGAACAATCTTATAGTAAACGTGTATATTTTTTTTATATAAGTACCTACTTTAATTTCCATGCGTGTGTGTGTGTGTGTGTGTGTGTGTGTGTGCGTGGGCATGCGCGTGTGTCTGTGCATTTATATATTTATGTATTAAAAATACAGATTGAGCGTAAAATGGGGCATTTGGTCAATCAGATTAGTATTTTTGGTACGTAATAAGATTATTGTAGGTAGTTAAAAATTTCATAACTTTGATGACACGTTTATTGGTTTATTTATTTTACTTTTACTACAAACGTGACACAAACTACAAATGAAATACCTAAATAAGCATAATTTAAATATGAATAAGAAAACATTATTATTTAGCAAAAAAAACGCATACTCATATGAATCTGCTAAATATTGTTATTTAATTTGACGACCGATATGGCGTGGAGGTCGGTATACCTACACTTCACTCCAGAGGTCGTGGGTTTGATTCCCACACAGGACAAATCTTTGTGTGCATGAACATGAATATTTGTTCTGGTCTGGGTGTTTTCCTATGTATATTATGTATGTATTTACAAACAAAAAGTATTTATGTATGTTTATCCGTTATTTAGTATCCATAACACAAGTTCTTAATGATACTTATCTTGGAACTAAATAATTGGTGTTATTGTCAGAAAATATTTATTTATTGTACTTAAATAAAAATAAACTTGTGTTACCTATTTACAAACTATCATCGACTCATAAGAAATACCCAAGTAATTAAATTTCTGCTGGTAATTGCGAGAAACTAATCGCTAATATCTACGAAGCTACGTTAAATTAGTTTTTGTAATGAAGCTAATTGAGCTGAAGTACTTGATTGTGCACCAAAAATAATGATTAAGCAAAATTTGGTGCATTTAGGGGCAGAGTTAGTATTTTGATTTGCAATAAGGTTAAGTTAGGAATTTGATTGCACCTCAAAAATACTTACTCAGCTAAGTAAGCAGCATTTTCATTAAGCCTTTTTTAATATGGTTAGTTAGTTTGAAAAAGTATTATTTTTAAAGACATGTTAGTGAAACACCTCAAAACAGATGAAAAATATTTACACTAAAGTGTTACTTTATAATGGATGCTGTTAATAGTGAATTGCATTAAATAACACTTGCTAAGGATAAACTCAATGTGCTGAGAGGTGCGGAGCGTTGAGCGGAGCGACAAGCGGAGCGATTATTTGTAACCCATACATTACATGGCCAAATTAATCTATTAAGTGAATGTTTTGTTTATCGTTTTGAAAGTTGAGTGCCTGGAAAAATATTGTGATTTAATCGGGCCATTAAGCTACCTGCTTTAAAAATTAAAAACATGTTAAATTTCATAAATTAAGATATAATTTAGTAAATATAATAATTTCACATGACATTGCAACATTTTCATATTTGTTATAAAAATGACAAAGATGATAATTTCAAGCATACAAGTAAATCTCATTTTGGCAAACAAAACCAATTTTCGTTAAAGAAGAAAATTTTATAGAAAATATAAAATTTTCAGATTTTTTTTAAACTTAATATAAAATATTCATTTATGGAATAAGTTTAGGCTTTAGGTTCATAATAAATAAATAAGACAAATACGTAATAATTTTAAAAACACTTATTTTTTTTAAAAACGCTCTGCTCATGCCACCGCTACACGCTCCGCGCTTCCGCGCACGAGGGCTAAACTCACATCAGCAAAGTCAGTACTGAACGAGTCGTCGGTCCTTCCCACTCCTGACTCTTGGAAACCAGCGCTCATGGGCGAGTAGTTGGCCTGCTCGACATATAAATATAATAATATAATAAATATTTCCTGACAATTACACCAATTATTTAGTTCCAAGATAAGTATCATTAAGAACTTGTGTTATGGATACTAAACATCGGATAAACATACTTAAATACTTTTTTTTGTAAATACATACTTAATATACATAGGAAAACACCCAGACCAGAACAAATATTCATGTTCATGCACACAAAGATTTGTCCTGTGTGGGAATCAAACCCACGACCTCTGGAGTGAAGTGTAGGTATACCGACCTCCACGCCATATCGGTCGTCTATATATAATATAACATTGATATAATCATCATCCCCACATCATAAACTCAGCCCATTGACGTCCTACGTTCCCAGCATATAAGGATCCTGCCAAGATCTGAGGAGCCCTGAGGAGTTCATCTAGATATAATTGTAGGCAGTTAGGTGGCACGGCTTCTGCCACTAAGTTCCCGAATTTTAATGTTTGCCAGAGTTGATCGGCAGGTGCACCACTTGCAGGTGAGGTTGGCTTGGGCTCCTAAGATCTTGGTAGAATCCCTATACATCTATGGTCGCACGGTCTTCACGGGCTGGTCGTTGACGACCGATATGGCGTGGGGGCGAGTATACCCGCACTCCACTTTTGAGGTCGTGGGTTCGATTTTCACACAGGACAAATCTTTGTGTATAAAAATATTCATATATTCTGGTCTGGGTGTTTACTTATGTATATTAAGTATGTATTTACAAAAAAAAAGTATTTAAGTATGTTTATCCGTTGTTTAGTATCCATAACACAAGTTCTTAATGATACTTATCTTGAAACTAAATAATTGGTGTAAGTGTCAAAAATATTTATTTATTCATTTATAAGGAGATAGGGTTCTCGTGGTTATAGGGCCTCTTCTCTTCGCTACATCCATCTCTATCACTCCATAATGATATACCTAGCGAGTGAAAGAGATAGGTTTAACGAAGTTTCGTTTTCGTTGAATTAGATAAGGCCCTCTGATCTGGGGGGGAGGTTGGCCGCGGGCGGGGTGTCAGAAGCCTTAAACCTTGACACTAGCCCCCCGCGCCTTTTCAACAGCGGTTTCGTAGAAAGATTTTAGTGGGTAGAACTGCTAGCGGTCATGTCTGCCGCAGTGAGCCCCACACTCCCCTCTCGGGAGGCAGTGCGTAAAAGCATTTTGTTAACCGCGTAAATTAAAAATTTTTGACTTTTTTGACTTGACTGCTTTTGCTAAAAACAACTTAATTATGTGCTACCTTTATCAACAATTATTCTTATCGATTGTCTCACTCGTTTTTTATACTGTTATTATATTAATGTAATTCAACATAACGTGAAAAGCGAAAACTCTCGGCGCAGCGGGAGTGTTTTACACTTCATAAGCAGCATGATTACGGTAGGACAATTTGGCTAATATTTTTTTAATTAAATTTTACGAAATAAAGTTTTAAAAAATAACTTGTATCATACAAGTCATGCGGCATACGGGGTGTCCATCACCCTGAAGCGTCGATATGAAATTACTATTCCTAGTAAAAATTGGGATCAATAATTGGAATTGAAATTAACATATACGCTTATAAAAATTACTTGTATTTAAAAATCGGTTTCAATCTCTGCTAGATAGAAAATTCTTTATTGTACACCAAATTAAAAATAAAACAAGAAAACAATTGCAAAAGAAAAGCGATACAATTGGCGGCCTTATCGCGTACAGCGATTTCTTCCAGGCAACCTTAGGATGGAGAGTGATTAAAAATATATAGTTATATTTTGATAAACAAAAATAATAAAATGCTTTAAGGTAACAAACTATAATAATACCCAAAGCATAACATATAAATAGCACATTTAAAAACCATCACCACCAAATTTTTTTTACCGTATTTATCCGTACTTATACGTATTTATCCGTACTTATACGTATTGATCCGTACTTATATGTTTTGATCCGTACTTATACGTATTTATCCGTACTTATACGTATTTATCCGTACTTATACGTATTTATCCGTACCAATACGTATTTATCCATACTTATACGTATTTATCCGTACTTATACGTATTTATCCGTACTTATACGTATTTATCCGTACCAATACGTATTTATCCATACTTATACGTATTTATCCGTACTTATACGTATTTATACGCACATGCCAGAACGCTTATACAACTCGTTTACGCAAAGAATAAAGTTTAAAAAAAATTTTTGAACAGCAATCATATCATTATTACAAAGCAAGATGTTGATTTACACAAATCCCCACCAACAAATATCTACCAGTGGGGATTGTTATATTTTCCAGAAATCCCCTCTAAAAAAAATTTATCAGCTTAGTAGGGATTTCTGGAAAAATAAGTAACAATCTTCACCAGACTATATTGTTAAAAATGTATGTATGTCACCGTAAAATTGTAAATAACGTTAAATTATAATCTATCCCGCGATATTGTAATCTGTCGAAAAATTGTGATCCGTAACAAACTGCTCACAATTTAACGCATTATTTTTCGATAGATTATAATCTATCGAAGACAAACCGTTAAGTCACTATCTGTCGCGCGTTAAATTGTCAACTGTTTAAAGCCTGCCCATGATTGGCTGGTCTTGCCATCAAGACTCAATATACATGTGGTGATCACTTACTATGCTTTCCTACTCGTTGCCATAAATGTGACTAAGGACATATCGCATGCTTAAAGGAACATCGACCCATTAATAGATAGGTCATGTTTGAGCTACGTACTTATACAGTCTTTCTATTTGTTACTGAGATCGAATCAATGTTAATCAAACGTTCAAAACACAAGCAGAATTACTAAATAATAAATCAGTATCAATTTAAAGCAAAACTTGTTGGATGGTCATCTTCCCACAAGGTCGGATTGGGGTGTCCTTACTAAAAGTTGTTTTGGTTGCAGTTTTATTTATATATAATAGACGTAAATGGCATCAGTTGGAGGAGGCCTTTGTCAATCCTACTTCCTACTAGGCCTACTAATATTATAAACGTGAAAGTTTGTATGTGTGGATGGATGTTTGTTACTCTTTCACGCAAAAAGTGATGGAGCGATTGTGATGAAACTTTGTACGTGTATAGCTGCAGTCCTGGACTAACATATAGGACACTCTTTATCCCGATATTTCCACGGGAACGGGGACCACGCGGGTAAAGCATATGACATACAGACGGAGTCGATGCATAATATTACTACTTATAAATAACCATATATATTGTAACCCAAGTGTGTAATGTCTGAATAAAAGCTATTATTATTATTAATTTAAAGCGCTTACAAGTAGGTCAAGTATTCTTTAGAATATGTTTTTTGAGTTAAGTCACTATTCCATTAAGCATGCGATATGTCGTGCACTGCGCTTGCACATTTTCTTTCACTGCGTGCCTCGAGATATTGCTATGAGTATAATAATGAAAGAAGCGCGACAGGTAGAAGTGGTTAAACAGCTGTTTAAGACCTATAAATGCAAGTGAGCTATTAAAACTGCGCTTGCACATTTTGTTGCTCTGCGTGCAGCGAGATAGAGAGATAAGAACAATAATAAAAGAAGCGTTATTAATATAATTAGATTAAAATTTATAAGTAGCCAGTAATCTAGATAACTGCGTTCGCAAATTTAATTTTCCTGCGTGCAACGAGATTTTTTGACTCGTTCGGTTTGATACCATTATACATTAACTTGACATTGAAACATATTTGTGTAAGTCAACTATATTATATTGGTTTATTTTTGTGTTCATATAGATTTTTTTTATATGATTCCTGTTATATTTCACATAATTTTTAAATTTTTGTATTGATTTATTATGTTGTACTTTTTCTGTTACATTTTTTAAATAATACCTTTTACACACAATGAATTGTTGTAAATATTTCAATGACTAAAAGCGACAGAATATGTTGTTATTAGAAACTTGAACAACATGTATATTTTGTCTTTTTTTTTATTTATTTTTTATTTGTTTTTTTTTTTAAATGTTGATATGTAACGTTTCCGTCTAATGGAGCAATGAATCTGTATTTTTTTTGGGTAATTTTTTGAATTTAATCAAGGAGTGCCTTAAATTCGTGAAAAAAAAAATGTATATGATAAGCATATTCTATGAAATAAATGATTTATTATTATTATTGGTCCAAGACCCAATAGAAAAACTTTTGTACGTCGATCATTTGTCGTTCAAAGACATACCTGATCTGTGGAGCTGTTGTTGCTACTGAAGCCCCCAGCCAGGGCGTAGCCGGCTAGGCCTCCGGCGGCCAGGGCTCCGACGCCCAGCCCCGCGGCCGCACCCACGCCTAGCCCTTGTCTTTGGGGCATACCGCCTTGTTGCATAACCTGGAAGAATATATTAATAATATATATTAATAATATAATTACAATGTCTTGTACCTAATTGATCTCTGTGATAAAATAATGTAATTAAACAATTAATGTTATAAATGATATAATATATTGAGTGATAGGATAAGGAATGAAGTGATAAGGGTTAAAGCTGGTGTAAAAGAAGATATAGTGACAAGAATTGAGAAAGGCATGCTTAGATGGTTTGGTCATGTTGAGAGGATGAATGAAAGTAGATTAACGAAAGTGATTTATGATGGACAAGTGGATGGAAGTGTTGGGAGGGGAAGACCACGTAAGACCTTCCATGACCAAATACAGAAATTGTTAGAGAAAGGGCAGGTCAAAAGTACCCTAAACCGACGGGCGTGTATGAGGAGGTTAATGAGTGTGAATGAAGCTAAAAGTGTGTGCCAAGATCGTAGCAAGTGGAAGGATGTGATCTCTGCCTACCGCTACGGGCAAGAGGCGTGACATGATGTATGTATGTATGTTATAAATGACGATTAAACAAATAAATAAAAGTTAGATTGATATTTATTTATTTATTTAATCAGAACGGAATACACCAATTACACTAATTGTCAAAAACAGTAAAAGTTAAATATAATACATACATAATGTGTAATACTTAGTCCAAGGCTAGAGGCGCTGAATGCTGAAATACGGGACTAATATCCCAGTTCGGCAGCAGATGCTACAATTTGTAATCTTTGGCATTATTTGTAAGCTTTCAGTTGTACTTCTTCATTTTGTAATTTTTTGGTTAATAAATAAATTATTATTAATTATAATATTAAAATCTCACACATAAAAACTTCTTTTATCCCATTCTCTCACAATACCTCAGACACACTGACAAAATCTCAGGCCATCCATCCGCAAACAAATCACAGTCGGGTGCTGCATCCAGGAATGATATTAACTAGATTATTAAGTATTTTACCTAATTATTGTACTGAAGTTATGGAAGTGCGGAGTCTCCTAACACAGACTTTCTCTGGTCTAAATGGAGGCTCCAACCACGATTTAAAGAACAAATGTACTTGTTGAGGAAATAAACTTATTTGTATTTGTGGTGGATAACCCAGTGGTGAGATCCATTGCCTTCAAATTTAGAGGGTCTCGGGTTCAAACCCGGCTAGCGCACCTATGACTATTCGAAGTATGTGCGTACTTATCGCTTGCTCCGTGCCTCGGAAAGCACGTTAAGCCGTTGGTCCCGGCTGTCATGAGCATCAATGGCGGCTTTATTACAAAATTAATTTATTTCTTATAATATTTACATACTACTAACACGTCAAAATTATCTATATATATAAATATAAACAGCAATTAATATATTATAACACAGAAATCACGAAGCTTAGATTCACTTACATGCAAAAGAACAATTACAAACAAAAAATATTTAAGTGTAAGTGAATCTAAGTCACTACACAGTTAGGAAGTCAGTGCCTTCTAACAGACTGACAGCTGGTTTAACCATAGAATGATGTTTCCCTTTGGGTTGAAGTCAGACTGCAGTCACTCCATGTAATAACATTCAGTCTGTTTAAACCAGTGAGCAGACCCTGGGCCCTAAGATTAAGATTAAAAATATATACTTTTTGTGTAATTGAAAACCTATCACCTACTAAGACTATGTATAAGATATTGCAGCACCTAAGTTGTAACACATTAAATTCTTTAGACCATTATGTACATTCGATGGCAATGCGAAATTAGAAGCGCTCGTAGCTCCGCGGTGCTCGGTGGTCGGAAACAATCACCGAAGTAAAGCAGAGTTTACAGAGGTCAGTCCTTGGATGGGTGACCGTTTGTGTGGCATTTGATATCGAGCGCTTCCGTGCTTCGAAAGGCACGTTAAGCCGTTGGTCCCGGTTATCACTAAATGTGGCAGTCGTTAAGCCATGTTAGAGGCCTAATGGACGGCTTGATAAATTCTAACAGCAGGACGCCATACACCTGCCTCCGCCAATCCGCACTGGGTCAGCGTGGTGGAGTATGACACAATACCCTCGCACCTTGGTATGTGAGAGGAGGCTCGTGCTCAGTAGTGGGACGTTAATGGGCTGAAATGAGATGGCAATAAATGAATTGAATTGATTGAAGTCTAGGGCAACCGGGATAATGCTTGAGTATGATGATGATGATGATGAAAAGTCTTTCTTTTATAACTAATACTAGCGGCCGGCTTTTTTTTTAAGTCCCCTGCTGAACATTAGCCTCCCCAGTAGATTGCATTCTATTGATTATTTGCCCATAATCCCCACGCTGGGCAGGCGGGTTGGTGATGCAGTTCCAGCCAGTACGCAGGATGACGCTGCTGCCCATCATCCGGTAACATTTCTCTTCGTCGACTCTTATGACTATTACTATTCCTATAAATATAGTATATTATATAATATATTAATATTCTAGTCCTATTAAAAATCTTTAAAGCCAGATATTTTATTCTTAATTACTTACCATGGTTGACATGGGCTGCATCGGCATGCCTGGTGCACCATGTTGAGGAGAGAACCCTGGAAAATTAAATAAATATTTGATGTTAATTATAATAGGAATATATAAATAATATTATTTTGAATGAAATCCTGAATCGCGCAAACAGAATCTCTCACTCACTCAACCAGGACTTAGATTCTTACGCATGGCCACCGGTTGCCCCTGGTACGTACGTAATATAGACTTACATCGCGACTTCGGGATTCCCTCGATAGCGGAATACATAAAGGACCTCTCCAGACGTTACTTCGACAATGAGCCCTAAAATATGGTTGAGCGAAACGATGGCTGGTTCATGCGTCATACTCGTGAACGGGTGCCGCCAGTGGGGACTGGTCTGCTCATGTCTACTATGTTTATTCGTACTCATGCTCGTATAACTTAAAAAAAAGTTATTTTCTTCTTTTATTTTAAATCATGTGACTGCAGAACACATGTTTTTGTAGATTTGTCAAATTGTTTTACTACTAAGTACATATTCTTGTAACTGGCAGGAGAAAAAACTAACCTTAACGATTTTCTTGCCCGTTCTTTTACGATCAAGTTCCCGCCCGCAGTGAATGGGCGCGCTAGTTTTTAAGTTTTAACGTTCATAAGAGCTCTTTTGAGCCAAACTTGAATAAATGAATATGAATTTGAATTTGAATGCCCCCCATCACCCAAATCCCTTGTAATTAAAGCCTCCAATTACACTGCTGAGAGGGATTTCCGTCCGGCCGCCAGGCGACCTAGGCACGTTCTCGACCTCCCTGACGACCCAATCGCGGTAGCCAACGCCACATTAAATCAAGCCACAAACCAACACACACTACAGCTCGCAAATCACCGCACCCACCGCAGGGCGCGACGACCCGGACAATCACTCACACTACACCCGCGAGACATCAGGTTTAAAATTAAAATTAAAAATTCATTTATTCAAGTTTGGCTCAATAGAGCTCTTATGAATGTCATACTTATGAACTAACGCGCCCATTCACTGCGGGCGGGAGCTTGATCGTAAAAGAACGGGCAAGAAAATCGTCAAGGTTGGTTTTTTCTCCCGCCAGTTATAATTAAAATACATAATATTAAAACAATTGTGTTCTGCAGTCACAAGATTTGAAAAAAAAAGGGAGACAAAACTCTTTTTAGCAATATTAACATAATTACGGATAAACATAGTAGACATGAGCAGACGCGTTACGCTCAACCATATTTTAGGGAGCGCAACGACCCGACGCATGACGCTACCACCGCGGAAACATATAAGTGAGCGTGATATACTCAAGCTGGATAAAAGGATTTAAGTAAAAATATTTTTTTTAATTTAGACCTGATCGCTCACCACAAACTCCCACGACATCCTGAGCCGAGGTTCGGGTCTACTAGAGACCGCCCTTAGTATGTCGCTCTTCAATTGAAATACTTTTAGTATTTAATCTAGGTTTGAGGCCCTCAGTCTGGCCTTTCCCAATACATTCCGGTTGCGTTGTAACGGCCATCAGAGGCATGCAGCATTCACACACATGGAGTTTAGCCGGTCGGCCCCTTATGGGTCATCCCGGCGTAACCTACTCGCCGGCGGGAGGTACCTGGGTGTTAGCCGGCTGTCTTGGGCCACCGCCACGGCGGTGAACCAAGTTAGCTAGCGTGAAGTACTTTGCTCCGGAAGCGCACGCTCGGCTCATGCGCCGGTATGCATGCAACAATGCGACGTGCATGCGTGGATTGCAGATGTATAAAATAATGTGTCCATGTGAGATCTCAGTATAGCCCCACATCTTCACTGAGAACTCAAGGGATTCAGATGAAGGGCATTTCATTTATCTTTTATCATCTTGAACACCACTCATTCTCATTTACTATGAATTAATTTATTTTTAACTTGACACTGGCCAAATGTGCTTAACGCCCAAAGCCATTATTTAAAAGAAAAAAACACCATTCATCATCGGCTACCGTGGCCCCCATGCACATCCATTCGTTCAGTGGATGTTCTTCCCTTTGGTAAGGAGTACCACACGCTCCCTACAACTCCATAGAAGCTCTAGAAAAGCTGTAAAAACTTTATCTTCGTTTCACGTCGTTATATTAGGTTTGGCGACCGATATGGCGTGGTGGCGAGACTACCCGCTTTCCGCTCCAAGGTTGTGGGTTCGATTCCCACACAGGACAAATATTTGTGTGGATGAACATGAATATTTGTTCTGGTCTGGGTGTTTCCCTATGTATATTAAGTATTTATTTACAAAAAAAAAGTATTTATGTATTTTTATCCGTTACTAGCAGCGCCCTGTGGTTTTACCCGCGTGGTCCCCGTTCCCGTGGAAATATCGGGATAAGGAGTGTCATATATGTTAGTCCAGGACTGCAGCTATACACGTACAAAGTTTCATCACAATCGCTCGAGTAGTTTTTGCGTGAAAGAGTAACAAACATCCATCCACACATACAAACTTTCACGTTTATAATATTAGTAGGATTTATTATTTAGTATCCATAACACAAGTTCTTAATAATACTAGTGATGTTCCGAATATCAGGTGATTAAGTAGAATTATTAAATAAAAAACTATAATTAAATGATATTAAATGATAAATGAAATGATAATGATATATTAAATGATAGCGCTCGTAGCTCTGCGGTGCTCAGTGGTCGGAAACGATCACCAAAGTACAGCAGAGTTTACAGAGGTCAGTCCTTGGATGGGTGACCGTTTGTGTGGCATTTGATATCGAGCGTTTCCGTGCTTCGGAAGGCACGTTAAGCCGTTGGTCCCGGTTATCACTAAATGTGGTAGTCGTTAAGCCATGTTAGAAGCCTAATGGGCGGCTTGATAAATTCTAACAGCAGGACGCCATACACCTGCCTCCGCCAATCCGCACTGGGTCAGCGTGGTGGAGTATGACCCAATACCCTCGCACCTTGGTATGTGAGAGGAGGCTCGTGCTCAGTAGTGGGACGTTTATGGGCTGAGATGATGATGATGAATTAAATGATAATTCTAATTAAGTAAATTAATACTGCGTGTCATATAAAGTTTCAACATTAGCTTACATGAGTAAGGACAGGAAAAATTAAAAAAGCTTGAAAAATTGATTAATCGTAATTGAAATTAATGGTAAATTGTATTTCAAAAAAAGCAACTTCGCAGCTGAATAAGAAAATAAAGATCCGTATCCGTACCCGCGGATCTTTACACTAAATATCCGTATTCAGATCCGTATCCGTGGATATACATTTTTAACGATCCGGCACATCACTAAATAATACTTATCTTAGAACTAAATGATTGGTGTAATTGTTAGAAAATAAAAAAAATTAGGTTTGTATTTAACGCAAATGACGGATTAAAATTATCTTTGTAACAATTTCCGCGCAACTATAATTTAAATATAGACTCACTCAATTTCAGTATAATTTTTGACAGGGTCAATTAATTATATAATTTAAGTTCTTTGCAACAATGTGCGGTGTTTTCGTCATTTAGTCTGTTGCCAGCGTTGGTCGTGAAGACATCGTTGTTCTGAGGCTATCCTATCTTACCTGAAGATGCCCTGTGTAGAGGCGAAACACGTGTCGTGTTGAATAGTTTCTCGATTTAACGGGAAATTATCCCAAAGAAATTCTTAATCCATCCGTATCCCCCCCGAACAGGTCTAAACTTTGGCGTGGTGGGGGGGCTGAGTACCTACCGGAGGTCAGGAAGAGGTAACACCCTTAGTATCACTGGGGGGAAACTAAGAGGGACCTATGGAGGGCGGCCAGGAGGGAACGTCCAGCAGCACCAGGAGGGTCTTATGCAGCGGGAGCAGGGGGCCCCTACTGTCTAACCATAGACCCTCCCGAGAAGCCCTTCGACCCAGCGTCAACGCTGAATCCTTGCTCGCTCCTCTTTCCATCCACCTCAATCATTCGTCATCACTTTATCTACCCCCTTCTCATCAAATTCTCTTTCACTTACTCTAATTTTTTTTTTGCCTGCGAAAAGTGCGTTTAAATCTTCTCAGAATGTCTCCCCCTTCCATGGAGTTACACTTGAATGAATTAAATGAAATGAGATGAAATGAAACATCACTTTTCAAATTCTCTCAAGAAGTCCATGGGAGATCTCAGTCTAGTCCCACATCTTTAATGAGGACTACATGTTTAGGGGGAGGGCATCTCATTTATCATCTTTGTTATTCTCATTTACTATGATTTATATATTATTAATATATCACTTACTTGACACTGGCTAAATGTGCTAGACGCACAAAGCCATTATTTAAAAAAAAGAAAAAAAAAAGACATAGCTGTCAGCCGTTTGACAGTAAGCGCAATTGACAGAATGAAATTAAATAAGACGGGGCGTGGTGTGTCTAAAATTTATGAGACACAATGGCATCGAACTTTAATTATTAACTTAATTTCAATTCTCTTTTAACATTTAGCAAAGCTTCTCATGTATTTCTTTCCATTCATTCACATGTGCAGTCATCATACGAGTCTGGCTGAATTGTCGTGCTTACACTCGATGACATTAATTTAAAAAAGAAGACGAAGAACGGTCTGTCGGTTCAACTAATAATAATAAAGGGTAAAAATTATAAAAACAACATTTTAACATATAACATTGGCTTTATTAAGGAAATGTAAAATAAAAATATATAAACGAGTAATAATTATTATAATCTAAACACTACACTTAAATGCAAATAAGATTCTGTTTTGGACCTAAACGTATGGAAATCAAAGATCTGTTTTAAAAGGACACTCGGCATCTTTTCAAAGAAAATAAAACTCATAAAAAAATAGTTTTAATCAAAAATCATGAATGAATTTTCAAGACTTAGACCATAAATATCTTTAAGGTTATTTATTAATTATTATTTTTTATTATTTATTGATTTCCCAGGTAGAATCTCAAAAAAAAAAATATCCTGATGCCGGGCAGAATACGCAGCTTTCGGCTTTGAACAGACCCTGTAGGTATATTCTATTAAAAGTTTTATGCCCACCCCAAATGGAGTATAAATGGAGTATGAAGCGCGAAGTACAGCAGAGTTTATAGAGGTCAGTCTTTGGATGGGTGACCGTTTGTGTGGCATTTGATATCGAACGCTTCCGTTAAGCCGTTGGTCCCGGTTATCACTAAATGTGGTAGTCGTTAAGCCATGTTAGAGGCCTAATGGGCGGCTTGATAAATTCTAACAGCAGGACGCCTTACACCTGCCTCCGCCAATCCGCACTGGGTCCGCGTAGTGGAGCCAATACCCTCGCACCTTGGTATGTGAGAGGAGGCTCGTGCTCAGTAGTGGGAAGTTAATGGGCTGAGATGATGAAATGGATTATATGAGCGTGAGATAATTTATATAATAAGGGCGAATCATAGCCAAAAGCTACGTATTTTGCCCAGCATCAGGATATTTTATTACTAAAGAGACCTGAGGTCCTACTCTAATTCAATGATAAACGAAACTTCTTTATACCTATCTCTTTCACTCTCTAGGTATATCATTATCGAGTGAAAGGGATAGGTATAACGAAGTTTTCCTCAGAGAAATCGATCTATAGCCTTAAAGTTACTGAAGGCAAGTCAGCAATGATTTTTCTTAAAACAAATTTTAAGCGTTATTAATTAGATACCTTGAGATTAATGAACATTAACAATGATATTAAGAGAAAAAATACTTAACAAATAATGTGTTGGCCACACTCACTCCTGAGATTCGGTCTGTGGCGTGTGTTTTAGTGCGTGCTAAAGTTTGCAGATTTTTTTAAACACCAAAAAATATGAATCGATTTCAACAATAATTTTTGGTTGTTTCTTGTAGAATTCGAAGCCATTGGCTTTAATCAGTGTATTGTTACACCCTATATGTTATATAATCAGATCTGCAAAAAGCGCCGAATGTCCTTTTTTTTACAAAAAAGATATTAAAATTTCGCATAATTTATGCGTTTCAGTTAAATTTAAGCCCTAAAGTTAATTTGGCTTATAATTTTTGACATATTCTCATTTTTAATTTAGAAAGCGTATCACATTCGTTTTTATGCTAGCTAGTTAGTTTTTAGGAACCCAATTAATTACTAACGATATTTCATCACAAAGATTTACTTCACAACATAGTGTTAAGCAGTCGCTTTCCTGTCTGTCCCTATTTATGTTTAGATCTTTAAAACTACACAACGGATTTTTTTTAATAGATAGTGTGATTCAAGAGGAAGGTTTAGTCTTCTATAAAAGTGTATATCTTAGATGGCAACTAAGGATTTAATAAAAATTACAATATTTATGTTCATATTACATTATACAATTGTTTAGGAATCTGCTAATGGTCCAGGGCACATAAGTTGAACAAAATTGATGTTATCTGCGCAGGCGCAATAGCCAAAAGAAAGAAAGTGAGTGCACGAAAGACGTTCGGAGTCTTCCGACAGGTGGCACGTGTCTCTATCTATGTTAGTCGTTATTAAAAAGTCAGTGCCTTCTAACAGACTGACAGCTGGTTTAACCATCAAAAATCTATAAACCGTTCTACTGTCAATTTGTCAAAATTACATATTTACGTCTTTTAAGAACTAGATGTACGCATTTATACTGGGCGCAACATTTCGCCGTACGAAAAGTTATAAAACATGTTTTTGTGCAGTGTTGTGCTTGCGTCGGGCACGCACTATAGATAAAACTAAAAAAAACGTGACTGAAAAGTTGTCACTTTTATTATTTATTTATTTACTAATGAGGGTCATATTAAAACAGTGAACATGTAGATCGCAGAAAAAAATAAGACTTATTGTTATACTATATATTTTTGTAAGCATTTACCGATAACATTTCGATACGCGCGTTTTGCTTCACTGCGCGTTGCCATAAGACCCGATTAGTGGGAATGGGCGAGCAATATAGTTCACTGCGCACGCACTTTAATGATCTGGCGAGATATTGCGACGAGTATAACGACACAACAGAATCTGAAGACCTTATAATACACAAACAGATATTTTTACAGAGATAACAAAAAAGTGTTTTTTTCTACGACGAAGATTCTAATAATTATAATAACAAATACAGAACGAAATAATAATTTATTCTTTTATATTATTCATTATCGTGAGGCAGTCGTGACGTGATATAAAGGCACCTGAAAAGCAAAACAATTATTAGTGTTTTTACATAATCTCCGACTGGCAGTACACGATCAATCAATATGGAAAGCAATTGGGGAGACTTATCGCATGCTGAAAGGAACATCGACCCATTAATAGATAAGTCAGGTTTGAGTTACGTACTTATACAGTCTTTCTATTTGTTCCTGAGATCGAATCAATGTTAACCAAACGTTCAAAACACAAACAGAATTACTAATTAATAAATCAGTATCAATTTAACAAGTATTCTTTAGAAGATCTTTTTTTGTGATGTCCCAAAAATCGTATTTTTTGAATTAAGTCACTATTCCATTAAGCATGCGAATTCTTTGTGTGCATGAACATGATTATTCACCCAGACACATAGGTATATAGGTATGTTTTATATAGTATAATACCTATGTTTATTCGTTATTTTGTTTTTTTGTTTTGTTTAATAAATCAGTATCAATTTAATGCGCTTACAAGTAGGACAAGTATTCTTTAAAAGATCTACTTTGTGATGTTCCAAAAATCGTCTTTTTTGAGTTATGTCTTTATTCCATTGAGCATGCGTTATGTTCAGCAGTGGACTTCAAATGGCTTAAATGTTGATAATGACATGATGCCACGGCCATACAACCATTTTGTGGCGGGCAGAATTCTTGCTACAACAAACTTGCTGTAGCGAAGTTCTTTTTTAGCACACATCTTCAGATGGAACGTGTCAAATGGTCAGGTGTCTAGCACTTCTCCCACTTTGGCACTAGACGAAATACCATTCCCTTATTCGCCTTCTACGATTTCTTAGGATCTCTACATCAGTAATTTTTATTTAAAACAAAAATTTAACGGTCAGCCAAGAATGTAATAACGACATCTTGCGTCAGCTAGCTGAACCACTTAGCAAAGTAGAGTGTCATAATGACACTTAACGTCAAGTAGCTAAACCACTTAAAAATGTAAAGTGTAACAGTGTCACTTAGCGTAGTATATCTGTGTTATATATAGATATATCTATGCCTGTGGTTTTTTAATATCTAACGTTATTCGTAACTTTAAAGGTGTTGATTGTAAATTAGCATTACTAAAGGACACCATTTGCAAGGAACAAGGTTGCCTGGAAGAAATAGCAGTACGGCTGCCAATTGTCTCACTTTTCTTATGCAATTGTTTTCTTGTTTATTTTAATTTGGTGTACAATAAAGAATTTTTTATCTATCTATTTATCTACCATATGGAGACGGTCGTGGGTTTAAGTCCGACAGAACCACACACAGCCGCTGTATAATGAGACCTCCCTCCTCCCAAATGGGGGAGAAATGGGCACTTCTAAAATTTACCATTTAACAGTCCAGAGCACGTTAAAAACATTCACTTGTTACCTACTTTAACTGAACTGAATAAGACTCAATTTCGGACGGTAACATATTGTTTTATAACCAGGGCCAAAATGGCCCAACTGAAAACCAGCGCTGGGAAATTATCCTAGCAAATGCTGAGATGGGTCATTGTGGTGCATCATACAATGAATTGTTTATTATTGTAATTAGTTTGTATCTACAAATTTTATGATGCACCAATAAATGATTATTATTAATATTATTAAGTGTTAAGTGACGTTCACAAGTGCTTTGGAAAGAAGCTTAGCTTAAATTTAATAATTCTACTAGAATTTTGGAACTTAAACTCTGAAATATATAGACTATGGACTATAAAAAATGTAATATATATCATTAAGTACTTTTAAAGAACTTACATTTTTCATACCGATGATACCGCAATATTTCTTAGTAAAAACCTGTATACAAAGAGAAAAAATATATGCTTATATGTTGGGAAACAAAGTACAAAGGCATAGAATTATATATATTTATTCATAAACACGAAAAAAAATGTTCAACAAAACCATCACCAAGCACACAATACTAAGGCAAAAATATGCATAATGTGTATAGCGTTAGTTTATAAGTATGACATTTATAATGATGCTGCACCCGACTGTGATTTGTTTGCGAATGGATGGCCTGAGATTTTGTCAGTGTGTCTGAGGTATTGTGGGAGAATGGGATAAAAGAAGTTTTTAAGTGTGAGATTTAAATATTATATTTAACTTTTACTGCTTTTGATAATTAGTGTAATTGGTGTATTCCGTTTTGATTAAATAAATAAGAGCTCTATTGAGCCAAACTTGAATAGATGAATTTTGAATTTGAATTTATATATATGTTACCGGCCAAACCCGATTTTAGGACAAACTGGTATAGCCTGGTCCAAACTAATTTAGGTGGACTGCAAATATTACAATAAAATGTTTTTAATGGTAAGAAAAAATCAATAGATTCGTCAAATATTCACACACAAAATGGAAATTCGATATACATTTTTTTTAACAACAATGAAAGAGATACCATTTTTACCATAATTAAGAAAAAAATGCAAATGGGTTCTTTGTTCGAAATTTGTCAAGGTTTGTCAGTTTATCTGTCTGTTGTGGTTTTTCTCAAGATTTGTCATTCGGTCAGTGACTCTTACCGGGGGGATCTGTCAGTAAGCTTGTCGTAATTCTAAAGAGGGAGGGGATTGTCCGTCAGTCAGTCAGTCTGTCGGTGACTCTAACGAGGCTTCCAAAAAGGCAACGAGATTGAGAAGTATGCTTCAGGATTTACCAGGTATGCTATCAAGAAAGAAATCCTAATGCTGGACAGAACACGTAGCTTTGGGCTTTGAACAGTATTTTCAAATCCTGAATAAAAGCGACATTATGTACGGCTAGGCTTACACGACCTATTTTTCTTTTTTTAAATAATAGCTTTGTTTGGTTTGCACATTTAGCCAGTGTTAAGTAAGAGATATATTAATAACATATAAATTATATTCAATGAGAATGAGTGGTGATAAATGGTAAATGAGATGCCCTCTCCTTAAACCCCTTGAGTCCTCACTAAAGATGTGGGACTATACTGAGATCTCACATGGACTTCTTAAGAGAATTTGAAAAGTGATGTTGCACTGTTTTGTTTCATTTACCAACACTCATGTACGTTCACAAACACTTAACGGTTAATAATCCACCATTATTACACATTAATGTTCGAAATATCACAAATTTTAGAAAATAAAACAAAACTAAAGACATGCCGCTTCACTTTCCCGCCAAGAAGTCCCACGACCTATTTAACGACATTTATTTATATATTGCTTTTAAAAATGTTAGAACAGGGCCATCACCACCATGCAAAAATAAAGCAGAAATATTTTTTTTTCAAACATTTTAGATTAGTTCAAAATCACTAAACTACATACTTAAAACAGAGACGCGTGTTAGTCATAATATTGATTTCTTCATCAGGATTGTCGGCTTTTTGAAAAGTTCGATTTTGATGACGACCGATATGGCGTGGAGGTCTGCACTAAGATTTTGAGGTCATGGGTTCGATTACCACACAGGACAAATCTTTGCGTGCATAAACATGAATATTTGTTCCGGTAAGGCTGTTTTTCTATGTATATTAAGAATGTATTTACAAAAAAAAGTATTTATGTATGTTTATCCGTTATTTAGTATCCATAACACAAGTTCTTAATGATTCTTATCTTGGAACTAAATGATTGGTGTAATTGTCAGAAAATATTTATTTATTTGGTTGTATAGGGATCCTATCAATATCTGAGGAGCCCGAGCCAACCCCACCCACAATGGTGCTCCTGTCGATTAAGGTGGGGAGATATGTGAAATCGCTAAAAATAGGCTTTTTTAATTGAATTGTTCTTTGTCATCTTTTACGGAAAAAAAAATGAATTTGGCATAAATCTACATCACAAGCGAACATGTGGTTAAAATAAAATAACCCGTTCAGTATCTCAATATTACATATTTAAAGTTGCGTCTCGTCTTTCTTTTTCGGCTATTTTATTTCTAAGATATTATGCGCAAGTATTTTTAATGATGACTCTAGGTTATTTGTAACTAAATTTTTTAATTTTTTTAATTAAATTTTTTAATTTTAATTTTTAATTTATAAGTAGATTAAATATCGAAGAGACCGTTTGTTTGTTTATGCCAATTTCTTTATTTATTATTTTTGATAATTTTTTTTATGTACGAAATCCATCTGGAGTCCCCTCTGTCGCCCTGTTTAACAGTAGGCGGGGGGACGCCTTGTCAGGCTTCTAAAAAGTCAGCGGCATCCACCGTCCCCTTGACTGCAATATTTGTTTTTTTACTATCAATTGTTTTTTTTATTTGTTGACTATGTTATGTATCAAATGTTACAATTTCAAAAAAATCCAAAATTTTAAGTAATTTATTAAAGTTTGGCTCAATAGAGCTCTTATGAATGTCATACTTATAAACAAACGCGTTAATTTTATATGTTGTTATATTTTATTACATATATACGGGTGTATAGGGATCCTACCAAGACCTAAGGAGCCCAAGCCAACCTCACCTGCAAGTGGTGCACCTGCCGATCAACGGACGAGGCTCTAGCGAATATAACAGTGCCCGGAAAGCGGCAATAGGCTCGCCACCTATTACGTGGGACCAACTATATAATTAGCGAAGTGTGGGCGTATAAAATGCTTCTGCCTACCCCTGCGGGGAAAAAGGCGTGAATGTATGTATGTATGTATGTATGTATGTATGTATGTATGTGTGTATGTGTGTATGTATGTATGTATGTATGTATGTATGTATATTTTATTATATTTTCAATAATTATTGAATTGTATGTGTAACGATTGTGATTTGTTGGATGTGTTGGACTTGATCTGTTAACCCACATTGTAATATTACGGTTAAAGACATTTATTTTCTCAAACATATTTAAAAAATTCACTTACAGAAAAAATACAAAACTATATTTTAACTAAACTACTACAACACCAAATAGCACTGAGATTCACTTACAATTTTAATTTTTTTTTGTTTTTTAATTGTTTTGTTACATGTAAGTGAATCTAAGCTTCGTGATTTCAGTGTAATCATATTTCGATTATATTTTATATTTATATTTAAGTTTGACGTTCTCAAGTTAATGGTCTTAAAATTTTGAATTAAAATGTATGCTATTAATCCACTTTTTTGCCAGAATTTTGTCAGAACAGCCATTGCGTACATTTCTTTAAATTATCATAGAAGTTGGGGGAGTCTGGACAAAGACTGACATTTACTTTGGAAACATAAAGTCACCTGTTTTAATTTTTAATGTAAAGATAGAATATATAGTGTATTTTTCACTTTAAATGTTTTTCTTTTTTTATTTCTACTTTATATGTATGATTTGGTTGTATAGGGATCCTAACAAGACCTGAAGAACCCAAGCTATGTGAACGGACGAGGCTCTGGCGAACATAAAAGTTCCCGGAAAGCGGCAATAGGCTCGCTTGCTAATTACGTGGGACTAATAATATAATTAGCGAAGTGTAGGCGTATGGTATGGCCCTGCCTACCCCTTCGGGGAAAGCTTCGACCATATATGGTGTGATAACTGAAATTTAGCCAAATCTGGTCAGACCAGTAAGTAGTAGAGCTGTGTACCTCCCGGTAGAGCGGAGAAGGCCGCAGGGAAAAAGGTAACACCCAGAGACCGACGACTCTGGGTGCCCTTAGTACGGACTATCGGGTAGGGAAACTAAAAGAGGGGCCAGAAGATCTTAGGCTGGTAAAGTCTGAAACCCAGGAACAGTCCCCGCCCCTTTCTGTCAACAAGCGGCGGGCGTCGTCGGAAGATTTTTAGTGGATATTACTGTGTTGGGTTTTCACCAAAAAGTGAACAGACCCGGGGTCCTAATCTTAAGTCTGAGGCAACCGGGATAATGCTAGAATTATGTATTCATCTATTGTGACACAGGTGCTTAAATTTATTAATAATAGCTGTTACCCGCGACTTCGTCCGCGTGGTATATCTTTGGGTAGCATTTTTATATTTTAAAATTAAGAAATCCCATTCAACTTTTCATCCCCCTTTTTAACCCCTAACAACCCCCTTTTTAACCCCTAACAACCCCCTTTTTAACCCCTAACAACCCCCTTTTCGCAATAAAAAGTAGCCTATGTCTTTTCTAAGGGTCTAGACCATCTGTATACCAAATTTCATTAAAATCTGTTCAGTAGTTTTGGCGTGAAAGAGTAACAGACAGACAGACAGAGTTACTTTCCCATTTATAATATTAGTAAGGATTCAATATGTAATATGAGTGTACAAAAATAAATATGCATAAATGATAAAACAATTTATCATAATATTTGGCATTGCATATGTGAAAATAAATTTAATAATGGAATTACAAATAGTAACATACAAGGTACACTTACAAGCCACCAATTATATTCCCCTTTAAATATCATGTCGTATGGTAGTGGATCCTCCAAAGAATTCTACCACCTCATGTCTCGGCCGAAGGTGTCAATGTTGGCGAAGAGCTAACCACTCCTCGCCATTTGAAACGTTTCATCTAGAGATAAAAGCGATGAAGAGAAATGTTACCGGATGATGGGCAGCGGCGTCATCCTGCGTACTGGCTGGAACTGCGATCACCAACCAGCCTACCCAGCGTGCTGATTATGGGCAAATACCACCAATATAGAATAGCGAAGCGCGTTTGCAAGCTGCAGTGGCAGTAGGTGGGGCACCTAGCTCGAAGAACCAACGACCGATGGGGCGTTAAGGTTCTTGAATGGCGACCTCGAATCAGCAAAAGTAGTAGAGGGCGGCCCCCCACGCGATGGACCGATTATCTATCAGGGCGACGGGGAGCCGGTGGATGCAGGCGGCAAAGGATTGATTACGAGGAAAGCAATTGGGGAGGACTATGTTCAGCAGTGGACTTCAAATAGCTGAAATGATGATGATGATGATGATGACCCCCAATATAATGTAATCTAATGGGGAGGACAATGTTTAGCAGTGGACTCATAAAGCTGATATGAAGCTATTATTTACTCCAGAACCAGTTTCCAAGTTAGGTCCAGAATGAACAACAATGATCACAAATCGCATGCTCAATGGAATAAAGACGTAACTCAAAAAAACACAATTTTTGGGACAACACAAAAGAAGATCATCTAAAGAATACTTATCCTACTTGTCATCATCATCATCATCTCAGCCCATTAACGTCACACTACTGAGCACGAGCCTCCTCTTACTTACCAAGGTGCGAGGGTATTGGATCATACTCCACCACGCTGACCCAGTGCGGATTGGCGGAGGCAGGTGTATTGCGTCCTGCTATTAGAATTTTTCAAGCCGCCCATTTAGGCCTCTAACATGGCTTAACGACTACCACATTTAGTGATAACCGGGACCAACGGATAAACGTGCCTTCCGAAGCATGGGAGAGCTCGATATCAAATGCCACATAAACGGTCACCCATCCAAGGACTGACCTCTGTAAACTGCTTATTTCGGTGATCTTTTCCGAGCACCGCGGAGCTACGAGCGCTTCCTACTTGAAAGCTCATAAAATTGAATGAATTGTAACAAATAGAAAGACTGTATAAGTACGTAACTCAAACCTGACCTATCTATTAATGGGTCGATGTTCCTTTAAGCATGCGATATATAATTTCAAGTCCATTTGTGGTGGGATCTATATAGTTTAGCAAAATTCACTTTTAAGCACGATCGATTCGCCTATATTGACACTGAGGGGCTATCCATAAATTAAATCACACATTAATGAGGTGGGAGGGGGTTGACGAAGTGTGACAAGGGGAATAGGAGGGATCCTAAATTTCGTGACGTCATTTCCAAATCCAGATCCTATAAACATTTTGGAACTGCTGTTTTAATGTAATCATTTCTTGCTGTACTAAGGAGGAGGGAGTCTCACAAGTGTGACCAGCTGTGACAAGGACGGAGGGGCGTGACTGTGTGACGTAATTTATGGATGATATTATGAGACATGAGGTGGAGAGAGGAGACACTACCATACGACATGAAATTTGAAAGGGACTATGATTGGTCGCTTAGTTAAAGTTTTTTTCACCTGTATATTCAAAAAAAAAATTGGCAAATGGACATCACATACTGCAATTTATATACAAAATGATAGTAATAATAATAATATATTACTTGATTACTTACCTCCGATCCAAAAAAATTACACAAAGTTTCACTTTTTTTTCAATACACTTCGAATACAACCTTATTAGTAAATATATAATTTATAAATATTAGTTTTTTAATATTTATTCTATCTAAAGATTTGATTGAAAATATATTATCACAAAACCAGTTAGTATAAAATATTATTGTGTTAATTACAATAATGTTACTAAAATATTAACCTGTTTAAATAACATGATAAAAATATAAAGAACATGCAAAATACATAAAATCTAATTTTCCATTTTTTTTTACATCGTATTATGTACATTTTTTTTAATATAGTTTAATAAGTATTATAACTTATATTTTATTGGCTTCGGCCTTATTATTTAAAGTATTTATAGAATAAGTTGCAATGGTTTTGAAATCTCTCATAATTAATGTATAGGAATCCTGCATTGACCTTGGGAGCCCTCACCAAGCTCGCCTGCGCGTGGGGCCTCTTACAATCACTTGTCCATCATAAATCACTTTCGTTAGTCTACTTTCATTCATCCTCTCAACATGACCAAACCATCTAAGCATACCTTTCTCAATTCTTGTCACTATATCTTCTTTTACACCAGCAATTGCCCATATCAATTTATTTGATTATATTTAAATAATAATAAATATTTTCAGACAGTTACACCAATTATTTAGTTCCAAGATAAGTATCATTAAGAACTTGTGTTATGGATACTAAACAACGGATAAACATACTTAAATACTTTTTTTTGTAAATACATTTTTAATATACATAGAAAAACAGCCTTACCGGAACAAATATTCATGTTTATGCACGCAAAGATTTGTCCTGTGTGGGAATCGAACCCACCCATGTATATGAATTTCAGAAAAAATATGTTTATTGACGTAATTGTAAAAGGTACTTTGAAAAAAAATTGAGCAATCTTTTCTAAAATCTTGTCATAATATTAATATCAGGATTGATTAATTATTATTAGCGTGAACATAATATTTATATATGATTAGCAGACCATACATAATTGATGGTCCTTCGAACCGGATGAAAATACATGATATGTGTACCAGTAAACCCGTATCATTATTATATTTATATAACAGTATTATTATACATATAAATGTATGAAGATAGATCTGTATCCTTAAGAGGATATAGGATAGCTTTTATCTTTATCATGCTTTAAGATAGTAAAATAGAACGCCTTACTATTTTAAGTACGTGTATCATAACTGTAAATATTATTATCTCTTACTCGCACCGCCTTTAATGTCTCTGCTAACCCCAAGGTTGACTGGTAGAGAATGCCTAATGGCATTAAGTTCGCCTTTTGTACATTGTATTTTTATGTGTGTGCAATAAAGATTAAATAAACAAATAGCACCACAATTTCTCCATTAAAGTTATATACATACATAAATTTACGCCTGTTTCCCCGAAGGGGTAGGCAAAGGCATATTATACGCCAACACTTCGCCAATTATATAGTATATGGTTCCACGTTATAGATGGCGAGTCTATTACCGCTTACCGGGCACTGTTACGCTCGCCAGAGCCTCGTCCGTTGATCGGCAGGTGCATCACTTGCAACCTGTGTGACGTCGCCGGGGGGGAATCGACCCGGCGCTGCCACCACTGTGACTACGCAGTCGACACCGCGCAGCACACGTTGGTGGAGTGCCCAGCGTGGGCAAGGCCGCGGGCGACGCTTACCGCGGCCCTGGGTGGAGTCGCTCTCTCGCTGCCGACCATCATGCGAATGATGGTCGGCAGCGAGACGGCGTGGGAGGCGATGGCTCCTTCTGCGAAGTGGTGATTTCGCAGAAGGAGGCCGCGGAGCGGGAGAGGGAGCGGGATCCGCTCTCTCTCCGGCTACGCCGTTGGCGCAGCGGGCGGGCAAGGAGGGCCCGTCCAGCCGCGCCTGGAGGGTCTTAGGTGGCTGGGGCAGGGGGCCCCTTCCGTCTAGCTATAGACCCTCCCAGAAGTCGGCCAGTTACGCCATGGCCGCCCAAGGAGGTAGGAGGGGCGCGACACACTGCGCTTCTCTGAGGAGGTCCTCCCGGTTCTGATCCGGGGGACGTTGGCCGCGGGCGGGGTGCCAGAAGCTACAAACCCAGGCACTGGCCCCCTGCCCCTTTTTCAACAGCGGTGGGCGTCGTCCGAAGTTTATTAGTGGGTAGGACTGTGGTGGTCGCGTCTGCCGCAGTGAGCCCCACACTCCCCTCTCGGTCCCCCCATTGGCCGGGAGACAGTGCGTAAACAGCATTTTTTTACCGACGATAAAAAAAAAAAAAAGGTGCATCACTTGCAGGTGAGGTTGGTTTGGGCTCCTTAGGTCTTGGTAGGATCTCCATAATTATATATAAAGTATTATACATAATTATTAAGAAATAAATCAAGTAACGTCTGTTAGACAGCACTCCTCTTACGAGTCAAGGTAAGACCATCATATGAACTAAGTGCGGATTAGCGGAGGCAGCTGAGGTGTCCTTTTTTTTCCCGCTGTGGGTGGAGCGGGAGGGTGTGTCAGACTTTTACGCGCATGGTCGCATTCCAGCGGGGTGCACAGTTGATTCGTACGAGTTGTATGTGGTAGACCACATATTACAGTGATAACTAGAACCAACGTCTTAACGTGCCTTCTGAAGACATCGATGTCATAAGCCACACAAACGATCACCAATTTCATGCTATTTTTTTCAACTAAAACCACGAGCTCTTCCTTACATATCACAAGCGCTCGCCACACGAGCGGTCACCCATCCCATCCGGCATGCTTCACTTTCTAAATACACCGAAATTATTTCTTATAAGTGTTAGTTTAAAATAACGTTCCCTATAAGCGGCAATAGACTCGCCACCTATTAAGTGGGAACAGCGGCGAAGTGTAGGCGTTTAATATGCCTCTGCCTACCCCTTCGGGGAAACAGGCGTGAATGTATGTATGTACTAGAGAAATGTCAGAAAGATTGATCTATCACTTACTTATTTTAAACCATCACTTACAGTGAATATCGGCACAAAAAAGACTTATTTTTTTTGTTTCCTATAATTATTAAAATCTTACCTTGGGGTGCGTTTCCGTAGCCTGGGGTTCCGTAAGAGGGTGGCGCGCCGTATGCTCCGTACGCAGGGGGTTCCGACTGAAAAATCGAAAAAAACATTAATTGTCACGAATTAAAAAAAAAAAATGTGCATGTTAAAAATTGACTAATCTGAATGAACTTGTTGACTTCAAAGACAATAAAGTTTTTCTTTTAAATTTAATTTTCATTATATTATAAAAAAACTACAATAATCGTAAATTTTGTTAAAAAACATTATTGTTAGTATACAGGGTGGATGTTTGTAATGCCATCTGAAGGGGAAGTACTCTTAATACTGTAGACGGAAAGTTTTACTCAAAGCAAACATTCCTTTAAATTGAAATGAAAGAAAACTGCATTCCAAGATTTAAAAAAAAATTCTATCTACAGTATTTAAGGGTACTCCCCCTTCAGGTGGCATTACCAAGTTCCACCCTGTATAACTATATTAATATTATACGCTTCAAATATCGTTCAATAATTACACATTAGCAAGAATATAATTATAAACAGAATTATTGTCTAGCTGGGAGCAGCCTCGAAGCTTAGAGGTCATCTATAAATAACGACAAACGAATTTCGTGAACTTTTAACCCTTCCTAGCCTGTCACAGCTGGTCACACTTATCAGACTCCCTTCTCCTAAGTGTGATGACACATATTTTGCAATTGTACAGCAAGAAATAATTACATAAAAACAGCAGTTCCAAAATTTTATAGGACCTGGATTTTGAAATGTGACGTCACGAAATTTAGGATCCCCTTGTCACACTTCGTCCACCCCCTCCCAACCCCCTTAACGTGTGACGTAATTTATGAATAACCTCTTATGGAATGAATGGATAATGAACGAATGTGAACAGTGACTGAATGAATTAAATCATCATCCATTCATCATTAAAATTATGTTGAATAATGAAAAAAAATACAACGAATAGTAAATTATGATTGAAAGACGTATTAATATAGTAAATGAATTATTGTTTTTTTTAACCTCACAAGCTTTCCAATACATGATGGACACCTGACGGACGTACACAAATAGTAAGTAACACAGTAACACACACTAGTAAGTAAAAAAATATGCCGTGGTAATAGTCCTGCTTTGTTCCATTGCCCTAGAACGACGAGTAAAGATGAATGAATGACAATTAAATGAATGGCGAATGAATGAGTGAACACCGAATGACGAGTGAATGAACGAATAAATAAAATAAATATTTTTTAACAATTACACCAATTATTTAGTTCCTAGATAAGTATCATTAAGAACTTGTGTTATGGAGCTAAATCGTTATTTAGAAAAAAATAGCATTAATATAATAGGTTGGGGAAAAAGTCTTTTCGTATTTTTGTATGAAAAGTCAAGACATTTTTTTCAAAGTTTATTTACATTTATTTACAATATATATGTACCGTTTTGTTGAATAACTTTCTGCCATTTTGTGGGCAGAGACATTATCCCGTTACTGTAGAAACTTTGGGACTTCTGATCAAAAAAACGGGACAAATAGTTTTGGCAGTCCTCTCTTGAGGTCAACCTTACAGAACCTAAAGAATTCTGCAGAGACCGAAACAGGTGAAAATCTGAAGGCGCAAGGTCAGGGCTATATGGTGGATGCACTAGGACCTCCCAGTCGAACTCTCTTAATTTTTGCTGAGTGGCTAAAGATGTGTGTGGTCTAGCGTTATCGTGATGAAAGACCACACCCTTCCTGTTGATCAATTCCGGCCGTTTTCTCTCGACTGCTTCCTTTAATCTCATCAGTTGCTGGCAGTAAAGATCAGAATCGATGGTTTTGCCGGGCGGTAAAAGCTCATAATAAACAATGCCCTTCCAATCCCACCATACACACAGCATCACCTTATTTCGTGTTAGGCCAGGTTTGGCCACAGTCTGTGAAGCCTGGCCAACTTTCGACCACGACCTTTTTCGCACGTTCTTGTCGTACGTGATCCACTTTTCATCGCCAGTTATCAATCTCTTCAAAAACGGCTCGGTTTCATTACGTCTCAATAATGAATCGCAAATGAGTACACGGTTCATTAAGTTTCTTTGAGTGAGCTCGTGTGGCACCCAAATATCGAGCTTTTTTGTATAACCAGCTTTCTTCAAATGGGTCAAAACTGTTTTGTGGTCAATTCCCAGTTCTTCAGCTACATCGTAACTACTAATATGCCGATCTTGCTCCACTCTTTCAAAAATGGCGTCCATTTTATTCGTAACAGGGCGACCAGAGCGAGGTGCATCTTTAACATCAAAATTTCCGGACTGAAAACGTTTGAACCAAATTTGTGCTACTCTTACTGACACTGCATCAGGTCCATAAACATCACAAATTTTTTTCACTGCTTGAGTTGCATTTTTGCCTTTTTTATAATAAAATTTTAAAATGTATCAAATTTCTTCATTAGATTCACTCATTTTTACGGAGAGAAAAACAAATGAAAAATAGCGGGAAACAACTTTTTTTTATTTTTTTCTTTTCTTTATAATGGAACCTTTTTAATGTTACCAAAACCAGCCAGGCACAAATAGTACAGTCAAAAAAATTTTATAATAAGTTTATACCTACGTTATGCGAAAAGACTTTTTCCCCGACCTTATATGTTTATCCACTGATAAACATATATTAATGCTATTTTTTTGTAAATAAATACCTAATATACATAGAAAAAACACCCAGACCAGAAAAAATATTCATGTCCATCCACACAAATATTTGTCCTGTGTGCGTACCCACGACCTTGGAGTGGAGAGCAGATATAATCGCCACCACGCCATATCGGTCGTCAATATAATGAATGAATGACGAATGAATGAGAGAACACAAATGAATGAGTGAATTATGAGTGAAAGGTGAGTGAATGACGAGTGAGTGGACGCAGAATGACAAATAAATGAATGAATGATGTTTGTTTTTTTTTTTTTCAAATCTTACGAGCTCCTCAAAACATTTAGCAGTTTAAAACATACCAACACAAACCAAACCACCCAGTTAGTAAAAGTTATAAGTACCGTGGTAGTATAGTTAGTAGTTATCCTTCTGTAGTTGCCTACCATGTACATCTGCTGCTGGGGCTGACCACCCTCGAAGCCGATGAACTGGACGTGCACGTCGCCGTCTATTGTGAGGTGGGAGATTCGCTGGAAGGGCAGCCGGTGGACGAACTCGCAGAAGTGGACGCCGTTTAATGCTACCTTTAGGGGGGAGGGGGGGGGGAAGAAATAAGATAACTTTATTGCATAAATTGTGTACACAGTAATAATAAATAAATAAATATTTCAGACACTCACACCAATTATTTAGTTCCAAGATAAGTATCATTAAGAACTTGTGTTATGGATACTAAATAACGGATAAACATATATAAATACTTTTTTTTTTGTAAATACATACTTAATATAGAAAAACACCCAGACCAGAACAAATATTTATATTTATACACACAAATATTTGTCCTGTGTGGGAATCGAACCCACGACCTCAAGAGTGGAATGCGGGTATACACGCCACCACGCCATATCGGTCGTCAAATATACCAACCTTCATAATATTACACAGAAAAAGTATTATTGTTTGTATTATTCTTAGTATATTGTATAGCTACATGCATTATTTTTAACATTAATGTGTTATATTTATAAACTTTAAATATAATTATTACAAAACATATTTTTTTAAGAATAATGGTTGATTGAGATTTGGAGTGAAAGGCAAGGGGATGCACAAAAGATCCGACATAAGGGTCAAAGTGCGCCACGATTAATCTGTGGCCCCCGCGATAAGATAAGAATAATGAACAAAAATATCTTTGAGGGTATACAGACAGAATTTCTCTACCTGTCGTGCTAGTCCGAAGACTGTGTTACTGCAAGGTAAGATTCTCGCTATAGTATTACCAACTGTATTAATTTCACATCTTCATCATCATCATCATCTCAGCCCATTAACGTCCCACTACTGAGCACGAGCCTCCTCTCACATACCAAGGTGCGAGGGTATTGGGTCATACTCCACCACGCGGACCCAGTGCGGATTGGCGGAGGCAGATGTATGGCCCCCCGACTGGTCTCCACCTTGTCGTGGTTGGGGGGCTGAGTACTCCCGGTAGGGCGCAGAGGGCGCTAGGGAAAAGGTAACACCCAGAGATAGGCGACTCTGGGTGCCCTTAGTACTGTCTACTGGGGGGGGAAACTAAGAGGGGCCTATGGAGGTCGCAGCGGGCGGGCCACGTCTCGAGTCTTTCTCAACAAGCGGCGGGCGTACTCGGAAGATTTTAGTGGGTATTACTGCTGGCGGTCGAGTCTACCGGTGGTGAGTCCCACACACCTTTCTAGGTCCCCTTTGGCCGGGAGACAGTGCGTAAATGCATTTAGTTACCGACGTAAATCAAAAAAATAAGGCCCTTGGATGTTGACCCCTATACACCAACCAGATATCAAATACACCAACCTTAATAGACTGCGGTTCGCAAAGTATGAGGGCCTCGAAGGGCTGTCCCCTCTGGATGGGTATACCACCAGCGGTCTCCTCGATGCCCCACTCCATCGAAGACAGGTGGTTCCTTACAACGCACATCTCCACGAAACGGAAGTTCAGGTGAAGGGCTATATCGTCTCTAGGGTCTGTGTTGGGGCCGCACTGCAAATTCACTGCAAACCTGTAGAAAAACTCATCATAAGCTCGGTCCATTGCTGTCCCACTGCTGAGCACAGCCCTCCTCTCACTATCCCAGGTGAGATGGATTTAGGTCATACTCCGATCAAGGACCCAGTGCGGATTGGAGGAAGCACTCCTTTTGCAGTGATGATGTCGGGCCGCGAAGTCGGTATCCCCCCTTTCTACGGCCACGCCGTTGGCGCAGCGGGCGAGCCAGGAGTGTCTTTAGCGGCGGGGGCAGTGGGCCCTTGCTGTTTATAAATATGATAGACCCCCACTTAGTCAGCTACACACGCCATGGTTGCACAAGGGTAAAGGGGGGCGCGGCATAGCCGGGGGCGGGGTGCCAGACGCAACAGCCCAGGTACTGGCCCCCTGCCTCTTTTCAACAGCGAGCTTATTGCCGCTTACCGGGCACTGTGATGTTCGCTAGAGCCTCGTCCGCTGATCGGCATGTGCACCACTTGCAGGTGAGGTTCGCTTGGGCTCCTTAGGTCTTGGTAGGATCCCTATACACCCTTCTGGTATAATAAGCATATGAATTTCCACCTTCAGTGTTCTTACCTTTGGGCACCAGGCGGCACGTTACCCTGTACCCTGACCATCCGACCAGGGTACAGACCACCAGGCAGCGGTTGGACGCATGGAATAACCTGGAATGAGAAATAACTTGGTATTTTTATATTTCATCACCTCAGCCATGGTCAACGTCATCTTTCTAGCACTATCTCGGTGGCCCTTCACATACGCTTGGAGCTCAGGGTCTGCTCACTGGTCTAACCAAATTTGGCTGACTTTCAATAGGAGCGACTGCCGTACGACCTCCATGTCAGAGGAAAACATAACATCATTATCATTATCATTAAAAAATGTCTTAGATATTAAATGTAATGGGAATGAGCGCTGCTGCCTGAAGCTCAAATATTAAGTTATCTAGTTCAGGCGCAGAGATATAAAATGTAATAGTAAATTATCTAATTGTATATGTATGTTGTTCTGATTGTATTTAGTTTTAATAAAGCATTATTATTACTACATTACAAGGGCATAATTGTCAAAAATTATAAAAATTTGTTAGGTATGCAAAAGTGTTTTAAAATGCCTTTTCAACTGGTGGGACAACGACACCATAATGTATAGTTTACTTCATGTAAAGGAAAATTACTTTAAGAGTAATATTAAATAAACAAGATATCATTGAGCACAAAAAAAAACTTACAATGGCTCTCCTGTAAAATTACAAATTGCATTACAAATTCATATCGCACCTTCGGTAAGTGCGATATGATAAAACTAGCTGTCTGGATTTTAAAAAGGCACTTCCCATAACGACTGCCATAGATGGTCATGACAGCCAGGACCACCGGCCTATCGTTCTTTCCGAGACAAGGAGCAAGCAATAATTACAAGGTTACTCCTTGTGTTGCTTTTAATGTCCAGCGCTTTCGTGCTTTGGAAGGCACGCTAAACCGTTGGTCCCGGTTATCAATGTACATACATACATACATACATTCACGCCTGTTTCCCCGAAAGGGTAGGCAGAGGCATATTATACGCCTACACTTAGCCTATTATATGGTTGGTTCCACGTCATAGGTGGCCTATTGCCGCTTACGGGCGCTGTTATGTTCACCAGATCCTCGTCCGTTGATCGGTAGGTGCACAACTTGCAAGTGACGTTGGTTTGGGCTCCTAAGGTCTTTGGAAGATCTCTATACATCCTAACATAATCGTTAAGGTATGTTAGAGGTCTGATTGGGATCGGCAAGAAAGAGTCTAAAAGCAGGACGCCACACAGCTGCCTCCGCTAATCCGCTCTGGGTCAGCATGGTGGAAGACCTGAATTCCTCTCTCCTTGGCTCGTGAGAGAAGACCCGTGCTCAGTAGGGGGACGATCATGGGCTGAGACGATGATGCTTCATGACGTCCTGAATGCCATTTCAGACCCTCTTTTAAGAGAAAATCATGGACAAGTTATTGGAAGTGTTGGGAAGGGAAGACCATGTAAGACCTTCCATGACCAAATCCAGAAAGTTTTGGAGAAAGGGCAGGTCAAAAGTACCCTAAGCCGAAGAGCGTGTATGAGGAGGTTTATGAGTGTGAATAAAGCTAAAAGTGTGTGCCAAGATCGCAAGTGGAAAGATGTGATCTCTGCCTACTCCTACGGGGAAGAGGCGTGACATTATGTATTTATTAAAGAGGAAAACTCTTATAGGTTTTCTGTCAACGAATATCACTGCAGTCAACGTAAGGAGGCGGTGGTGGTTAGCAGCTGTTGCTGGCAGCTAGCAACAGCTAGCCTTTTTTAGCAAGCTGTCGACACGTGGACGTGTGCCATCGGCGTATCGACAGTCTGCTGCAGACACGTCGACAGCTAGCTTCCGACAGGAAGCCCATTGAAAGATAGTCTGTCTTCAAAGTACACAGATAAAGACATTTCAGACAACTGTAATCTGGATGGTGGACGGATTAGATAAGTAGCATAATAATTGAATTATAAACAGAAATCTTATCTATAAGTAGGTAAACTACACTATTATTGGCATAAAAGACAAAAAAATACTTTATTGTCTTTAAGGTCAGTTTTGTTTCATTTTATAAAATTTGTAATATTTCGTATATTTATGTGTAATAATGGTCGATTAAAAACCATTATGTGTTTGTGAACGTACATTAATGTTTGTAAGTGAAACAAAACAGTGCAACATCATTTTTCATCTCAGTAGGAAATAGAAAGACTGTATAAGTACGTAACTCAAACCTGACCTATCTACATATTATATCTGACATACCTTACATTCCCTTTAATATGGTTAAGCAAAACAATAGCTGGTTCATAAGTCATTCTCGTGAACTAAAAAAACGGTTATTTTCTTCTTTTATTTTAAATTGTCAAATTGTTTCACTACTAAGTACATTTTCTTGTAATTGGCGGGAGAAAAACTATCTTTGTTGATTTTCTTATAATTAACCTAAGATTTTATCTGATATGCTGATTATGGGTAAGTCCCCCAATTGGGAGAGGCTATGTTTAGCAGTGGACTTTATAAGTATCCATTATCCATCTGCCCTGGTAACAGTTTATATGTCGTTGTGGCAGCTATCTATTCCTTAATTTTTGCTATGTCACACCTTAATTACTAGTTCTTGTAAAAATATGATACCAAATCTAATTTATCTACTTCAACCAATTAATATCATATTAAATGTAGTCATTAAGCCAGAGGCTTACTAGGGAGGTTTAAAAAATTCTAACAGCAGCCACACCTGCTTCTGCTAATCCGACCCAGTGCCTGGAGTATGAATATGAATAAATGAATGATGGAGATGAGAGAATATGAGTACTAAATGATCATGTTGATCTTAAAGACAATAAAGTATATTTTTTGTGACCTGAATCACTCTCACCTTGGATTGTGAGGGGAGACCTAAGCTCAGTAGTGGGATATAAATGGACTGTGATGATCATGACGAAATAATTGTAGCTATTAAATACTTCATTAGTGGCAAACGTGACTCAATGTCAATTAAGAATAGATAATATTCATATAAACATGCCTATTGCTCTAAATTAACACCTTCTCTGCCAACGCGGTCAATGTTGGGCGGCACTTGTTTACGCTATCAAGCTAAGTAAAAATCATATTTTTTTTCATTTTAGATATAATGCTTTTATTCAATATTTATCCACATTATATACTAAAATGACATGTTTCAATATACTGACATTCATATAAACATTTTATAAGTAGTTATTACGCGCCGCACAACACTGACCCCCATGGCCTCTGCGAACGGAAAATCAAAAATCCGTTAAATAGGGCCGCGCGGTCATGCCGCCGCTCACCCCCACCTCACTCCTCCGCATTTCTCGCTCGGCTCGGCTTGGTTTTTACAAAGACAGCAACCTTAGAAAAAAAAGTGTTGATCTTTGAAAAAATCTTGAAAAATCTTAAAACACAGATTTTTTTAGGATTTTGTTGAAATAAAAAGCGTTTTCTAGGCATTACAACTTTATTAAAATAATTAAAAAAGATATTATAAGCCTCTCCATATGACAATGAAAAAAATTTAAGTTATGTTAAGAAGCCGTACACGAAATTTTGCCGAACTCGCTGATTTACTTAGGTTTACAGACGTGTTTATGCCTAAAATATAATACATTTTTCTAAGTTTAAACTCAACATTCAACATCATTTTAAATACCGCTTGGCGCGGAGTGCTGATACGGATGCTTGCATCGCATATTATAAATGCGAGATTTAGGTTATTTTAAAATATTTGTTATTTATTGTTTTTTTAATGTTTATTATATATTTTTTTATAATATGGATAGAGAATGAACTAAAGTTTATTTCTCTTTCAATAATTTTATACGCAAGCGTTTTAAAAAGCCCTAACTAAAGCTTAAACTAAAGCAATTATTTGAAAAATAATTGACTAAGTTAAATGTATTATTTAGTATTTTTTTATAGGTATGTTATAAAAAGTGATCCATACATTATATAGAGCACTTTCACAACAATACGTTGTATTTTTTTCATATTATTCAAAGATCAATACAATTCGTAATAGTTGTTACTGTAAACCTCTAACGGCAATATTTGACAAAACAGTCGTCGCTTTTAGGTCAATTATTTAAAATTAAAATATAATTATTAAAAAGTATTCCATTTATTAGATCATATTTAAAATGATCTTGAATGTTGTGCATTTAAACTTAGAAAAATGTACTGTATTTTAGGCATAAAGACGTCTGTAAACCTAAGTAAATCAGCGAGTTCGGCAAAATTTCGTGTACGGCTTCTTAACATAACTTAAATTTTTTTCATTGTCATATGGAGAGGCTTATAATATCTTTTTTAATTTTTTTTGATAAAGTTGTAATGCCTAGAAAACGCTTTTTATTTCAACAAAATCCTAAAAAAATCTGTGTTTTAAGATTTTTCAAGATTTTTTCAAAGATCAACACTTTTTTTTCTAAGGTTGCTGTCTTTGTAAAAACCAAGCTACCTAGGATAAACTAGAGGGCCGCGCGGGTCACCTTATAAGCGCATTAGCTCGATATTGTTGTCCGTTGGCCCAGTAGAGAGTTTTAAACATAGCTCTGACGCGCGGTCAACGTTGTCGGACACGGCTTCAATGTAAAACTTTAGTGTCGTTCAACATTGTCCCCCATGGCGTGAACGGAAAATGTGAATTATTTTATTGGCAGTTAACGTGTTAATTATTGCTTGTTCCGTGCCTCCAAAAGCATGTTAAGCTGTTGGTCCCAGCTGTCATGAACATCTAAGACAGTCGTTATTAATGAGTCAGTGCCTTCTAACATCCTGACAGCTGGTTTGACAATAGAATGATGCAGATAAATTGGATACAGGCGCAATCAGTTTTCAAACTGCCTGCCTGTTAATTAATAATAATAATATAATGAGGTTTCCCTCTGGGTTGCGGTTAGACAGCAGTTGCTTTAATAACTTAAATTCAGCCAAGTCTGGTTTAAACAGTGAGCATACCTTAAACCCCTAAGTTTAAGTAGAAGGCAACCGGGATAATGCTAGGATATGATGGTGATGCCTATTGCCCTGAAGGGGTGGACAGAAACATATTGAATGCAGTGAACACAACATTAAAATAACAGAAAAGTATGAAATATGGGTATCAATACAAGATGGCATTATCCATATGGACACAAGCTTCAGGAGTCTGCCTGTTGGTGTATTACGGATTGAATAATCTGTGGGTTTCAGCAGATTACCCGATACAGATTGTTGAAACTCAGAAAATTTTGATTTGGCTTTGAAAAACAAACAGGCATGATTTAAATATATATTTTTGTGTATGTAAATTCTTGCAGGTTATAAAAGAGTGGCTTTTCTAGCACAGGTGTCTTATTACTTTAAAGAAGGATTCCACAATGGTTCTTTTATATTTTTATTATGATAAAGAAATAAAATTGCTTAATTTTTATTTTTTTATGATAGATAAATGATAAAATGTATTTAGAAGTATAGAGCAAAATAAGGAAGAATAATGCATAAGGCCAATGAAATAACGAAGATCTGTACAACAGGAAAACTTAGTCACAGTATAACGTCACATAGCACTTTACAAATGGGAGATCAACCTTGAAAATCAAAAATACATTGTGTGTAGCGATACAATCTTATTGGGATTTATATCGGTATTTACATGGTAAATAATGGAAATAACCACTCCGCTTTTGTTTTAGATGCCCTTGAAAGTACCGAAAAGACACTAGACACTGATAATATGAACATTATCTAGAAAATAAAAGCGTAAGACATAAATGTAGCTTACCGGATTGTAGATCGGCACCGACATTGTGTTTTTAAGAATATATTACTTTGAGCACTTAAAGTATAGTCTTAACAACTGAATTATTGCTTATAGTTACGCAAGTTAAATCACAGAAGACGCGTAGCTGCACTATTACACGAAATTCAATTGTACAAATTGATAATTGAGTGTAGTACCAAGAAGAAAGATGCGTCATACGTCATATGATATGACGGCTAACGTCATTGAATTATTTGTGGACGTTCAGAAACAGTTATTCGTAGGGTAGGATTATAAGTGTCATTAAACAAATCTGCAGAATTGAAATAGTTTATTTGGTTTCTTTCCGTTTCCCATAAGCCGGTTCATGAGTTAATTAGCAAGTTTTTTTTTGGTACAGACTGGATATTTTTACATCAAAAATCATTGTATACAATTTAAGTTAGTGGCACCCTTAAAGCAAAATGGTTTGATTAACTCAATATCTTAATAATTCAGTTTAATTTTCTGTATCATAAAGCCAATATACGACATTAAATTTCATTCATTGCTTACATACTATAATATTTTTTATAGGTACAAGATTTTAAGATCATAAATAAGAAGTGTCTGTACATTAGGTATACTGTGATACTGACAAATGAAATGACAATTTTATTGTCAGTTTGTTGGTACCTTTGAGATATTTTGAGTAATTTTTGACGCAATACGTACTTTCGATGATGTATTTCATTTTAGTCCTAGAATAATTGCATTTTTACCAATTCTGCGGTAATTTATATTACTCAGCATACTTTAATTCGTAATCTACATCTTAGTGCGCGTATTTCGACACCAATCGTCTTGAAGAGAGCGAGTTTCACGCTCTAAAATGACGATTGAAGGCAACAAGGACGAATCAGATAAATGCATAGAAATAGCCCAACTAGCTTTTGCAGCTGGAAATGTTGAGAAAGCGGAGAAGTTTCTGTTGAAAGCTGAACGTTTATATCCTACTGCGCGTGCTAAGGATCTCCTGACGAGAGTTAGGGCGGCTGCGGCGTCAGGGAATCTTCCCAAACGTTCCCCACCAAACAGCCCAGGACCTGAGGAAGTTCGCCGACGAAAACCACCCTCTCATCAGCCTCCTCAGCGTGAATACACCAGCGAACAGCTAGAGGCAGTTAGAAGGGTCAAAACAAAGTGCAAGGACTATTACGAAATTCTTGGTAAGTTTAATTTTCTTGATTTTATTTGACTGTAACATGACGTGTTTTAACCTTGGTACTATTCATTGCCTAATAGACATAGTAAAGTAAAAAGTTCTTTATTTCACAAACTATAACATAGCATTTGAAAACGTCACAACAAAATAAATAAATGAGCACGGAAATCACAAAACTTAGATTCACTTACATGCAAATAAATAAAAATTAGGTGTAAGTGAATCTAAGTGCTAGTTCCGAGCCCCCACTTACTCATTCACTCCTGTGTCCCAGAAGGGGTAGGCAGAAGCATATTATGTGCCCACACTTTGCCAATTACATAGTTAGTCTCACATAATAGGTGGCGAGCCGATTGCCGCTTATCGGGCACTGTTGTGTTCGCCAGAGCCTTGTCCGTTGATCAGTAAGTGCACCACTTGCAGGTGAGGTTGGCTTGGGCTCCTTAGGCCTAGGTAGAATCCCTATACACTCATTGCCTACCAGTCAGTTTGGTATAGTCTATAAATTTTCCTTATGTGAAAACCTTGTAAGTATTTGTTAACAGATGTTGACTATGGCATAATATATGTAACAGATTGAAATACATTTAATAAAAAAAAAATTAAAGGTAAACAATTAAAAATCATTTTGTACCTACTAACTTAACTTGTATTGAAAAAGTGTCCACTCTCATTCTCAGACGTAAAAAAGTCAATTGAAAAAAAAGTTGGGCAGGTGGTTTGAATTGAATTAATGCAAAGTGCAGCAGCAGTTCTAGGGGCAGAGATGTAGTTGATAATGTATTTACTAGAAGCCCACACTCCGCTTAGATGATTCTAGTAGATTCAATTCAACTCTTGATTGCAAAACAATGTGGTCTTCATAACATGCAAGACCATCATTATGGAGCTTTATTAGGGTTCAAACCCTTTGACTTTGTAAAGTCATGTGCATAATTAATTATACGTTGCTTGGTGCCTCAAAAAGCATATTTATCCATTGGTCCCAGCTGTAAAGAACATCTATGGCAGTTGTTAGTTGGAAGTCAGTGCCTTCTAACATCCTAACAGCTGGTTTAACCATATAATGATGAACCCTTTGTGTTATGGATGTCAGATGACAGTTGTTCTATGTAATTATTGAAGTTCAGCCAATACTGGTTAAACCATAGAGCAGACACTGGGCTTTAAGTCTAGTGGAACCGGGATAAAGCTAGTATATGATGATAACATGATTTTGAATGTAATAATGGGTCTGTGTGTAATAAAAATATTTATGTATGACTTATGAACTATTTTAATTTCAACAGGTGTATCAAAGGAAGCCACAGACTCGGACATAAAAAAGGCCTACAAGAAACTTGCCTTACAGCTGCATCCTGATAAAAACCATGCTCCTGGAGCTGCTGAAGCCTTTAAAGTAAGCTGAATTCTTTGTAACACTCCATAATTTTACATTATGTATTAATATATAAGGAACAGTAGGCTGTTCAACCTATATTTGGACAATTGCCTTACTGGTTTGAATGCCTTCTATTTGCTGTAAGTTTTGCTTGCGTCGTTGGCTGAGGAGTTGCAGGAGATGGTGACGATTGTTCAGGATTCTTTTATACCGAAAGGAATGAAAGTAAATGTTAGTAAGACAAAATTAATGGTTTTTGAGAGAGAAGATGAAGTGTCAGATTGTGAAATTTTGATCGGAGGTGTAAAAGTAGAACAAGTGAATAAGTTTGTTTATTTGGGATCGAAATTAACAAAAGTGTGAAAGCGACATCGAAAAAAGAGTGAATGTTGGAAACATGTTGAATGGGGCACTTCACGCCTTTGTGAGCAATCAAAAAGTGTCTGTAAAGGCACATCTGGCAGTTCATAGAGGTGTGTTGGTACCTACACAAGCGAAAGCTGGTTATGGCAGAAGAAACATGAAAGTAAGATTAATGCAGTAGAGATGAGAGCACTCAAAAGTATTCTAGGTGTGAAATTGAGTGATAGGATTAGGAATGAATTGATAAGGGCCAAAGCTGGTGGTGATATAGTGACAAGAATTAAGAAAGGCATGTTTAGATGGTTTGGTCATGTTGAGAGGATGAATGAAAGTAGACTAACGAAAGTGATTTACGATGGACATGTGAATGGAAGTGGAATGAAGACCACGTAAGACCTTCCTTGACCAAATCCAGAAGAGATTAGAGAAAGGGCAGGTCGAAAGTACCCTAAACCGACGGGCATGTATGAGATGGTTAATGAGTGAATGAAGCTTAGAGTGTCTCTGCCTACCCCTACGGGAAATAGGCGTGACATAATGTATGTTTGTATCTTTATTTATTTTATTTTATTTGTTTTGTATCTTTAAGAATGGTAATACAGATTCTCGTGTTTCTTTATTTAAGGATTACAACATAAGACATGTTTAAGGATCCTTTTTAATTAAGTCGTTATTGAAACTCCTTTACTCACTGCCTGTCGGTCGGCGCACTATGGGACGAAACAGTATGTTCCATCTCAATAATGGTTTTGACGAAAGTCGTAAATCCATAGATTCCTTTATGGTTTTATACTCTGAAAGGGTGGATTTTAGTAATAAATTACAAAAAAAATTAAATAACTTAGTTTTAGGTTTAAAAAATGAACCTCAAACATTGGGCATAAATATTTTCAAGCCAATTAAATTACCGTTAAGGAAGTTCAACACAAAATTATTCGGAAGTTTTCCAAGAAAGTATATTAGTGTTATACATCATTAGATAGCTTAGAATGTACACTTTGCAACCAAGTTTAGTATTTGTAAAAGAAAAAAATGATTATATTTTTTTTATTCTTTTTAGTAAAGTAAAGAAAATTTCGTTTTTGTTTATTTCAATTGGAGTTTTCCTTGTTGCCGAAGGCTGCCGGTGTCAAGTTAATCACTCTATTAGTGACCTTACCTATTCAGTAATAAGAGGATCAAAAAAAATCTTGCGCGTTTTTTGCGCCAATTGTGATTTATAAGCAATATGTCAAACGAGAGAAAGTAAAAAATAACCCGAAAATTACGGTTCTTCTTTTTTATGAAATATCTTATATTTAATTATTATATTTTGATGTCTATCTTGTTTTCTTTATTTCTATGATAGAGCACACATTAACAAATTAGACTACAGGAATCTTCCCATGGCACTTTTGTTAACGCTGACCACCTTAACGACAAGTATGATATTTCTGCGGAAGTTTCATTTATCTGTTGTGGTAATTTATTACTGATAACACTATTTCGATGAGAACTATTATAATCAATTGTCCCATGGGGTTTGCACGAGGCACCAGAATACTGGTCCTTTATAAACCCGTGTTTTCAGCCTACTATTAATCAGTGTTCAGATACTTCTTTTCAATAACAACTAACAGACAAAAACATATAATAATTTAACAATGACTGAATTCGTTTGTGTTCGACGCGATATTTGTGATCAAATAATAAGAGGGAAAAGTACTCAAGACCTCAGACAATATTTGTTGAATAACTTTCAATTATCGGAAACTGACGTTAATACTGTAATAGAGAGTATTCAAAAAAATCTGACATCAAGTTGTAACCAGAAATGGACGAAAGCTCAAAGAAAACCAGACAGGTTCGAGAGTCTATACTCAAATTGGTTAAATGGTGAGTTTAAAGTACCATTGAATTCTTGCAGTACCTCAACATCTGAAAATTCTGGCTTGAATACTTCTAGCGATCGTGGTAGACCAACAAAACCATATGACGAGTGTTCGGAAAACACACAAAAACGAAAAAATATGGAACTGGTCCAGGAGTATGGAATGGGACATGTCCGTAACGCTTATGTGCAAAGTTTACGATCCATGGGTGAAAATGACGAAGCGTCGATTGTGACTATTATCAGAAATAAGGAAAAAGAAGAGAAAAAACTAATTCTACAAAACATACTTAATCCAAATAATGCACTTTCCTTTACAAAAGAGGAGGCATTAAGTATGTGTATTGAAACAGATCTAACCAAAGCCCAATATGCGTACCTAAGAAAATGGCTCGGTGATAAGAATTTAAGTTCTGTATTGCCTTCGTATCAAATATTAAGTGAAGCAAAACAGGCTTGCTATCCACCTGCATCCAGCATAACGGTGACCAATATAAGCGCAAAAATCAATCTACAAGATCTTTTAGACCATACAGTCTGCCGTAGTGTAAAGATAAACTCAGGATCAACAAATTACAATTGTCTTAAGTTGTTCACTAAATGGGGATGTGATGGATCCTCCGGGCAAAGTGAGTACAAACAAGCTCTACCGGAAGAAAACGAACAAATATCGGATTCTAATTTGTTAATAGTATCCCTTGTACCACTGCGACTAGTAGACGAAGAAACTTCTGCAGTTATATGGCAGAACCCTACTTGCTCATCTGTAAGATATTGCAGACCAATTTCATTAGAATTTACAAAAGAAACACCCGAAAAAACTACAGCGGTTGTCAGTGAAATTGAAGCCAAAATTTATCAATTGATTCCAACTCTTGTGGCAATGGACGACAAAGTCATTGAAGTTAAACATGAACTATTTATGACAATGATTGATGGGAAAGTTGCTCAAGTGTTAACAAACACATTATCCAGTGCTACCTGCACTGTTTGTGGAGCAACCCCCAGACAAATGAATGATCTTTCAAAAGTTACAACGAGAGTTGAAAATGAAGATGCGTTTAAATACGGATTGTCGACACTACACGCATGGATAAGATTTATGGAAATGATCCTCCATATATCTTACAATTTAGGGTTTGAGAAGTGGTCAGCAACAACTACAGAAAACAAGCAACTTAAAGAAGACAAGAAAAAATATGTCCAAAAACGTTTCCGAGAAGTGCTTGGTTTGCACATTGATAAACCACGCCAAGGTTCCGGTAATAGCAATGACGGAAATACGGCAAGGAGATTTTTCCAAAATTACCAATGTTCTGCAGGTATAACCGGAATTGATGAAGAATTAATCAAGAGATTCTATATAATTCTTCAAACTATGTCATCGAGATTCCCTATAAACGCAGAAAAATTCGGCCAGTATACATTGATAACAGCGCAATTATACGTAAGCAAATATAACTGGTACTACATGCCATCTTCGGTCCATAAAGTACTTATACATGGTGCTAAAATAATAGAGCATTAGCAGTTTTGCCTAAAGGACAATTATCCGAAGATGGGCATAAAGAAAAGAAACGGAAGCCCGAAATAAAGATTACAAGAAATATAGGTTACATCACGCTAGAAAGTGTTCTAGATTAGCAACAAACGAAGATGTTCTGCATATTTTGTTATATACATCTGATCCTTATATATCTAGCTTAAATAAACCCAGTTTTCTTATATCCAAAGAATTATTTGACGAATCTAAAGAATTGTTGGAAATAGAAAGTGATGAATAGGATAATATGCGAAAAAATTAAAAAAACTAATTAAAAAAATGTAATGTTATTTTTAGCATGTTTATTTAATAATAATAATTTCGATTTTAAACATATTTTAAGCAAAAGTGTAAGTGTTTATTGCTATTTTATTTTAACTGTATAACTTTTTGTATGTAATTTCGTGTAACTTTATCTTTGTCATTTTTTTACGACAAATATATATGTTTTATAACGATAATGTTTGTTTTCTTTAATTGGCTAAATATTCATTAATACGTAAAAAAAATTTCAAGGAGTAACATCACAAAACAAAAAAGTTATCGATTTTTGAGATGAAAAACACCAGTTTGTCCCATAGTGCGGCGGACCGAGAAGGAAGTGTGGGGCTCTTTGCGGCAAAAGCGACCGCCAGCAGTCCTACCCACTAATGATGTTCCGACGACGCCCACCGCTGTTAAAAAAGGCGCGGGGGGCCAGAGCCCAGGTTTTAAACTTCAGACATCCCGCCCGCCGCCATATTCCCCCCAGATATGTCTAAGGATCCTACCAAGACCTTAGGACCTTAGAAGCCCACGCCTACCTTACCTGCAAGTGGTGCACCTGCCGATCGAAGGACAAGGCTTTGGCAAACAAATCGCAACCCCGGTGCTAAAACGTCACTTATGCAATTTTGTCAAAATAAATCTGATTATGAGAAAAATCACGAATATACCAAACTGTAAGGTGTTTCGTTTCACTGTGAAATGAAGTCTGAAATAAAGGCTTAAATATTACTAGTTAATTTCTTAAATTAGGAAGAACTATGTTTTATAACAGGATATTTAATTTGGAAACGCTTCTCCTGGAAGATTAAATTGTTTGCAGAAGTGACGGTTTAGCAGCGGGGGTGCGATATATATGTCACCGTAAAATTGTAAATAACGTTAAATTATAATCTATCCCGCGATATTGTAATCTGTCGAAAAATTGTGATCCGTAACAAACCGCTCACAATTTAACGCATTATTTTTCGATAGATTATAATCTATCGAAAACAAACCGTCAGATTGTAAAATGGCATGCGACAGAACAGATAGATTATAATCTATCGAAAAATAATGCGTTAAATTGTGAGCGGTTTGTTACGGATCACAATTTTTCGACAGATTACAATATCGCGGGATAGATTATAATTTAACGTTATGTACAATTTTACGGTGACATATAGATAGTTTTTTGGTTGCCAGTAAAGTCTCACAAACGGTATCTACGGAAGACCAGCATCGAGGCGTTTTCGTGACACCTCGGCTTTATGCTGAGTGGATACCTTTTCTGTGACACTCTTCAATTAGTTACTTAAATATAATGTATCTGTTTTCTTTTGATGTTGTCACAGAATCATTTATTTTTCTTTTTTCTTTCTAAAGAGTATATCTATTCCTCTTCGCCATCAGGCCATAGGCAACGCAGCAGCAATATTAACGGACGTGGAGAAACGGAAGCAGTATGACCTTCGCGGCGATGAGCCGACCCACACTCATCACCAGCAGCAGTACTACGCGCGAGGATTCGAGTCAGACCTCACTGCTGAGGAGCTGTTCAATATGTTCTTCGGGGCCACTGGTTAGTATTTTCTGGATCCTAGAATACCATGCCTCATTAGAAAGCTTAAAGTCGCGTGCAATGGAGAGAGCTATGTTCGGAGTGTCCCTACGTGATCGAATCAGAAATGATTTGACCTCAGTGTCTTAAGACGAAAGTCTTTAACCAGTGTGTGTTGCCAGTGATGACGTACGGTACTGAGACTTGGTGCCTGACTATGGGCCTCATTAGAAAGCTTAAAGTTTAGCATGCAATGGAGAGAGCTATGCTCGGAGTGTCCCTACGTGATCGAATTAGAAATGAAGAAATCCGTAAGAGGACTGGAGTGACCGACATAGCGAGGCGAGTTTGCAGGCTGAAGTGGCAATGGGCGGGGCACATAGCTCGAAGAACCGACGACCGATGGGGCGTCAAGGTTCTTCAATGGCGACCGCGAACCGGCAAACGTAGTAGAGGACGGCCTCCCACGCGATGGACCGATGATCTGGTCAAGGCGGCGGGAAGCCGATGGATGCAGGCGGCTCAGGATTGCTTAATTTGGAAATCTATTAGGGAGGCCTATGTTCAGCAGTGGATCAGATGGCTGAGATGATGAATACCACGCAACAACATGGTAGCATACTGTCAAGCATAGGATCGATTGCTAATGCATTGAGTCTTTAAAATAAAGTTCAGTATTCATATGGTCTAAGAGACTGGACATCTTCCTCATGATGAGCTGACCCACACCCACCATCAGCAATAGTAGTTCTACGCGCGAAGCTTCGAGTCAGACCTCACTGCCGAGGAGCTGTTTAATATTTTCTATATCAATATAGCACTCGTAGCCTTGCGGTGCTCGGTAGTCGGAAACGATCACTGAAGTACAGCAGAGTTTACAGAGGTCAGTCCTTGGATGGGTGACCGTTTGTGTGGCATTTGATATTGAGCGCTTCTGTGCTTCGGAAGGCACGTTAAGCCGTTGGTCCCGGTTATCACTAAATGTGGTAGTCGTTAAGCCATGTTAGAGGCCTAATGGGCGGCTTGATAAATTCTAACAGCAGGACGCCATACACCTGCCTCCGCCAATCCGCACTGGGTCAGCGTGGTGGAGTATGACCCAATACCCTCGCACCTTGGTATGTGAGAGGAGGCTCGTGCTCAGTAGTGGGACGGTAATGGGCTAAGATTATGATGATGATGAATATGGGAAATATGACAACCAATATGGAGTGGATGTCAATATACCTGCACTCCGCTCTTGAGGTCGTGGGTTCGATTCCCACACAGGACACATCTTTGTGTGCATGAATATGAATATTTTCTCTTATTGATCTCGGTGTTTTTCTATGTTTTACAAAACAAAGGTTTTTAAATATGTTTTTCTGTTATTTAGTTTCCAGAACACAAGTTCTTAATGATACTTATCTTGGAACTAAATAATTGGTGTAACTGTTAGAAATTATTCATTTGTTAAACCGGTTTATTATCCGATAGTTTTGGTTACGGATATTAGAATTTCCAGAAAGTGTATGGCAAAATAAAAACTTTTAGTTTATTATTATAAAAAATATGTTTTTCTAATTATTGTTGGACTCCGCCTTATCCAAAACTAAATATAGTTTCGGGTGTATTCTACCAACATGTAAGAAGCCCAAGCCAACCTCACCTGTATGTCTTTTAGTTTTTTTTGTTGTTATATATTTTTTTTAATTCTTGTAATTTTGTTTTTATTGTTTTATATGTATGTGTGTCTTTCGTTGCAATAAATAGTCTTTCTATTATGTGGTGCACCTGCCGATCAACTGACGAGGCTCTGGCGAATATAACAGTGCCCGGTAAGCGGCAGTAGGCTGGCTACCTATTGTCAAAAATATCCTTGGCGATATGTGGGCAATTAATATGCCTCGGCCTACCCCTTCGGGGAAACAGACTTGATCGAATATATGTATATAACTTAAACGTATAAACTTAAAAGTCATAGGGTTTGAACCCGAGACCTTCTGAATTGCAGTCCATTGGTCACACCACTGGCTATAATTTACTGATTTGCCTTGCGATGATGAAAATATTTTTATTACTCTTTCAGCTCACGCAGAAGTTAACCACTCAACTCATGCAGCGTCAAACCCAGACACCGATTTACATTCATTATTTCATACATTGTTTAATGTAATCACTATGAACTGTAACGGGTTTTTTCAAATTATATTCCTCTTATTCTCGTATCCTAGGAATATAGTCAGTATATGCGTTGCAATTGTCAGAATATTCATTATTATATTCCAAGGATTCTATATTCTGCAAAAGTTAATTCTTAGAAGGCTAATTTCTAACAGTTTTTAGTTGAATACAAAAAAACTACACTTTACGCGGCGCATTAGTTGAACAATAAGCTTGTATGTTTGTTAACACGGGTCTAAATCGAATTGCGGGGAGAGGGGAGCGTATTTATAGCAACGCATCGCTCGGGCGCATGCGTTCCCTCTTTCTTATGTTTACGATTGTCGAACGATTTGGCGTAGAGGTCAGTAAACCTGCAATCTGCTCCTAAGATCGTGGGTTCGATTCCCAATCAAGACAAATCTTTGTGTGCATGTTCTGGTCTGGGTGTTACAAAAGTATTTATGTATGTTTATCCGTTATTTAGTATCCATAACACAAGTTCTTAATGATACTTATCTTGGACCTAAATAATTGGTGTGATTGTCAGAAAATATTTGTAATGTTAAACCAAATTATGAAATTAAATTTATTTTCGAAATATAAGAACGTAAAGACTTAACTAACGATTTTTACAACAATTGAACTATGTATGGCTAAAAAGGACTATACTCAGCATAAGCTGCTGTGGACCCCTTATCATCAGCACAGGCCTCCCCAATACATTTCCACCTGTAACGACTCTGAGTCGCCTACATTCACCGGCTTCCCGCGCTCTTGCCCAGATCATCAATTCAATCAATAGGCTATATTAAGCTAGCCTGCATCTACCGGCTTCCCGCCTTCTTTCCCAGATCATCAATCCAATCAATGGGCTATATTGAGCTAACCTGCATCTACCGGCTTCCCGCCTTCTTGCCCAGATCATCAATCCAATCAATGGGCTATAATGAGCTAGCCTGCATCTACCGGCTTCCTGCGCTCTTGCCCAGATCATCAATCCAATCAATGGGCTATATTGAGCTAACCTGCATCTACCGGCTTCCCGCCTTCTTGCCCAGATCATCAATCCAATCAATGGGCTATAATGAGCTAGCCTGCATCTACCGGCTACCCGCCGCCTTGAACAAATCATCGGTCCTATCGATAAGACTATTGAACTAGACCAGCGATTCCCATCTGGTGGGTCGCCAGCATTGCCTCTATATTTTAAATAAGTACTAAGATTGCCGATTTTATTTCTTGACTAACATTGTAAATAATAGCAATAGCAGTGTTTTATTTTTACCTAATACTGTTTTTGTGGATTCAAAAACATAAGTGGGTCACGAAGGAGGAGTGTGAAATTTAACGGGTCACAGTAGAACAAAGTTTGGGAAACGCTGTACTAGACTATACAGCACCACAATTACAATATAGACGCCAATAATACAAATTCGAAGCCCTATTTTAACAGCAGGATGCCACACACTGGTCTCCCTGAATCCCAACTGGTCCTTATGGAGTCCTTGTCCTTGGTTTTCTTCGTGAGAGGTGGTACTATTTTTCCAAGTTAAACATTTTTATTAATTAACTAAGGGGTTATCCATAAACGACGTCACACTTTAAGGGGGTGGGAGGGGGTTGACGAAGTGTGACATGGTGTGACAAGGGGATGGGATGGATCCTAAATTTCGTAACTTCCCTTACAAAACCCAGGTCCTATGAACGTTTTGGAACTGCTGTTTTGATGTAATTATTTCTCGCTGCACAATTGCAAAATATCTGACATCACACTAAGGAGGAGGGAGTCCCACAAGTGTGACCAGCTGTGACAAGGACGGAGAGGGGGGGGGGGTCAAAAAGTTTCGAAATTCGTGTGACGTAATTCATGGATAAACCCCTAATTGATATAATTAGTTATCTTAATTTTGTTATATGCGAAATTAAATAAGGCCAGATATATATAGGCGGTAATCTTTTATATAGGAATTAATATAAAGTAAAAAATGTTATATTTTATTAATTATTTTAATTTATATATAAAAAAATATGTAATGTTGTTAAATAAAATCAATTAAAATTTTATTTTTGTTTTATTTACTTTTCCTAAATAATTGAGAACCGCCATTTTTAAATAAAATTAATAGATTGTTTTGATAGATTCACAACAATTATTTAGTTCCAAGATAAGTATCATTAAGAACTTGTGTTATGGATACTCAATAAAAAAGGTATGCTTAGATGGTATCATCCTCTCAACATGACTAGGTTGAGACGATGAATGAAACTAACGAAAGTGATTTATGATGGACAAGTGATTGGAAGTGTTGGGAGGGGAAGACCATGTAAGACCTTCCATGACCAAATTCAAAAAATTTTAGAGAAAGGGCAGGTCTTGAGTACCCTAAACCAACGGGCGTGTATGAGGAGGTTAATGAGTGTGAATGAAGCTAAAAGTGTGTGTCAAGATCGTAGCAAGTGGAAGGATGTGATCTCTGCCTACCGCTACGGGAAAGAGGCGTGACATTATGAATGTAATTTAATTACTTTTTTTTTGTAAATACATACTTAATATACATAGGAAAACACCCAGACCAGAACAAATATTCATGTTCATGCACACAAAGGTTTGTTCATGTCCAAAACAGCCTTATAAAGTCCACTGCTAAACATTAGCCTCCCCAATAGATTACATTCTATTGGTGGTATTTGGCCATAATCAGCACGCTGGGCAGGCGGGTTGGTGATCGCAGTTCCAGCCAGTACGCAGGATGACGCTGCTGCCTATCATCCGGTAACATTTCTCTTCGTCGACTCTTACGACTCCCCGTGAGATGGGGGTGCCACTAGGACGGTAACTCTCGTCAGTTCAAATATAATTAATAAAATAAATGGAAGGTAGCTATTAAATCAATAGCATAAGGTTAATATGTATTCTACATACAAAATATTACGCCTGTCCCCCCGAAGGGGTAGGCAGAGCCACGTATATCCGCCCACATTTCGTCAGTTGTATTTTTGATCCCACGTAAGGGAACATCCATAATTTATGTCACACGAATTTCGTGAACTTTTGATCCCCCCTCCGTCCTTGTCACAGCTGGTCACACTTGTGAGACTCCCTCCTCCTTAGTGTGATGTCACATATTTTGCAATTGTACAGCAAGAAATTATTACATTAAAACAGCAGTTCCAAAATGTTTATAGGACCTGGATTTTGAAATGTGGCGTCACGAAATTTAGGATCCCTCCCATCCCCTTGTCACACCATGTCACACTTCGTCAACCCCCTCCCACCCTATTAATGTGGGACGTAATTTATGGATAGCCCCTAATAGGTGGCGAGCCTATTGCCGCTTACCAGGTAGTGTTATGTTCGCCAGAGCCTCGTCTGTTGATCGACAGGTGCACCACTTGCAGATGAGGTTGGCTTGGGCTCCTCGGATATTGGTAGAAGTTCTACTAGGAGTCCTACCTGATATAATTTATTACGCACCTCATTCAGATCTTCAACATGGCTTGTCTGCCACATATGGTAAAAGTCAAGTCAAAAGTCAAAAATTATTTATTTCATTAACTATCATAAATTTTAAGCGGGGCGTGAAACGGCATTTTAGCAGGCCGTCATGAGTGGATGCGCTTCACAGCGTGCTTATTTCACGTTATAAAGAGCTTTCATTTTCTTATTGGACTGCATCGACTGCTTATCATCAGGCAGGATGTAGTCATTATGACGTGTCACATTAAAAAAAAAAAGTACTTAAAAACGTCATAATTAAATATTAAAAAAAACAATCGAAATATTATTACACTGAAATTACGAAGCTTAGATTCACTTACATGCAACAAAACATGTCATTAATACATCAAGATATTGATATTTTTCTACCAAAACTGAATCATTTCAAAAAAACTGTCAAAGGTATCCAATGGGGGAAAACAAAAAATAATTAAGTGTAAGTGTTACTCTTTTAAATGATCAATTGGTTAGGTACAAGTAGCGGCGCGTGAGCCTAGCGCTGAACGAAACTGCGCACGTAGGCGATAGCTGCGCACGGGCACTGTCGCGGACGAATTGTGGCTTGAATTGCAAAATATTGTACTTAAATCACATTACTTTAATATATGTCGCACCAAATAATATATTGCACACGCAAATGAATAAATAAAATAATAAATACTCAATACTCAATGTCTTTATTGCACTCCATATGTTACAAAGATGTTAAAGTAAAGTAAAGTAAAGTAAAAAAATATTTATTTCATAAACTATTATACATAGTACTTGAAAACGTCATGATTACAAATGAAAAAAAAAAAAAAAACAATTGAAATAATATTACACTAAATCACGAAGCTTAGATTCACTTACATGCAATAAAACAATTTAAAAACAAAAAATAATTAAGTGTAAGTGAATCTAAGTGCCAGTTCCGAGCCACCGCTCTGTAAGAAGAACTGGCAAGAAACTCACAGGCTTTGCTCTTTTAAATATGTCCATTAGTTTGGTACTAGAAATACAATCTTCATTTGTCTGTGAAACTATACAATGCAATAAGTTAAGGTTATGTACCTTAACAATATTTATGTTTTCAAGTCATTCATATTAGAATAGCCTGTATGAAACGGCAGCTTAATCCCAAGCATTTTTATCTGCCATATAGTCTTTAATAGAATAGTATCCCTTTGAAGACAGCTTGTGTTTTATTGTTAATTTAAATTTTTTTAGGCTCCATTGCTGTATGTTGCTTGGGATTTTATTGTAGAATCGCACACATTGACCTTTAAAAGATTTGTTTATCTTTTGGAGCCTAGTGGCAGGTACAACTAATTTATGCTTATTCCTTGTGTTTAGGTTATGTACACAGCTTTTCTTACTAAATTGATCAGTATTCTTGTGTACATAAACCAGGTTATCATAAATGAATTGACCGGCCACTGTTAAAATACCAATTTCTTTAAACTTTTCCCTTAGTGAATGTCCACACGGGAGATTATAAATTGCTCGAATAGCCCTCTTCTGCAGCACAAAGATTGTTTGAATGTCTGCGGCACAACCCCACAGAAGAATACCATAGGACATAACACTATGGAAATAGCTATGATAAACTAGCCTAGCTGTTACGACGTCTGTTAATTGGCGAATTTTCTTTACCGCGAATGCTGCAGAGCTAAGTCTACTCGACAATTCACCAATATGTGGGCCCCACTGTAGCTTAGAGTCTAAAGTAATCCCTAAAAACTTGGTAGTATCCACAAGGGTCAACTCATCCTCCTTTACCATAATAGTAGAGTTTGTCTGTCTGACGTTAGGCGTCACGAATTTAATACATTTCGTTTTAGCCCCATTTAATAGCAAATTGTTAACGTCAAACCAGTGCACAACCTTCGAGATCGCACTGTTTACTTCGTCTAAATTCTGATTTCGTTTTAACTTAAACAATAATGATGTATCATCAGCAAACAAAACTATCTCGTGGCTTTCTTTAACAAAATATGGCAAATCATTAATATAAATCAAAAACAAAAACGGACCGAGAATCGAGCCCTGCGGTACCCCCATTTTTACAACAGACCCCTGAGATCGCTTTCCATTAACCTCAACCCTTTGAATCCTATTACTTAGATAAGAAGTGAAAAGATCCAATGCGGAGTTTCTTATTCCGTAATATTCTAATTTTTTTATCAATGCTTCATGAGGAACACAGTCAAAAGCATTGGACAGATCGCAAAAAATACCTAAAGCGTCCAAAGAATTTTCCCAAGCATCAAATATATGTTTTAAAAGCTCAACACCTGCATCGGTTGTAGAGCGACCCTTAGTGAATCCAAATTGTTTCGAATGCATTAATCCATTTTTATTGAAAAATATTAACAGCTGGTTGTAAACAAGTTTTTCAAAAATTTTAATAAATGTAGGCAGCACTGAGATAGGTCGAAAATTTGTTGGGTCAAAGTGGGTGGAAAGATTATTGTATTCGGTTTATTATACAGTAATAATTATATTGAAAATTAAATTAATTCTAATCATTAAATTATGTATATTATATTGTATTATAAATGGTAAATATGCTTTATTTCTTTCTGACAATTACACCAATTATGTAGTTCCAAGATAAGGATCATTAAGAACTTGTGTTATGGATACTAAATAACGGATAAACATACTACCTTTTTTTTGAAAATACATTCTTAATATACATAGGAAAACACTCAGAACAGAACAAATATTCAAGTTCATGTACACAAAGATTTGTCCTGAATGGGAATCGAACCCACGACCTCTGGAGTGAAGTGCAGGTATACTGACCTCCACGCCAAATCGGTCAAAATATACAGAATACACAGATAACATTAAAGAATACTTTATTAACCTATTGCATGGCTTCTATCGCAGGCCTTTGCTCCACAGGATGCGACCAGTGCAATCACGGCAATGTCGTAGATGTGGTGACGAAGAGGAGTCTATGGAACATCTGCTGTGTACCTGTGACTCTTTTTTTTGTTTTACGTCGGTAACAAAATGCGTTTACGCACTACCTTCCGGCCAAAGGGGGACCGAAAGGGGGTGTGGGACTCACCACCGGCAGACGCGACTGCCAGCAGTAATACCCACCAAAAATCTTCCGACGACGCCCGCCGCTTGTTGAGAAAGAGGCGGGGGCCAGTACCTGGGTTGCAGCTCTGACACCCCGCCCGCGGCCAACGTCCCCCGGACCAAAACCGGGAGGACCTCCTCAGAGAGACGCAGTGGACGCGCCCCTCCTACCTCCTTGTGCGACCATAGCGTGTGTGACCGACTTCTCGGAGGGTCTATGGTTAGACAGCAGGGGCCCCCTGCCCCCGCTGCCTAAACTCTCCTGGCGCTGCTTGACGGGCCCTCCTGGCCCGCCCGCTGCGCCCTCCACAGGCTTGTCCTGGGGCTGGCCTACCCACCAAGAGACTATGGGCTCCAAGCTGCAAGCTGCTGCTTGTTAATCCGTTGTTTAGCATCCATAACACAAGTTCTCAGTGATACTTATCTTGGAACTAAATAATTGGTGTTATTGTAAGAGAATATTTATTTATATTTATTCTATTCTCTACATTCCAGCATTCCCTGGCGGTGGTCCCACTGTGTACACTCGTAGACGGGCGCGCGAACCGGAGCCTCGTGAAGCCCACGCCGGTTTTGTCCAGCTGCTACCAGTTCTAGTCCTCGTGCTCCTGTCCATGATGTCTGGGTTCTTCATCAGCGAGCCTGTTTTCAGCTTGGCACCCAGTTCCAAATACCCTGTGCCGAGGGAGACTGTTAATCTTAAGGTAAAAAGTCATAAAAGTCATATTTTTTTTATTTCATAAACTATTATGAAAAAAAACAATTTAAATAGGAATATAATAAACTGAACCTCTAAAAAATACTTTTTGATCATCAAAAATACTGAGTGAGCACCTAATGAGGTGATTAGGTGCTCAATCAGTATTTTTGATGCACAAAAAGGTTAGGTTAGGTTGGCAATTTATTAATTCTGATAACACGTTAAATACAAGCCATTTAAATATCATTACACTGAAATCATGAAGCTTAGATTCACTTATATGCAACCAAACAATAATTAAGTGTAAGTGAATCTAAGTGCCAGTTCCGAGCCACCGCTCTGTAAGAAGAACTGGCCAGAAACTCAAAGGCTATGCTCTTTTAAATATATCCATGGTTTGGTACTTGAATTACAATCTTCATTTGTCTGTGAAGCTATACAATGCAATATAACATAACATTAACAATATTCATGTTTTAAGTCATTCATACTAGAATAGCCTGTATGAAACGGCAGTTTAATCCCAAGCATTTTTATCTGCCATATAGTCTTTAATTTATTTAGGCTCAATTGCTGTATATTGCTTGGGATTTTATTGTAGAATCGCACACATAATAATAATAATATCTTTTTATTTGCACAAACATGATATACACAGTAGGTAACTAATTTAATTATTATCATACATAGTCTTCCCCTATATATCTAGATAAGAGTCACCGACAGACTGACAAATCTTGAGGAAAAACCACAACAGACAGATAAACTGACAAACCTTGACAAATTCTGACAAAGAACCCATTTGCTTTTATTTCTTTATTATGGTACCGCTCAATCTCTTTCATTGTTGTTAAAAAATATATTGAATTTCCATTTTGTGTGTAAATGTTTGACGAATCTAAATGATCATGTTGATTTTAAAGACAATATAGTATATTTAACTTTTTGACGACCGATATGGCGTGGAGGTCAGTATACCCTCCGCTCCTGAGGTTCGATTCCCACACAGGACAAATCTTTGTGTGCATGAACATGAATATTTGTTCTGGTCTGAATATTTTCTTATGTATATTAAGTATATATGTACAAAAAAAAAGTATTTAAGTATGTTTATCCGTTGCTTAGTATCCATAACACAAGTTCTTAATGATACTTATCTTGGGACTAATCTCTGGTAGACAATTTTAAATTTTTAGTCTTAATTGTTTTATTTAAATATTATATTGCTGCACGATATCATTATTTATAGGAATGCTATGTGTGGAAAAGGTTGGGACAGAATAGCAGGGGTCGTGGTTTTTCTGCGACTTCTGAGTCACAAGCCGCTTTGTCTGAGATTAAATATATTGTTTAAGAAATGTACCTACAATGTAACCATTATTATGTTGAATAATTGAAGACAAGTAAATTGATTTTCTTATTATTATTATATGTTACATAGTATAGTATTATTTTCAGGTTCCATACTACGTTAAGGAGAACTTTCACACTGATTACCAAGGATCTTTGAAGCGTCTTGAAATGTCTATAGAAGAGGAATATATTGGTGAGTTTAACGAAAAATCTTACAGGATCAAAAAAATAATTCCGACGACGCTCGCCGCTTGTTAAGAATGGGACTAAAGCCAAATTAACCAATGGTATGGCGTAAAATCTGTGCTTAATTCCTGACCGCGAATCCTATTGGTTAATATTTCTCCGTTTTTGCGCTCCGCTTCAGTTAACAGGCAGCATAATACCTGGGTTGCAGCGTCTGACCCCCCCGCCCGCGTCCCACGTCCCCCCTACCCTTGGAGCCAAAGCCGAAAGGACCCCCTCAAAAAGCGCCCCTCCAGCCACCGTGTGCGACCATAGCGTGTGTGGCCGAATTCTCGGAGTGTCTATGGTTAGACAGCAAGGGCCCCCCTCCTCATGACCAGACCGCAGTATTTCAGTACTAAGGGCACCTAGAGTCGCCGGTCTCTGGGTTTTACCTTTTCCCTAGCGGCTTCGATTATTTGTTCTGGTCTGGGTGTTTTCCTATGTATATTAAGCATGTATTTACAAAAAAAAATTTTTAAGTATGTTTGTATCCATAACACAAGTTCTTAATGATACTTATCTTGGAACTAAATAGTTGGTGTAATTGTGAGAAAATATTTATTATTATGACTCTCCGCTCTACCTGTGGTTCTGGGCTCCAACACCACTTCAAGGTAGAAAGTCGGGGGGGAATCTTACCGGGTCATCATCATGTCCTAACATTTTTCTAGTCTAACCAGAATTGGCTGAATATCAGTTATTAAAATGAATTAATGAACACTTTATTGTACACTAAATATAAAAAAGTAATAAAATCACATAAACAAATATATGGTACAATGGGCGGCCTTATTGCTAACAGCAATTTCTTCCAGGCAACCTTAATTACACGAAGCGACTGCCGTCTGACCTCCTCCACCCAGAAAGATCACTCTAAACCAGCTTTCAGAATGTTTGAAGGCACTGACTTTCTAATAACGATATGTCATAAATGTCCTTGACAGCCGGGTCAACTGCCCAACGAGCTTTCCGAGGCACGGAGCAAGCAATAATTACGCACATAACTTCTGGTTTAAACCCTGTTTTTTTAAAACCTTTCACTACCACTCCACGTGGATAGAAAATCATCTAATGACCTTCCCCCGCTGTGGGTGGAGCGGGTGTGTCAGACTTTTACTGACTAAAAACCATCCATGTTCCTTCTTGTGCCTGCTACGACCGGAGGCCGCGGTAACCCTTTCGGACAGTCCCGCAGCCTGAATCAAACCCTGGTCACCAAGGTTTGAACCAGAACTACTCTGAATTTGCAGTCTCAGCGGTCTCGCCACTTTTTTATGTTTTTTAATCTGTATGTTTTTGAAAACATACATAATTATATCATCATCATCATTTCCGCCATTTAAAGTCCACTGCTGAATATAGGCCTCCCCAATTGCTTTCCACGTAGATCGATCTTTTGCCGCCTGCATCCACCGGCTCCCCGCCGCCCTGACCAGATCATCGGTCCATCGCGTGGGGGGCCGCCCTCTACTACGTTTGCTGATTATATATATTTCTATAATTCCAGTGGGTCTACGCCACGCATGCCAAAGGGAACGTAATTACCGGGACAGCATGGCGTGGAAGGCTCGCAATTTCGGTGACTCCAAGCAATACGCCGACGCACAGCGACTCAAAACGCCCAGTTGCGACAAACTGCAGTCGCTTCACCGATAGATGGCGCTAGTCAGATAAATACCTCTATCGGACAACAGAGGGCGCTGTTTTAGGTTTTGAGTAACTTGTGGTGTTTGGTGTGATAGTCAAATAAATGGTTTATTATTAATATTATCAAAGTAAATTTATCTTTATTGTTTGCCTGAATTTAAATTGGAGTATTTAAAAAAATACTTTTCCTTACAAATTTAACTTTTTTAAATTGTTATTATTTAAAGTTATAACGATACTACGATGTGTGGACCTTATTTCCTATACACTCCACTCGTTTAAGAGTATTTGTGTCAGGTAATTTGTTAAATCAAGTAATTTGCATAAGAATTCAACACTATACAGCATTTACGTCATTTAGTCACAATTAAGTAAAATCAAGGCAAGTCTGCCGTCTTAAATTATGTATGACTGAAAAAGTTCAGAAAAATTCCAAATGCGTGTAAATACTTTAATATTTTTACCAATTTAAAGTAAAAGTAAATTAAAAAGTTTTTTATGTCATAAACTGTGACATAGCACTTGAAAACGTCAAAAAAAAATAATTAAAAAACTAAATATTACAAGGTTAGGAAAACTAAATATTACTTTAGTTAAAACTAAATATTACTAACACTAAGCTTAGATTCACGCTATAGATGGCGTAAAGTGACTTACTGAGTAATTTACAGCATTTCCGACAGATGCCACTGTTACACTAAATATGAAAATGGTCTTATAATGAAATTTTTGCTTTTTATTTATTTATTGACAAATATTTTTAGTGATGAAGTCTTTTTTTGGGACTTAAAATCAAAAAAAGGCTTCATATAATCACAATTTGCCCAGTCGTTTTGTATAGCGACTCATCCTACAATCTGCCTGCAAAATATATCTGTTTTCAAAATAAATATATAACTTTAATTTAGTATATTGTTGGTTGTTAGTTTGTTATAAATGTGATATATTCGTTAATTTAATGTTACCTAAATAAAAAATGCACTTATTTTAGTGTTAATATATGAATTCACATAATTTATACTCAATCCCATATTAATTGCATTTTAATTTTCAACTTACACTGCATTTCTAGTACTACACGTTTCACGACTACCGAGGGTCGTAAGATCTATTCCCACACAAGACAAATCTTTGAATGATGTTTGTTTTGGTTTAAGTGGTTTCTATGTATATACATACATAATATCACGCCTGTTTCCCCGAAGGGGTAGGCAGAGGCATTTTATACGCCCACAATTCGCCAGTTATATAGTTGGTCCCACGTGATAGGTGGCGAGCCTATTGCCGCTTACCGGGCACTGTTATGTTCGCCAGAGCCTCGTCCGTTGATCGGCAGGTGCACCACTTGCTGGTGAGGTTGGCTTGGGCTCCTCAGATCTTGGTCAGGAACACTATAGACCTATGTATATTAAGTATATATTTACAATAAATAAGTATTTATATATGTCTGTATTTAGTATCCATAATACAAGTTCTTAATGATACTTATCTTGGGACTAATAATTGGTTTAATAATAAGACTTTTATTTATATATAACATGTATGCATAACTAGAAGTGCGGTATATAGTATGAAAATAATTATACTCTCACTCACTAGGGTAGAATGATAGTACCCTACACAAGTGTTAGCAAACAAGTAACTCAGGAGCGCACTTACATTTGAGTGATACCTTCAAATATGGAGCTTATTTTAGAAAATTTAAAAATAAATTTGTTAATTATTGAAAATTAATCACTAGAACAAACGTTTTGTAATTATTCTTTTACGTAAATTAGAAGTAAAAAATATTAAAATACCAATTTTTAATAAATATAATGTTTAAACAGATTTAAACCACTTAGTAGATACATTTTGTTTAAGATACAGTTAAACCAGATAATTTCTAATTTACATGACAACAAAAAAAATTAAATTTGAAAAAAAAACATCGAATTAAAAGATGTAATTATTAAGCGTAATTAAAGAACTATAAAAATTCATAACCTTAAAAAATATACCAAAATTAGTAAAGACTTATTATACTATATTTAATAAGCAATCATTTGGTTCAGGTTTGTTGAATAGAGCAAGTTATAATATACCACTATTTATTAATATTTTATCCCCACTGTATGTAGTTTTAAGATTCATTATTGAAATAAACAAAATGTAATTCGTTAAATATAATTTTGTTGTTTTATTTGTAACTACGCTGATCTGACAGATCGTTGTCCCGTCCTTTTTTTTAAAATAATGGTTAGGCGCTTAGCACATTTAACCAGTGTCAAGTTTTAGATATATTAATAATATTTAATTCATAGTAAATGAGAATGAGTGATGATAAATGGTAAATGTAATACCTTTCCCAAAGCCCCTTGAGTCCTTGGTAAAGATGTGGGACTATACTGAGTTCTCACATGGACTTCTTAAAATAATTTGAAAAGTGATGTTGCACTGCTTTGTTTGATTCACCAACACTCATGTATATTCACAAACACTTGACGGTTAATAATTCACCGTTATTACACATTAATGTTAGAAATATCACAAATTTTAGAAAATAAAACAAAACTGCAGACATGACGTGTCACTTTCCCGCCAAGAAGTCTCCAGTCTTCTTATTTAAATTCATTCTGTCAAATGCGTTGTCAAACGACTGACAGCTATGTCAAACGCCAAGGTTCCAATGAAAAGTTTTTATTGAGAAAATTTAAAGAGTCGTTATGGGAACGATGGATGTCGCTGACTTCCAGAAGCCTGTCGAACAGGGCGGCAAAGGGGATTCCAGAAGGATTTTGTGCATCGATTGCATATAAACATTATAAATAAAGAAATTTTCATAAATAAACAAACGGTCTGTTCGGTATTTAATCTACTAATACTTGCGATTGATAGCTTCGAAGTGAAATGGCCGAAAAAAAAGACGAGACGCAACTTTACCGACCTGAACTGAACCTGACGACCGATGTGGCGTGGTGGCGAGTATACCTGCACTCCACTCCTGAGGTCGATTCCTACACAGGACAAATCTTTGTGTACAAATATGAATATTTGTTCTGGTCTGGGTGTTTTCCTATGTATATTAAGTATGTATTTACAAAAAAAAAGTATTTATGTATGTTTATCCGTTATTTAGTATCCATAACACAAGTTCGTAATGATACTTATCTTGGAACTAAATAATTGGTGTAAGTGTCAGAAATATTTATTATTATTATTAACTTTAAATATGTACCTACCCAATATTGAGAAACTAAATGGGTTATTTTATTTTTAACCACATGTTCTCATGTGTTATATGATGTAGATTTATGTCGATTGATCTCGGCGATCTCACATAACTCATTTCCGTAATGCTGTGTATTATTTTTCTCATAACTATTAATTAGGAAACACTAAAATGAGAATGTCTCGCCACGGCTATCGCTACTCAGATAGCTCATCGAGAAGGGGGTAGATTAGTGGATGAGGAATGCCAGGAACATACTGCCAACATCACTGATGAACTGGCAACAGGATGATTTATTTATTTAAACTTTATTGCACAAATTAAAATTAAAATGTACAAAAGGCGAACTTAATGCTGCAAGGCATTCTCTACCAGTTAACCTTTGGGTTAGCAGAAAAGTATGAGGCAGTACGAATAAGAAAACATATAAACTTACATAGAATTAAATATGTGTTAATAATAAACTACATATAGGTACCTATATACAAAATTAATAGTAATTATGATATGTAGACTCAATCAGATGTTAACTCCTCAAGAAAGTATTTTGAGGATGATGAAGGTAGAGGAAACATATTAATGAAACACATAAGATTTTGACGTGACAACGTCTTATATATTGGTTTGCCGGGTGACACTTCAAGAAACTGCGTTACGCTCCGCTCACGTTATGCGGTCACAATGAGAGCGAGTGAGAGGCACGCGTCCCTTCCACTCGGGCATGGTTAGCCCGCCTAAGAGCGAGAGAGACAGAGCGAGATGCGTTTTAAATATAATTCTTTGTATAAATAAATGTTTTAAATTGTTACTATTATTTCATCCTTCTTCCTACTATACGAATGAATATTCACATTAAAATTATTTTACCACTCAAAGTCGTTGTCACGTAAAACTTTCGCCCGTATACCGACTTTACAGGCAACCAATTTTTTCATTGATAAAATCAATTAATCAATTATAAATAAATATATAGTTATTGTTAATGTCGCATGCTTAATGGAATAGTGACTTAACTCAAAAAAGACTATTTTTGGGACATCACAAAAGAAGATCTTCTAAAGAATACTTGTCCTACTTGTAAGCGCATTACCTAACTTGATACGGGTTTATTGATTAGTAATTTTTCTTGTATTTTAAACGTTTGATTAACATTGATTTGATCTCAGTAAGAAATAGAAAGACTGTATAAGTACGTAACTGAAACCTGATCTATCTCTTAATAGGTCGATGTTCCTTTAAGCATGCAATGTCTTAATTTTTTGTAATTCACCTAGGACGCAGGCACTTAGTAGGTCCTTTGTTATGTTGCTATGCCCTTACAGGGCGTCACATTGTATCTATCCACATTTGTAACAACCTACTTCCATGTGACATGCAATAAATGATTTTGAATTTTGAATCATATTTTTATTTTGTAAAATTAACAATAATATTTTTCTTAAATTTATTTATTTATTATTTGGGAAACATACAATATATTATAACTTATTTATGCTTAGCTTAGAATACAATACATATATCAATAATGTTTCCACCATTACAAACGTTAGAAGCATAAAGTAAAAAGCGCAAAAGATCGCAAATTGTAAAAATAGTATTAGTGTTAAAAGCGCACTCTCGCAAATGCTATTTAAATAGACGTCGGTTCGCTTGGCGGGAAAGTGAAGCGTCATGTCTGCAGTTTCGTTTTTTTTTCTAAAAATTGTGATATTTCTAACATTAATGTGTAATAACGGTGGATTATTAACCGTTAAGTGTTTGTAAACGTACATGAGTGTTGGTAAATGAAACAAAACAGTGCAACATCACTTCTCAAATTTTCTCTCAAGGAGTCCATGTGAGATCTCAGTATAGTCCCACATCTTTACTGAGGACTCAAAGGACTTAGGGGAGGGTATCTCATTTACCATTTATCATCTTTATCACCACTCATTCTCATTTACTATAAATTATATATAATGAATATATCACTTACTTGACACTGGCTAAATGTGCTAAACGCACGAAGCCATTATTTAAATGGAAGAAGAAATAGACGTCTATAAATGGTATGAAAAAAAAACCCCCAACCCAAAGTAAAATAGTTTTTAGCGCATTTGACATTTTACGCCATTGACTGTGTGCTCCTGAGTCAAGTTAAATACTTTTATCACTATCCTTAATACGAGTCATATGATATCGAAAATTCTTTTTAAGGTGTAGTGTAGGTATTTGAATATATTTAGTTAAAATAAACTTATCTAATATCACAATTTTAATACACGCTTTTTTTTTAATTAACCTTCCTACTTAAAAACAAAAAAATATACTTTATTGTCTTTAAGATCAACATGATTATTTAAATTCTTCATTAATTCACACACAAAATGGAAATTCGATATTTTTTTATTAACAACAATGAAAGAGATATGAGCGGTACCATAATAGATAAATAAAAGCCAATGGGTTCTTTGTCAGCTTTTATCAAGGTTTGTCAGCTTTTATCAAGGTTTGTCAGTTTATCTGTCTGTTGTGGTTTATCTCAAGATTTGTCAGTCTGTCGGTGACTCTTATCGGGGGGATCTGTCAGTCAGCCTGTCGTGATTCTTAAGGAGGGAGGGGATTGTCCGTCAGTCAGTCTGTCGGTGACTCTAACGAAGCTTCCAAAAAGGCAACGAGATTGAGAAGAATGTTTTTTTCAAATTAGGTACATAAGTCATTATTAGCCGACTGTACATTTTTTACTTAATATAAAAAATGAAAATGTAACATTTATATTAATTAGTTCTGGATGCACTGATGCCACACGATACACCAGTACGTCAGCGATTTTACGAGCACGGTTTAATGCACGGTTAGTCATACTGCCGTTTTATAAAGGCTATTCTAATCCGAATGACACAAAACATGAATATTGTTAATGTTATATTATAGTGCATTGTATGGCTTCACAGACAAATGAAGATTGTAAGTTGAGTACCTACATTGATAATTTTAAAGAGCATAGCCTGTGAGTTTCTTGCTAGTTCTTCTTACAGAACGGTGCCTCGGAACTGGCACTTAGATTCACTTGCACTTTAAATTTTTTTTAATTGTTTTGTTGCATGTAAGTGAATCTAAGCTTCGTGATTTCAGTGTAATCATATTTCGATTGATTTATATATTGAATTTTGAAGTTTTTAAGTTCTATGTGTTCTTTATGAAATTATAAAATTAGGCTTGATATTTACGCTAGTAATCATTTTAATTTTTTTTTTAAAGATTACGAAGCTGTATATAAAATGTTCTGTCAAATGTTTTAAATATATTGTTCGTCTTGTAGCGCCCAAAGAGTAGTTACGTTGTTTCATTCGGGCGAATTGAACGCACCTATTTATTCAGGATTAAAGAACAACTTTAATAGGAAGATTAATAAAAAGCTAAAAGTTTAAAAAAAATAGTTGCATGATGCTTCTACACGCTGCACGAGTTTTTACATATAATTAGATATAATAGGTTCCATGACATTGTATATTTAAAATTAATGATTAACATTAAGTAACTATAACTTTTTTAATAAATGCATGTCATACTTAAAAAGGGGGTTGTGAAGGAATAAAAGGGGGGGGGGGTAACATGATATTTAAAAAAATTGTGTGTTTCAAGTTAGTTCCTTCTAACGAATACTCTGCATCGCCGCCGCTGATATCGACTATACCTACTAATGATTCTTATTAAATAATTAAAAATGCTACCCAAAGATACTATTCCACGCGGACGAAGTCGCGGGTAACAGCTAGTAAATTATAATTTTAGTAAAGTAAAAGTAAAAAAAATTATTTATTTCATAAACTATTATACATAGTACTTGAAAACGTCATGATTACAAATTAAAAAAAAATACAATCGAAATAATATTACACTAAATCACGAAGCTTAGATTCACTTACATGCAACAAAACAATTTGAAAACAAAAAATAATTAAGTGTAAGTGGATCTAAGTGCCAGTTCCGAGCCACCGCTCTGTAAGAAGAACTGGCAAGAAACTCACAGGCTATGCTCTTTTAAATATGTCCATTAGTTTGGTACTAGAATTACAATCTTCATTTGTCTGTGAAGCTATACAATGCAATATAACATAACCTTAACAATATTTATGTTTTCAAGTCATTCATATTAGAATAGCCTGTATGAAACGGCAGTTTAATCCCAAGCATTTTTATCTGCCATATAGTCTTTAATAGAATAGTATCCCTTTGAAGACAGCTTGTGTTTTATTGTTAATTTAAATTTATTTAGGCTCAATTGCTGTATGTTGCTTGGGATTTTATTGTAGAATCGCACACATTGACCTTTAAAAGATTTGTTTATCTTTTGGAGCCTAGTGGCAGGTACAACTAATTTATGCTTATTCCTTGTGTTTAGGTTATGTACACAGCTTTTCTTACTAAATTGATCAGTATTCTTATGTACATAAACCAGGTTATCATAAATGAATTGACCGGCCACTGTTAAAATACCAATTTCTTTAAACTTTTCCCTTAGTGAATGTCCACACGGGAGATTATAAATTGCTCGAATAGCCCTCTTCTGCAGCACAAAGATTGTTTGAATGTCTGCGGCACAACCCCACAGAAGAATACCATAGGACATAACACTATGGAAATAGCTATGATAAACTAGCCTAGCTGTTACAACGTCTGTTAATTGGCGAATTTTCTTTACCGCGAATGCTGCAGAGCTAAGTCTACTCGACAATTCACCAATATGTGGGCCCCACTGTAGCTTAGAGTCTAAAGTAATCCCTAAGAACTTGGTAGTATCCACAAGGGTCAACTCATCCTCCTTTACCATAATAGTAGAGTTTGCCTGTCTGACGTTAGGCGTCACGAATTTAATACATTTCGTTTTAGCCCCATTTAATAGCAAATTGTTAACGTCAAACCAGTGCACCACCTTCGAGATCGCACTGTTTACTTCGTCTAAATTCTGATTTCGTTTTAACTTAAACAATAATGATGTATCATCAGCAAACAAAACTATCTCGTGGTTTTCTTTAACAAAATATAGCAAATCATTCATATAAATCAAAAACAAAAACGGACCGAGAATCGAGCCCTGCGGTACCCCCATTTTTACAACAGACCCCTGAGATCGCTTTCCATTAACCTCAACCCTTTGAATCCTATCACTTAGATATGAAGTGAGAAGATTCAATGCGGAGTTTCTTATTCCGTAATATTCTAATTTTTTTATCAATGCTTCATGAGGAACACAGTCAAAAGCTTTGGACAGATCGCAAAAAATACCTAAAGCGTCCAAAGAATTATCCCAAGCATCAAATATATGTTTTAAAAGCTCAACACCTGCATCGGTTGTAGAGCGACCCTTAGTGAATCCAAATTGTTTTGAATGCATTAATCCATTTTTATTGAAAAATATTAACATCTGGTTGTAAACAAGTTTTTCAAAAATTTTACTAAATGTAGGCAGCACTGAGATAGGTCGAAAATTTGTTGGGTCTGTTGTACTGCCCGATTTATATAATGGAATGATTTTACTTTCTTTCATTAGATCGGGAAATTTGCCGCAATCTACACATTTATTAAATATTAGAGCCAAACTGTGCGCCACCGAAACAATGATAGGCTTGGTAACTACTATGGAATTGCCCCAGAGGTCTGCAGCTTTCTTAACACTAAGAGTATTGAATGTCTTAATTATATCCATAGATGTAACATGACTAAACGTAAAATCTACTGTACATATATTCACGTTATCTTTCAAAATAGACTCCGCTAAAGTGGGCGAACAATTTAAATCTTTTGTGATAGACACTGGAATATTAGTAAAAAAGTTTTCGAAAGCATTGGCTACATCTAAGTCAGATGTAAGAGTTTTTTTATCAATATTAAGTTTAAACTCAGTATTATAATTTTTACTTTTTCCCGTTTCACTATTAATAATATTCCAGGTCATTTTAATCTTATCATCACAATTTTTTATTTTAGAGCTTAAATAATAAGACTTGGCCGTATGACATGCTTTTCTAAATATTTTAGAATATTTTCTTACATAATTATAAAATTGTTCACTGTTGTTTAATTTTTTCTCATCATACAGTTCATACAGCCTCTTTCTACTTTTATGTAGCCCAGGAGTAGCCCATTCACTAAAGGTAGCTTTATTATTTACCTTAACCGTTCTGGGAGTAAATATTGATTTAAATGTGTTAGAAAAGCTGCTGAAAAAATCATTATATAAAAAATTTGGGTCACAGCTTTCATCTATAAAAGGTAAACTATAGCATAATAATTTACTGTTAAACCTCTCAAAACGATTATTGGTTTTTGGTACAAATGTAATAGTTTTTTTAGCTACAGTTTCATTTTTACAAATAAAAGACATTTGTTGTCCGCAATGATCTGAATCTAATTGATTAATAATTTTTTTATTGTTATCACTTAGCATAATATTTGTAAAAATGTTATCTAAGCAAGTAGCAGAAGTAGCAGTAATTCTTGTTGGCTCCAGAAACAAATTAACCAAATTATGAGATTTAAAAAGTGCCTTTAATCTTGTACATGGACTAGAACACTCTAACAAATTAACATTAAAATCTCCACACACAATAACTTTTTTATTACTTTTACAAAATTTTCCTAAGGCTTTATCCATAATACCTTCAAATAAATCATATGAAGCTGAAGGAGGTCTGTACACACTCAATACAATAAACTGCTGCATTTCTATACAGGCCATTTCTATAATACGTTCAACAGAGAGATTGACTATATCATGGCGCTCCTTGAATTTAAACTGTTTATTTACTATAATTAATGATCCGCCATGTATAGCACCACTCCTGCAAAACGAACTACCTAACAGGTGACTGTTGAAATTGAACATGAGCTGGTTACAATTAAGCCAATGTTCAGTAATACACAAAATATCAATATGATTATCGCTCATGAACAATTCAATTTCCAGTTCCTTGCCCAATATTCCTCTAATGTTTTGGTGAATCAGGTTGATTATATCATTTTGTTTCTGCTTTGTGTACTTTTTATTGCCAGAAAAACAGTTCTCTTTTGTCTTAACACCTAGTTTAAATTGTCAAATAATGAATTATTTATGTCGGAGTGCTCAATAGAAGCAGATTGTACCAAATTCTTGGTATTAATGTCAATTAAATATAATAGTGACAAAACTATTTGTCGTTTAAAATAATTGGAAAGGTAAAACCTACCTTTGGTCAATAAATAATTATTTCTAACAATACTGTTAGTGTCAATTATTCTACATTTATTACTATAGGTACATAGGTTGTACAAAGATAAATTGAGTATGTATCTTCGGTCATTTTCGGACTTTGACAAATGCTGAGAATAGGGGAAAGTGAACATAATAATTTCTTTCACTTTAAGTGAGTTTAAAGCTTCATAAAATTGTATTAAATCACTTTTGTTCACTGTTCCCCTATTTCCAATAAGAATTAGCAGTGTTGCCTGTGAATGTATATTACTGTCCATTAAAATTTGTTTAGAAATATTTTTAAGACTACTATAAGGCAAACAATTGCTGATTGCGCTATGTCCCTTTAGGTATGAGTTTAACAATGAGCCCATGCCATGTCCTACCTCATCGCAGTACATGATAATACTAGGTTTAAGTTTAGGTGTACTTGGTGTGGTTTGGAAGGAACTGTCTTTGGATTTATTTGGGTTACTAACACACACACTTGGTTCCAGTACACTAGTGGACAAACCATCATTCACTTGATTACATAAGCAGGACTGATTATTTGTCAGTGACTGGAACCGCTCTGAGTTATAATTAATTTGTGATATTAAATCATCCATTGCTAGCGTATATTCATGAATAATTTTTTTTGAACTTTCATTAATTTTTTGTAATGAAATAATTGAATCTTCTAAAGTTTGAATTTTTTGCTGTAATATATGTGTGTCAGTTTCATATTTCAATCTACTATTTTCTAACTGAGAAGAATACAAATCTAATTCATCCACCAGATTTACATTTAGTTGGCATGATCTCAATTTTTTAATGTATATTCTGTTCTGTTTTGACAACTTTTGCACTTGTTTTATACATTTATTAATTTTTATATATTTTTTTAGTTTTTTACCGCTGCAATTTACCAATCTTGTTTTGGAGAAAGTATCTTGTTCTGCAACAATTATAGGGTCTTTAATTGGAGCGATAACCAACTGAGGCTCTGGGCCAACTAACTCTTCGAAAAGGCTCTGAGTGTGAGCAGATGTACTTTCCCGTTGGGATTCCTGGAGCTCATATATCTGCTCGTGGGCATCATGCAGTGCGGTCTTCAGTGTGTAGATCTCCTTTAGCGACTGCTCGTACTCAGTGCTACACTCAGTAAACCTTTCTACCGTCTCATAAAGCTTGGCCCGCTCACAATTTAAATTATTAAAGTCACATTCTAACGTACAAAGTTCCTTTTTTAACTTATCTCTACTGTCGAGTACCAATAACAGTTCCTTCTCGCTGTCCTCTCTCTCAGTCAGCAACTGAGCACACAACTCCTTGGAATTTTTTAATTCTAATAAAGTTACTTGTAATTTATCCGCCTCTTGTTGGCGGGCTGCAACGGCTGCTCTGCGAGTGAGCATTATGAATGTTTAAAGTTAAACAACGACTTAACAACACGTAACAAGGAATTGCTTACTCAAGCTAAATGATTTAGGTACTTACGTGAAACAGTAACGCAACAATAACATACACTGTGTTCCAATTTTATTATCTGTTAATTTTAATATGAAAACAAGCTGACTTTAAAGCAAACTGAGCACAGATTTCGAATTTACAACCTACAACGGTTACAATTCCGAAATGTTACGACACTTGTAAACGTTACTAAAGCACTTCACCAGTTAAGTATACATATGATTATGATAAAAACTATTAAATACACTTGTAATAGTGTAAATTTAACACGAATTATATAAAAAATAACAATAAAAATAAGGGACCTAGTGAAATCAGCTGCTCATTCTTTGACAGCTGTCAAACGAAATTGTATAAATACCCAAACAAAAAACTAGTTACGTAAAAATGTATACTTTTTTGTAATTACAAACCTATTACTTACTAAGACCTTATAAGATATTGCAGCACCGATAAAGGTAACGAAGTTGTAACACATTTAATTCTTAAGACCATATATGTACACTTCATCATCATTTCATTATGTTTCGACCGATATGGCGTGGAGGTCAGTATACCTACACTTCACTCTAAAGGTCGTGGGTTCGATTCCCACACAGGACAAATCTTTGTGTGCATGAACATGAATATTTGTTCTGGTCTGGGTGTTTTCCAATGTATATTAAGTATGTATTTACAAAACAAAAAGTATTTAAGTATGTTTATCCGTGGTTTAGTATCCATAACACAAGTTCTTAATGATACTTATCGTGGAACTAAATAATTATTTAAACAAAATATTTTATTACAGCCCTTTAAAGTCCCACTACTGAGCACGAGCCTCCTCTCACATACCAAGGTGCGAGGGTATTGGGTCTTACTCCACCACGCGGACCCAGTGCGGATTGGCGGAGGCAGGTGTATGGCGTCCTGCTGTTAGAACTTTTCAAGCCGCCCATTAGGCCTCTAACATGGCTTAACGACTACCGCATTTAGTGATAACCGGGACCAACGGCTTAACGTGCCTTCCGAAGCACGGAAGCGCTCGATATCAAATGCCACACAAACGGTCACACATACAAGGACTGACCTCTTTAAACTCTGCTGTACTTTGGTAATCGTTTCCGAACACCGAACACCGCAGAGCTACGAGCGCTTCACATTACACTTAGATGGCAATAAATGAATTGAATTTGATAAATATTTACATAATACATTTATTAAACTTTAATAACATAACTAGCTATCAAGAAGACGCAATATCAATTTTAGTAGCGTGACAATGTTCCGGCGACATCGCGTGCACGCGCCGTACATGACGCGCCACGTTGCGGCGACGCGCGAAACTGTTCCCGCACAGCGCGCAACGGAACGCGTGCGCAGGCGCGCGATGCCGCGATAGGTGAATGCGCATTAGCGTTGTCGATTTGAATCTTGACGGGCAGAGGTCGCACTGGGGAAAAAATATACTTATAAGTCATACATAGTACATACATAAATAAGACATACATAATAAGTTCAAGTCGCTCGGTATCCTAACGTTGCCTAGTATCGTGATAATGCAGGTCGCGATTTATGTCCCCCCCGAACAGGTCTCCACCTTGGCGTGGTGGGGGGGCTGAGTACCTTCCGGAAGCGGGGAAAAGGTAACACTCAAAGACCGACGACTCTGGGTGCCCTTAGACTGACTACCGGGGGAGAAACTAAGAGGGACCTGTGGCCAGGAGGGCCTGCTCAGCAGCGCCAGGAGGGTCTAGGCAGTGGGGGCAGGGGGCCCCTGCTGTCTCACCATGGACCTTCCAGGAAGTCGGCCACACACGCTATGGTCGCACAAGGAGGTAGGAGGGGCGCGTTTACTGCGCCTCTCTGAGGGGTCCTCCCGGTTTTGGTCCGGGGGACGTTGGCCGCGGGCGGGGTGTCAGAAGCTGCAACCCACTGGTCCCTGCCTCTTTCTCAACAAGCGGCGGGCGTCGTCGGAAGATTTTTAGTGGGTATTACTGCGGGCAGTCGTGTCAGCCGGTGGTGAGTCCCTCACCCCCCTTTCGGTCCCCCTTGGCCGAAAGGCAGTGCGTAAATGCATTTTTTTACCGACGTAAAACAAAAAAAGAAGGTCGCGATTTATGTGGGATTTAACGAGCATACGTTTATAAGGCGCGGTGATGTGCATGGGTAACACTCGACACGCTAACTTGCTGGGAGAATTTTCCAGACGCTTGACGAGGTCTGACAGACTCACGCACATCATGGGACCGTCTGTGTACAATAAATTGCCTCGGGCCGTGTTGGCGGCTCCTAGCCTGCCCGCCTTCAAAGGAGGTTAAAAAAAATATCTTCTTGAGCAAATGTTCTATGACATTAATGACTTCATGAAGTAATGACATTTTGTTTTATTTTAATTTTCATAATTATTGACCGTTTATTTTTATTAATTGCATTTATATTTCTTGATTCATTTGTTATTGACATTTTTTTATTTTGACATTATTAATTCCTCATGATATTGTAATTTAATTAAATTTTAATAATTATGTATGTCTTCTTTTCTGTGACGAGTAATGTAATAATGTTGTATCCTACTAATATTATAAACGTGAAAGTTTGTATGTGTGGATGGATGTTTGTTACTCTTTCACGCAAAAACTACTGGAGCGATTGTGATGAAACTTTGTACGTGTATAGCTGCAGTCCTGGACTAACATATAGGACACTCTTTATCCCGATATTTCCACGGGAACTGGAACCCCGCGTGTAAAACCGCAGGGCGCTGCTAGTTACCAATAAATGAGTATTTGAGTAATACATTTATGAGGGATTCGGAATAATAAATGAAGAAACCATTTTTTATTCCGAACACTGTTTATTGAAATACTTCTTAATATAATCGTCATTCGTCTTTCCTCGTGTTGCGCGTTGAAAGAACTCACTCTGTTTTACCACCAACCGTTCCTCATTCACTTTTCACTCATCGTTCACATTCGTCTCGGTCGCTGCATTCCATTTCATGCATTACACTTACATTCCTACATTTATGATTCGTAGGTACATAATTTTGACGAGCGATATAGCGTGAAGGTGATAGCTGTATACCTGCACTTCACTTCAGAGGTCGTGGGTTCGATTGTCACACAGGACAAATCTTTGTGTGCATGAATATAAATATTTGTTCTGGTCTGGGTGTTTTCCTATTGATATTAAGTATGTATTTACAAAAAAAAGGTATTTAAGTATGTTTATCCGTTGTTTAGTATCCATAACACAAGTTCTTAATGATACTTATCTTGGAACTAAATAATTGGTGTGATTGTAAGAGTTTTTTTTACATAATACATTCATGCATAGTACATACATATTTCCCCGAAGGGGTAGATCAGAGGCAATAAGGATAATAATGATTTATCATCACTAACCCTTAAGCCATGTTACATACCCAATCCCCCCTTTAGAATCACGACAGGCTGGTTGACAAATCCCGGATAACGGTTATATACATTCACGGATATTTCCCCGAAGGGGTAGGCAAAGGCATATTATACGCCCAAACTTCGCTAACTATATAGTTAGTCCCACGTAATAGGTGGCGAGCCTATTGCCGCTTACCGGGCACTGTTATGTTCGCCAGAGCCTCGTCCGTTGATCGGCAGAACCACTTGCAGGTGAGGTTGGCTTGGGCTGTTTAGGTCTTGTTGGGATTCCTATACACCCTGTATACATACAATACTGCTTATTGATTAAAAAAGACTTTGTTATAGCTTCGTGAATTAAAGCCTTCTGCCCACTCTATAAATAAATAAATATTTTCAGACAATTACACCAATTATTTAGTTCCAAGATAAGTATCATTAAGAACTTGTGTTATGGATACTAAACAACCGATAAACATACTTAAATACTTTTTTTTTTTTTGTAAATACATACTTAATATACATAGGAAAACACCCAGACTAGAACAAATATTCATGTTCATGCACACAAAGATTTGTCCTATGTGGGAATCGAACCCACAACCTCTGGAGTTAAGTGCAGGTATACTGACCTCAACGCTATATCGGTCGTCTATGTTGGATATAAGAGCGTTAAATTTATTTATGTATGTTTCCCTCTGGGTTGCGAAGGTCAGAAGACAGTCGCTCCACGTAATAACTGATACTCAGCCAAATCTGGTTAAACCAGTGAGCAGACCCAACCGGGATAATGCTAGGATATGAATCAATTAAAATTAGTAAGACCTTCCATGACCAATTACAAAAAATGTTAGAGAAAGGCCGGGTCAAAAGTACCCTAAACCGACAGGCGTGTATGAGGAGGCTAATGAGTGTGAATGAAGCTAAAAGTGTGTGCCAAGATCGTAGCAAGTGGAAGGATGTGTTCTCTGCCTACCGCTACGGGAAAGAGGCGAGACATTATGTATGTATGTATGAATTAAATTGATGGTGCCATTTGGTACCGGTCTAGAATCGTGCCACCCCCTCTCATCTCACGGGGAGTCGATGAAGAGGAATGTTACCGGATGATGGGCAGCAGCGTCATCCTGCGTACTGGCTGGAACTGCGATCACCAACCCGCCTGCCCAGCGTGCTGATTATAAGCAAATGTCCCCAATATAAAAACCAATGGGAACTTCAACGTTCAGCGCTGAAATGATGATGCTGAAGATAACTGTCCCTATATAGCCTGAAAGAAAACTGCTCCACATACCTGGACGGTTTTCTCTGGCAAATGTATGGCGATATGTTGAAGATAGCTACTCTTCCTGTGAAAGGCAGCACCACACTCTTTGCACAAGAACGGCTTCTCACCAGTGTGAAGTCTCTCATGAATCTAGAAATAAAGGTTAAGTTACTGTATGGCCTCAGCTGTATCACTTTAAGTCATCAGTACCATTAACTGAATGATTCATGCCAATCCCCCCCCCCCTCTTCCCCCTACTTTGTTTAGAATGCCGCATTTCCTGGCTTGACAGCTAAGTCAATTCAGCATTCCAGACATAAAATCCTAAGAGGGGGGTTCATTCCAGCCAGCTTTTTACCTAAGGGCCGTTCAAATATTACGTAAGCAGATTTATTATAATTATTTATCCCCCCTCCCCTTTGTCTGATTTATACAAATCCCCCCCTACTTTGTTTGAAATACCGAATTTCCTGACTTGACAACTAAGCCAATTCAGCATTCCAAACATAAAATCCTAATAGGGGGTTCAATTCCAGCCAGCTATTTAACCAGGGGCCGAATATTACGTAAGCAGATTTATTATAATTATTTATCCCCCCCCCCTGTCAGCAAAAATAAACAAAGCTTTTACCCCCTCCCCCTATGCTTACGTAAACATTTTTCAATTATAAATAATACACTGACAGAGGAAATTTAGACAAGTGAATAGCGCGCGGTAATTGCCCTAATCTGTTCTAAAGCCTAATGTGCCTAAACGGATGCATTATTGCGTTTCGTTTGCCCCCAAAAATGCGTTTCGTTTTCAAGCATAGACAATGTGAGGGTTGCCAGTCGTGTAAAAAAGTAAATAACAAGCGATGACCTAATCATAATCAAGACTCCCCTACCTCCCATGTCATTCAAAATGAGCAGCACAAATAAGCAAAACACAGACCCCCCCCCCTACCCCCCCCCCCCCTCATAGTCCTTACGTAATATTTGAACTGTAGAAAGAACTGACAGGAAACTCTCAAATTTGCAGCTGTAAGTATGTATTTACAAACAAAAAATAACTGTTACTAGCATCCATAACAAATGATGTTAAATGTGTGTTAATGATAATGAAGTAGGCCTTACTAACCTTCACCTTTTTTTTTTTTTTTTTTGGGATGGAAAATCATCAAATGACCTTCTCCCGCTGTGGGTGGAGCGGGAGGGTGTGTCAGACTTCTACTGACTAAAAACCATCCGTGTTCCTTCTTGAGCCTGTAACACCAAGGCCGCGGTAACCCTATCGAACAATCCTGCAACACTAACCTTCACCTGCTCAGCGTTTGAAGCCCTGTAGTCGCAATACGTGCATTTGTCTGTCTTCTCATATCCATGTTTCGCTTTACAGTGCATCAGAAGCAAGCGTCTAGTGATAAACTTTTTACCGCAGTGCTGCAATGAAAACATATTGGTTTAATTTGGCGCATAATTTACACATGTGTATACATATTAACAGAAATTTTTAAAAATACATACATACATACATACACAACATCAGCCTGTTTTCCCGAAGGGGTAGGCAGAGGCATATTATACACCGACACTTCGCCAATTATATAGTTGGTCCCACGTAATAGATGGTGAGCCTATTGCCGCTTACCGGGCACTGTTATGTTCGCCAGAGCCTCGTTCGTTGATCGGCAGGTGCACCACTTGCAGGTGAGGTTGGCTTGGGCTCCTTAGGTCTTGGTAGTTATTCAATGGTGACCACGATCCGGTAAACGTATTAGAGAACTCACACGCGACGGACCGAAGATCTGGTCAAGGCGGCGGGAAGCCGATGGATGCAGGCGACTCAGGATCGCTCTATGTGGAAATCGAGGCCTATGTTTAGCAGTGGACATCATATGGCTCTCAGCTCTCTTATGGCTGTGATGATGATGATCATCATATGGCTGAAATGGTGTTGACCGTGATGATCATATAGCTGAGATGGGGATGCTGATGATGATAATATGGCTGAGATGATGATGATGATGATAGACAAAATTGACTGCATATATAAAAGCCGTTTCACGCCCGATAAATTAAGAGGAATTACCTCGCAAACAACATCAAAACCAGTATGAATTTTGTGATGATTCCTTAAAGACAACTTTGATGTTAATATCTTATGACAATATTCACATTCTATCTTGTCCTTCGCCATATCTTCACCAATACCATCATCTGTACTGCCTTTCTTAATTTTAAGTTTTCTTTTTGTAGTTTTATCTTTCAAAGGTGCCTTTTTTCTTTTATGTTTGACTTTAGTTTTAGTGTTTTCTTCTTCGCAATTGATATCGTACTCATCGTCATTATCATAGTTATTTGTTATTTTTTCTCCTATACTATTTAGTTCAATTTCATCTTTATTTAAACTGCTTACAAGATCTTTTTGTTGTGTTATATCTATTTCGTTAAGTCTTTTAACATCATGGTCAAACGGTACTATTGTAGATATATCATTAACTAATTCGAAATCTGGGGTTTCACTCTTGACGTTTTCTTGATATTCTAACTTTTCTAGTAAAATAGTTTGTATTTCTGCGACTTTTTTACGAAATTTTATCACTTCATTTATAAAGTTCACGCAACTCGTGCACATATCTCTTGGTAGCCTATCGTTTACTGTTAGCTGCAAAATAAGAATTACTTATATTATATTATATTATTTGATAGAAATAATTTAAAAGAGCATAGCCTGTGAGTTTCTTGTCAGTTCTTCTCACAAAGCTGGAGCTCGGAACTGGCACTTAGATTCACTTACACCAAATTTTTATTTATTTGCATGTAAGTGAATCTAAGCTTTGTGATTTCATTTTAGTAAAATTTAGTTTTTTCATTTTTTTATTTATATTTTGTATCAACGTTTTCAAGTGCTATGTAATAGTATATGAAATAAAAAACTTTTTACTTTACTTTACAGTATATATAGGTATGATAGATTGTTTATCTAAGTATATCATTATAGCAGCGATAGCACAGTGACGTGACCCCTTGTCTTTAAAATTTGAGGAAATCAAACCCTGTTGTTATGTGGGTAATTATCTCTTGCTCCGTGCCTCTTAAGCCGTTGGTCCCGGCTGTAATGAACATCTACGGCAGTGGTTATTAGAAAGTCAGTGCCTTCTAGCACCCTGACAGCTGGTTTTACTAGAATGCGGTTGCTCCGGGTAATAACTGAAATTCAGTGAAAACTGTTTGAAACAGTTAGCCGACCCTGGGCCCTTTGTTTAAGTCTAGGGCTACCAGGATTATGCTAGAATATGATGATAGGTAGGATCGTGGGTCTTGGATATGATTCATTAATTACCTAACAAGTGGGAAGAAAAACTTCTACTAAGTTCAGCTAAGAATGTGAAAAAAAGAGATATTAGTTTCAAAATAATAGTTTCTTTCATAATTTATTTTTTGCAGTGTCATGTTTGTTTTTTCTTTCTTTGTTAACATCTGTAAATGTGCAACATGACTGTAATAAAGAACTTTGATATTTTAAAAGTACTTCAAAGAAGGTCTAGCCTGAACAACTAAATTTCTAGTCAGTTGTCTAGCTTGAATACATGCATATGAAAATATTTTGCGCAATACTGGGTTCAAATAAATGTTTACGGTTTTGAATTGTAGACATTTTAAGCATGATCTTGGGATCTGACCTTAGAATTATTTAACATAAATACTTATCTAATAACATACACCCGGATTGCGACGTAAACGTGAATAAATTGTATAACATTTAACTTTAAATAATAAATTTCCATAAAAGTTCTACCAAAGTTTTATGCAACTTTAAAAATGTATTATAGCCAAAGTATAACTCCAAAAACTATATATTTACCTTAACAGCACAGACAGTAAATATAGAATCTATAAAATGTGTGTTTACTTCACTTTCCTTGGAAATAGGTAATAAATTGTCTGTATTCATACATGTTCTGCAACAACCCCAATTCTGCATCTTATTCGTTATTTATACGGCAATAAATTTATTTTTTTAAGTGTTTGTGAGGTTTAACAGGGCTGTCGAATTACAATTTAATAAATTTTATTAATAAACACTCCATTATTGGTACAAAATAAATAAAAATAAATAAACGAATCACCAAGTACAAATCCAAACAAAGAATAATGACAGTTCTGCTCTGCGTTTAGTATCAAGATTCGTAAATAGATACTTGCCGGGCGATCCGGGAAAGATAAAATATATGAATAATATGTGTTGTGTACAAAATTTGTACGAAATTGATAAGATAAGCGACGTTTAAAGTACTTAGTAGATACACTACTCCCATAAGTAACTTATGAGTTTCCGCGAAGAAATGATTAAAACAAACATATACGTAGCTGTAGACTAGGCAGCACAGAATCGTCCTACTAGGCTCTGATATACAGAAAAAAAGTTTGACATTTGCTATAATGTTTTGATTTTTGTCTCTGTCTCGAGTTTTTTAATCGATTTCGATATTTTTCTTATTTAGTTGATTTGTAATTTATAAAATAATGGATATGAATTGCTGTCGCACTTGCTTGTCTACATCAAACAGTCTATATCCTATCTTTCAACATCAAGATAAAAATGAAATATACACAATTTTTCTACAAATAACAACAGGTTTGGAGGTATGAACTTTATACATTAAATTTTTTATGCATTTATGAGGATTAGAAGTACTTCTACATACATAATATCACGCCTTATTCTCTTAAGGATGGCAGACTTCACATCCTACCACTTGCTATAATCCTGGCACGCACTGTTAGCTTCATTACCCTTATACACTCTACAGTGTGCGTGTGGACTGAGTGATCTTTTCAAAAAACTCATCCAACCACAACCAAATTATAAGAGGATTTAGGAAATAATTGTGAAAACTTCATAGTAAGATAAAAAAATTGTGAAACCTAAACAAAGAAAGTTAGAACTAATTAACTGGATCACTCAATCTGGACACCTGAAGAATAAGCCATAACGCATATCCAAGAATATACAATCTATGTGTTTATGATTTGCATTTGAAATAATTGTGAAAAATTTGTAAAAGCTGCTTAACAAATTTTCGATTCGTTTCAATGCCACGTTTTCGATTTAGAACGGATTTTAAGGATCACTCAGAATGCACTATGTTCAGTTGAGTGATCTTTAAAACACCACCTTATACTGCAAAATTACGAAACAAAGTCATGTTTATTATAAATTAAGCTTCTGGGAAAATTTGTGAAACAGAGATCGTGATTGACATCTTACTGATTTAAGAGAAAATGAAAATCTTATTTTTTTCGATCGTCCGAACTGAGTGATCCTTATCTTGAACTTTATTTAATAAACCGAAAGTTATAGGTAGAAGGTAGTGACATCAGAAATTGTGAAAAATGTTGCTCTAAAATCTAACGAACTGATCGTCCCTGTAAGTGATATATTTTAATAGATATCTAATTTTTTACAATTCTTAAGGAACTTAAGGACTGGTCTCCACCTTGTCGTGGTGGGGGGGCTAGGTAAAAGGCAACACCCAGAGACCGACGACTCTGGGTGCCCTTAGTACTGACTACCGGGGGGGAAACTAAGAGGGACCTGTGGAGAGCGCAGTGGGCGGGCCAGGAGGGCCCGCTCAGCAGCGCCAGGAGGGTCTAGGCAGTGGGGGCAGGGGGCCCCTGCTGTCTAACCATGGACCCTCCGGGAAGTCGGCCACACACGCTTTGGTCGCAAGGGGAGGTAGGAGGGGCGCGTCCACTGCGCCTTTCTGAGGAGGTCCTCCCGGTTTTGGTCCGGGGGACGTTGGCCGCAGGCGGGGTGTCAGAAGCTGCAACCCAGGTACTGGCCCTCGCCTCTTTCTCAACAAGCGGCGGGCGTCGTCGGAAGATTTTTAGTGGGTATTACTTGGCGGTCGTGTCTGCCGGTGGTGAGTCCCACACCCCCTTTCGGTCCCCCTTTGGCCGGAAGGCAGTGCGTAAATGGATTTTGTAACCGACGTATAAAAAAAAAAAAAAAAAGATGTTGGTAGGATCCATATATATATTTCTATTCTATAACCTCTTGAATGATTTCAGATTCAATTAAATGATAATCTACCACAAGTTATGTGCTCTAAATGTATAAGTACTGTTAATCAGTTCATTTCCTTCAGAAAAAGATGTTACACTTCACATACAATATTAATTAAGAATAATAACAACAGAAAGAGTGCAGAAAATGGTTTGAACGAAACAAAAAATATTGATAGCAATCATATTGATAATAGTTCTAGTGATGATAATGACTCAGACATCAATTGTGATGATGATAATGTAAATAATGATGATGATGATGAAGATGATGAAGCACTAGTTGAAATTAGATTAAAACTAGATGCAGATTTAAAAAGAAATGATGGAAATACTGATACAGCTTTGAAAGCAAAATATGACGACGATTTTGATGCTGTAGAAAAAACCATACTGGACAATGAAACTATAGAATCAACAATAAAATCTGAGCTAGTAATTGAAACCGAAAAACCTAAAGACGATAATAATGAGCCAATTTTTAAGAAAAACAAAATGACAGTCAAACAAATGAGCGTAGAAGATTATTTGAAAACAAAGTCTTTTATAGAATTCAAGAATGTAAAGAAAACCAAAAAGAAAGTCAAGCTTAAATATGCTGAAGATGACAGTGACAGTAAAGAGTCTGTTAAAGAAGAGGTTGGTCATGAGAAGGTTAAAAATGAAGTGACAAATGATAAGGTTAAGAAAGAGGTAGTTAAAAGCAATGGGCCCTTCGAGTGTCCGCTTTGCCATAAGGTGCTTAAAACCAAGACCTCATTGTACAGTCATCAGAAAATTCATTTTGGACGTAAACTTGTTTGTGAAGTGAGTATTTTAAAACTAAGTTAATGTATTAAAAATTACGAACTAAAAGCCTTAAAATATTTTTGGGTATTAAGAGCGGATTATTAATATTTATTTATCAAATATATTTATTAAAAAAGGCTTGGCTTAACTAACATGACTAATACAGTAAAAAATGTTACTGACATATTATTACGCATTCATCTCAGTCCATTAACGTCCCACTACTGAGCACAAGCCTCCTCTCACATATCAAGGTGTGAACCCTCACATAATTGGGTCATACTCCATCATGCTGACCCAGTGCAGATTGCTATCAGAATTTTTCAAGCTACCCAATTAGGCCTCTTACATGGTTTAACGACTACCACATTTAGTGATAACCAGGACCAACGGCTTAACGTGCCTTCCGAAGCACGGAAGTGCCCAATATCAAATACCACAAATGGTCACCCAACCAAGGACTGACCTCTATATACTCTGCTTTATCTCGGTGATCGTTTCCACCACCAAGCACCGCGGAGCTACGAGCGCTAATTATGCATTGGCTGTATACTTTTAGGTGATAGGTTTGTTCTTCACTAAGATTTTTATCATCTATTGAAATTTGGCTCGCAAGAGGCTTGATTCAGGGGTACCTAGAATTACGCTACGGGCCCAGGGTGTGGTCACTGGTCCAACCAGTAACCAGTTTTGGCTAAATTTCAGTTATTACATGACGTTACTGCCATCTGATCTCTGCAACGCTTCGGAAACATCATACTATAGTTTAACGGCTGTTGGGTTACTGAAAAGCATTGAATTCGTGAACTGTGATTCGTTACTGGCAGAATTGTCGTAACAGCCAGGACCGCCGGCTTAAAATGCTTTCCGAGGCCAGGAGCAAGCTATAATTGAGCAAGCGATAATTGCGCACATAACTTCTAAAAGTCAGAGATGCGTGACAACGGTTTGAACCCTAGACCCTCTGATTTGTAGTTTAAAAATGGCTGCTCTCCATAATAACTGTCACCATCATTCCAGCGATATAACCTTGACGATTTTCTTGCCCGTTCTTTTACGATCAAGCTCCCGCCCGCAGTGAATGGGCGCGCTAGTTTTTAAGTTTTGACGTTCATAAGAGCTCTTTTGAGCCAAACTTGAATAAATGAATATGAATTTGAATTATACAGTCCACTGTTAAACGTTGGCCATATGAATAGTAAATATTATATTGGGGGTTGGTAATTTCCACGCTGGGCAGGCGGGTTGGTGATCGCAGTTCCAGCCAGTACGCAGGATGACGCTGCTGCCCATCATCCGGTAACATTTCTCTTCGTCGACTCTTACGACTCTCCGAGAGATGAGAGTGGGGCATAGTGTGGATATAGATTAATTCATAATTATCTTGTATAGAGATCCTACCAAGACCTAAGGAGCCTGAGCCAACCTCACCTGCAAGTGGTGCACCTGCCGATCAACGGACGAGGCTCTGGCGAACATAACATGGCCCGGTAAGCGGCAATAGGCTCGCCACCTATTACGTGGGATCAACAATATAGATGGCGAAGTGTGGGCGTATAATATTCCTCTGCCTATCCCTTTGGGGAAACAGGCGTGAATGTACGTATGCATAATTTTTTTTTTTTACAGCATTGTGGTAAAAAATTCTTGACGAACCGTCGTCTCCTGATGCATTGCAAGTCTAAACACGGCTATGAGAAGACAGACAAGTGCTCCTATTGCGATTACAGGGGAAGCAATCCTGAGTTGGTTAAGGTATGATATTTATATTTTACGCTCGTAGCTCTGCGGTGCTCGGTGGTCGGAAACGATCGCCGAAGTACAGCAGAGTTTACAAAGGTCAGTCCTTGGATGGGTGACCGTTTGTGTGGCATTTGATATCGAGCGCTTCCGTGCTTCGGAAGGCACGTTAAGCTGTTGGTCCCGGTTATCACTAAATGTGGCCAATCCGCACTGGGTCAGCGTGGTGGAGTATATGACCCAATACCTTCACACATTGATATGTGAGAGGAGGCTCGTGCTCAGTAGTGGGACGTTAATGGGCTGTGATGATGAATAAAGTGTAATTAAATGGGAGCTACGTCTGCCAATAAACTGCCGTGCAGTTTGGCAGAAGTTAAAAATTTTTGTACCAGCATTTTGTTAACTAAATAAACACTTTAATTTTTTTTTTCAGATCCACGAACGGATCCACACAGGTGAGCGGCCATACCAGTGTGCGTGTGGAGCTTCATTCCATCGTCGCTCCACGTACATACAACACGTTCCCTCTCACCTTACTACAAAGACTGTGCCGGTAAGCAACAACATCATTTTCCTGTCCAAGGCAGGGCTATATAGACTGACTATTGAGACAGACTTTACAAAATCATGCGAAATAGACAGACTATATAGAGACAGGATAGTTAGACAGACTATATAGAGACAGGATAGTTAGACAGAATATATAGAGACAGGATAGTCAGACAGACTATATAAAGACAGGATAACAACCCAGCCTATATAGAGACATGATAATAACCCAGACTATATAGAGACAGGCCAATTAGAGAGACTGTAGAGACAATACTAGAAAGACAGACTACATTATGAAATAATATATAGAGACAGACTATACCAATGTGTACCATACCAACCACCTTACCACCAAAACTGCCGGTATGTATCACAAAAACAGAATTTATAGACAGACTAAAAAGGCAGGCTATTGAGACGAGACTATCTATTTTTTTTTCTTTTATACATATAATGACTTCGTGCGGTTTGCACATTTAGCCAGTGTCAAGTAAGAGATATAGTAATAACCAGAGGTCGGAATTAGGTAGAGTTATTTATGTACTTGCATCGAAATGTTGATATGAATGTGGACCTTCCCGGGATTTCAAATGGATTTCAAATGGGAGTGCTCCGCATTTTCGCTATTGTATTCTTTTGTTCTCACAAGCTATGTAGTGCGAACAATAAACGTGGCAACATCGCGCGTGTGCGTATTGGAATTTTGCAACTTCGGTCATCCAATATCATTGATGTAAGTTTGGCAACGTCGCGCGTGCAGTAGTCTAAATTAAAAAAGTAAAAGTAAATAACTTTTTATTAAAAAGTAACGGGATTTTTTCTATTCTTTAAAATTAATCCCGGGATTTGAGGCATATCCACTATATTCTTTCGCTGTGTGAAATCAGTGTAAGTACATGAATAACTCTACCTAATTCCGACCTCTGGTAATAACATATAAATTATAATAAATGAGAATAAATTATAATAAGTAAAGCGTCATGTCTGCAGTTTTGTTTTATTTTCTAAAATTTGTGATATTTCTAACATTAATGTGTAATAACGGTGGATTATTAACCGTTAAGCGTTTGTGAATATACATGAGTGTTGGTAAATCAAACAAAACGGTGCAACATCACTTTTCAAATTCTCTCAAGAAGTCCATGTGAGACCTCAGTATAGTCCTACATTATTAATAATATCTCTTACTTGACACTGGCTAAATGTGCTAAACGCACGAAGCTATTATTTAAAAGAAAAAAAAAGCGCACTCTTCATGGCAAATCTAGACAGGCCTATATAGACTCAGTGAGAAGTACTCCAAAGTTATATTTACAATTTTTTCATATTTTATGTGATAGTCTGATGTTTATATTTTTCCTGCAGTGCCCCGAATGCCCCGCTCTCTTCAAGTCTGTCACCTTCATGAAGATCCATCAAACCAGGCACAAACGACGGAGACAAAAAAATAATATGACTTTCAATTAAATTAATAATTAATATCATTTTGGCTGTTTTATTTGTACATACTTACATTCACGCCTGTTTCCCCCAACAGGCAGAGGCTAATTAAACGCCCACACTTCGCCAGTTATGTTGTTGGTCCCACGTAATAGGTGGTGAGCCTATTGCCGCTTACCGGGCACTGTTATGTTTGCCAGAGCCTCGTCCGTTGATCGGCAGGTGCACCACTTGCAGGTGAGGTTGGCTTGGACTTCTTAGGTCTTGGTAGTATACATACAGTTTTTAAGTCGACTTTCACAAGAGCTGGATTAAGCGAAGCTTTTATATTCAATTTTGGCGTTGATTTTACTTTATTTACGTAGATAATTTTAACTCGATCAAGTAAATAATTGAAGCGCTCGTAGCTCCGCGATGCTCGGTGGTCGGAAACGATCACCGAAGTAAAGCAGAGTTTACAGAGGTCAGTCCTTGGATGGGTGACCGTTTGTGTGGCATTTGATTTCGAGCGCTTCCGTGCTTCGGAAGGCACGTTAAGCCGTTGGTCCCGGTTATCACTAAATGTGGTAGTCGTTAAGCCATGTTAGTGGCCTAATGGGCGGCTTGAAAAATTCTAACAGCAGGACGCCATACACCTGCCTCCGCCAATCCGCACTGGGTCCGCGTGGTGGAGTATGACCCAATACCCTCGCACCTTGGTATGTGAGAGGAGGCTCGTGCTCAGTAGTGGGACGTTAATGGGCTTGGATGATGAAGTAAATAATTACTATGCTGTTACCATTCGTCAACTTTATCTGTCGTTAAAATTAACTAATACACACTAAAATGGTCAACATCTATCAATACTAGCTGATGCGCTGAATTCGTCATCATATCAGCCTTATAAAGTCCACTGCCCACTTGCCCATAATCCCCACGCTGGGCAGGCGGGTTGGTGATCGCAGTTCCAGCCAGTACGCAGGATGACGCTGCTGCCCATCATCCGGTAACATTCCTCTTCGTCGACTCTTACGACTCTCCGTGAGATGAGAGGGGGTGGCACTAGGCCGGTACCACAAGGCAGGGCTTATAATGCTTATATATCAGTTTTAGGATTAATTTAAAACTCGATTCGAAACCTTTTTTAATAAATATATTGTCTAATACAATAGTAAGAATGTGACCTAAAACCGCGTTACAGTTCTGCATATGGAGTTTTTGACATCTGCAATTCTAACGTCTGCTCCGACAGAGGTATCTGAAAAAATAAAAAATTTAATTTTTTTTTGCTGGAGGATACATGGAGGACAGTATCTTGAATATTAACAATAAAACACAAGCTTTCTTCAAAGGGATACTATTCCATTAAAGACTATGTGGCAGATAAAAATGCTTGGGATTAAACTGCCGTTTCATACAGGCTATTCTAATATGAATGACTTGAAAACATAAATATTGTCAAGGTTATATTGCATTGTATAGCTTCACAGACAAATGAAGATTGTAATTCTAGTACCAAACTAATTGACATATTTAAAAGAGCATAGCCTGTGAGTTTCTTGCCAGTTCTTCTTACAGAGCGGTGGCTCGGAACTGGCACTTAGATTCACTTACACTTAATTATTTTTTGTTTTTAAATTGTTTTGTTGCATGTAAGTGAATAAGCTTCGTGATTTAGTGTAATATTATTTCGATTGTTTTTTTTTCCATTTGTAATCATGACGTTTTCAAGTACTATGTATAATAGTTTATGAAATAAATATTTTTTTACTTTTTTTTACTTTACTTTATTGTAGATGGAACATTTGACTGAAAGAATACAGCTGCAGTGGCCACTTTCCATCAGGTGGGCTGTATACCTAAGCGCCATCTAGTGGTACAAAATAAAAATTAAAAAAAGAAAACAAAGACAAACTCACCGGTACCCTCTCTATAGCCCCCTGCCTGTCTTTAGTGACTCCGTGGGTTCGAACCAGGTGCAATCTGACGTTCCACGCCCTCACGAACACATCACGGCATATTGGACAAAGATATTTGTAGGGACACGGTCTGTGGGCCTTGTATTCGTGTATTTGAAGGAGTTTCTTGGATTTCTGCTTTTTATGGCATATCTTGCACTGGAAAAGAAATGCAGTGTCTTAATTAGTAGGCATAAATCGCTCCTAATTATTTAACTTTCAAAAAACTGACATACAATTTTAATTATGATAGAAAAATTTGGTATTACACCATAAATTAATATCTGAATGAGAATAATAACAATATTTTCTAATTAATTAAAAAATATTAAATAAATGTTAATGAATTGTTTCTACACATAACAATTTAATATTTTAAATTTATTTTAATGTATCAAGTTATATGGTAAAAAATAATATAATTGTTTAACGAAACTAAATAAATACTTTTATATCATAAATAAATAAATAATAATAAATATTTTCAGACAATTACACCAATTATTTAGTTCCAAGATAAGTATCATTAAGAACTTGTGTTATGGATACTAAACAACGGATAAACATACTTAAATACTTTTTTTTTGTAAATACATACTTAATATACATAGGAAAACACCCAGACCAGAACAAATATTCATGTTCATGCACACAAAGATTTGTCCTGTGTGGGAATCGAACCCACGACCTCTGGAGTGAAGTGCAGGTATACTGACCTCAACGCCATATCGGTCGTCATAATTGAATACTTGAATAATATACCTTTTAATAATATAAAACTTTATAAACTATAATTATTACAAAACTATAATAATACCATAGATACAAAAATAAATATAGATGAAATTTATGATAGAGATAATGATATAATAATATAAGTATAAAGTAAGGTAGAGGCACTAGTGCACAACATATTATATTTAAAAAAACATTTGCCTTAATCATTATCCTAGCAGAAATAATCCCAGATGTCTAGAAGGCCCAGGTTCTGCTAACTGACTTAACCAGATTTGGCTGAATTTCAGATAGATAGATAGAATACTCTTTATTGACCAAAAATAAAAACTACAGATTACAATGAATAATGAAAAAAGCCAATCTAGACGGTGTTATCGCTAAAAGGGATCTCTTCCAGACAACTCGACGCAAAGGAGAGAACAAGAAAGCAGTAGGCAGAGCACATAAACTTTAGTTATAGCATTAAAATATTACAGTGTTTTTTTTCTAGTTGTCTATAACATTATCTAGACTTAAGCTTAGGAGATTTGACTGAATTTCAGCTATAGCATTTAAAAATAATAATGTATTTTTTAACTAGATTTTTTTAAATATATATATATATATATAGACCTACACTTAAGGCAGAGGGTCTGCTGTCTGGGGGCCTACCGCCGAGTTCGATGGCAATCGATTATAAGGCAAAATGGATTTCGAATTGATTCTGTCCTATTGGTCTGTCACGGACTGAAGGTCATGAATGAGAGGTGGCTGTCGGCAGATTCCCCGGTACGGATTAATGAACGCAAGACAAAGTTTGATCTAGATGGATTACCGGTAGGCCCCCTGGCCTAGCCAGATTTGGCTGAATTTCAGATAGATAGATAGAATACTCTTTATTGACCAAAAATAAAAACTACAGATTACAATGAATATTGAAAACAATGAAAATCGCCAATCTAGGCGGTCTTATCGCTAAAAGCGATCGCTTCCAAACAACCCGACGAAAAGAAGAGAACTAACTTCAGCTATAGCATTTAAAATATTACAGTGTTTTTGACGTGACAACGTCTTATAAATTGGTTTGCCGGGTGACACTTCAAGAAACTGCGTTACGCTCCGCTCACGTTATGCGGTCACAATGAGAGCGAGTGAGAGGCACGCGTCCCTTCCACTCGGGCATGGTTAGCCCGCCTAAGAGCGAGAGAGACAGACATAAATATAATTCTTTGTATAAATAAATGTTTTAAATTGTTACTTTTATTTCATCCTTCTTCCTACTATACGAATGAATATTCACATTAAAATTATTTTACCACTCAAAGTCGTTGTCACGTGAAACTTTCGCCCGTATACCGACTTTACAGGCAACCAATTTTTTTTTTACTAGTTTTCTATAACATTATCTAGACTTAAGCTTAGGGCCCAGGGTCTGCTGACTGGTCTAACCAACTTTGGCTGAATTTCAGTTTAAGCATTTAAAAATAATAATGTATTTTTTAACTAGATTTTTTTAAATATATATATATAGACCTACATATAAGGCAGAGGGTCTGCTGACTAACCAGACTTGGCTGAATTTCAGTTAAGCATTTAAAAATAATGTAGTATTTTTTAACTAGTTTTTATAACATTATCTAGACGTAAGCTTAGGGACAAGAGTCTGCTGACTGGTCTTACCAGATGTGGCTAAATTTCAGTTAACCCTTTACCAGGCATTGGTCAATATATGACCACCATAAATGGAACCTTATGTGGTCAACTTAAGGTGAAAAACCAATGAACATTTTCAACGTGCTCTGCCTGTTTAAGGGTTAATACACGAAGCGACTGCTATCTGACCTCCGCAACCCAGAGGGAAACATCATTCTATGGTTAAATCAGCTGTCAGGATGTTAGAAGGCACTGACAAGTATATTTAAAGAAATGGCTTGTTGATAAATGTTTTTATTCACTGAGTGAATATTTTGAACAATAAATGTATGTTTGTTTTATTAGAATCCTCTAATTATATTTTTGCATACCAGTGACTGATGAAATATGCGGACTGTATTACATTTTAAGACCACTTATGTACCATATTTTATGTGAAATAAAAAGTCTTTGTCTTTGTCTTCCTAATAACGACTGCCATAGATGTTCATGACAGCCGGCACCAACGGCCTAACGTGCTTTCTGAGGCATGGAGCAAGCGGTAATTATGCAAATGTGCCACCAGGGTTTAAGCCAAGGCCATCTAAACTAGAAGTCTATGGACCTTGGATGGAGCCACTGGGCTTTCGTTGCTCAGAAAAGAACCCAATTCTGACCAGAACTCTGATCTGATCTTTTTACACACTGTATTGTGACATACAATATGTCTGCACTAGTGCACCATTTAGCAAGGAAACATGCTTTTTTATATTTCATACATAATAATAATAATTACATATATTTTTTTATAGATAATAATCAGAGCAAAATTAAAAAAAAAGTTATGTCGACATTGTAGTGCCTTTACCTTACCTTTTTTATGACAATTGTGTGTCGCCCACGCTTTTGTACAGTCACGTTTCATATGCTGTTTTCTGTACCTAGAGACTTGTATAAATCTAAATTGACGCGAATTAAGAATGGTATTGTTATTGCTATATATTTTGCGCTTGTAACTTTAGGGTATTTTGCGGTACACGGAGGAGAGTCCTTGCTGTTATTAAAATACATTATCACACGCCCATATATATATATATAAGCTATAAGGTACCGGCCTAGAATAGTTCGACGAAGAGAAATGTTACCGGATGATGGGCAGCAGCCTCATCCTGCGTACTGGCTGGAACTGCGCTCACCAATCCGCCTGCCCAGCGTGCTGATTATGGACAAATACCCCCAATAGAATATTAAAATCTGTGTATGTTGAGTATCTATTGAATATATGTGTCGGTCAATGTAAAAATGGCGTATTTTTTGCAGTGGGCTCACATACTGTATTTTAAGTTATTTTGTACAAATTACAATGTTTTATTTATGTTAAAAATTAAAAATGTAAAACATTGAATAAATATTTGTGTGTTTTTTCTACAAATAATTTTATAAAACACTTAATTTTTCTAAACTTAATTACAAGGAGTTAGTTCACTATTACAATGAACGACACATATATATGTATATATCTGTATGAGTGTGTATATGTATATATACATTAAAGTATTTGTGTGTATACATATGTGTTTAGTATCTGATTGGAATTGTAAGAATGTATAATATGCATATATTTGTAAATAAATCTGTGTACAATATACATTTAAGCATTGGCACCAGTAGAATAAAGCACACAATGTTTTTTACTGGCTTTATTTATTATTTATTTTTTAAATGTATAGATAAATCTATTTCTATCAAAAATATTATTGTTAGGGTAAAATATTATTTAGAGGATAAAATATTATTGTATTTATTATTAGATTAAGCAATATGTGTATAATTAATTAAGTTAAGTTCCGTTTCATATGTTTAACATTCTGTCGTGGATAACGTCGCTGGTTACGCAATGAACCAAATTTAGTTTTAGCCTTTTTAATATTATATATTGTGTTTGTTGTCCTAAATATAATAAAATAAGTTTTTATTTTGGGTTCAGACTGAAAACCATCCCTAGTGATTATATTATACAAATTTTCATATTTTCCAAAAATATATTGATTATTAGTCATAAGTTAAAAAAATATAAGTAGAAATAAGTAAAAAATAATGATGTGAATACTTGTAATGGCTTGCATTTATGTCCTTTGGTTTTAAATGTTGCATATAAAATATATATGTTTAGCTGTGTTATAAATAAATAAATAAAACCAGCGCCGGGACTACCCTGTGTGCCTAGCATATCGTGAGGCTTACATCCATTGCCACCATCTAACACTATTTAATTTTATTTTTAAGTGACTTGTGTATTTTTTCTTGTATGGCAATAAATGTCTTTTTATTTTTTTTACATAGATTGTTTGTAAATTTTTTTTCAGTTAATCTGTCTGCTGTTGTTGTTTTTCAAGATTTGTCAGTCTATTGATGCCTCTAACTGACAGTCTGTCAGTGACTCTAACGAGGCTTCCAAAAGGCAACAAAAATACCATTCTTGATACGCGGGTTTAAAAAATTAAAACAAATTATACAATTTTGAATTTATGTTATAATTTACAAATGTCAAAATAGAATACATATAATATTTTATACAGATCTATGTAGAACAAGATATTTATGACACAAATGTAAAATTATGTGAAATTGAAGTTTATACAAGATTTATTAATATACATCTTTAATTACATTATAATAAAAAACTTTTTAATTATCTTACAAAAAAATCAGTTACGCATTGTCTTAACATATAATACTATATGTAAATGTAGTTATTGTATGGAAAATACTCATTTATTTACTAGGGAATATTGACTTTAAAACAATTAAGAGAAATATTGCAAAATTTTGTGCTTTGAAATTTTCGCATTTACATATAGGGTTTTTAACGATTTCTTTGACAATAATAATTAATATCTGTAAAGTTATTAAAAGTAAAAGCGCTCGTAGCTCTGCGGTGCTCGGTGGTCGGAAACGATCACCGAAGTACAGCAGAGTTTACAGAGGTCAGTCCTTGGATGGGTGACCGTTTGTGTGGCATTTGATATCGAGCGCTTCCGTGCTTCGGAAGGCACGTTAAGCCGTTGGTCCCGGTTATCACTAAATGTGGTAGTCGTTAAGCCATGTTAGAGGCCTATTGGGCGGCTTGATAAATTCTAACAGCAGGACGCCATACACCTGCCTCCGCCAATCCGCACTGGGTCCGCGTGGTGGAGTATGACCCATTACCCTCGCACCTTGGTATGTGAGAGGAGGCTCGCGCTCAGTAGTGGGACGTTTATGGGCTGAGATAATAAAAAAAATAATAAAAAATTAAAAGTAAGAGCGGTGATACCCATTGCCTTTAATTTCTGATGGTCTCGGGTTCAAACCCTGGTGGCGCACCAATGACTTTTCGAAGTTATTAATTAACGCTTGTTCCGTGCCTCGGAAAGCACGTTAAGCCGTTGGTCCCGGCTGTCATGAACATCTATGGCAGTCGTTATTAGGAAGTCAGTGCCTGTATTAAGCTTATACAAAAACAATTCATAAACTAATACATCAATTGTTGTTTAAAACTATTGTAATCTCAAATTGACTTTTATACATTTTGACTTAACTTTTATTTACAATATACATTGATATGTTACTCATAGTGTAAAATACATGATTATTGTTTGTTCTTTTCATACTCAAACTTGTTCAGGTTAAAGTTAATTCTCTTTCACTTTGACTTTAACTTTTAAAATACTTTAATAGTGTAAAAATAAGGTATATTAAAACTTTTAAATAAAAATACAAACAATATTTACTGATTTCGCAAAAAGATTAACTATACCTGTGTTGTGTCATTCGTAGTTTATCACTGTCTTACTTAGATTTGGTTAAGTTATCTGCATTTCACTACTATTCGTTCTTCTTCTTTCTCATTATATTCATATGTATACTTAATACTTTTATTTAAACTTTTTATTATAGTATTCCATTCTTTACACAAACTACTTTATAATTATATTTATGATAATCTATTTTTAATTATTTAAATAGATGCATTTCACAAATACTGCGCGTACTTCATGCCTAGGTGTTCACGGAAGATCAGCGTCGTGACATCCTATGATGTCCGACAGTGTGCTGAGTGGACACCGTTTCAGTACATGGTTTAATGTTGTATTTTGCTTGTGTAAATTTAATCGTTGCTTTTTTGTGTACCTACTTAATTTCTATGTTTATTTGTACTGATTAAATTTATTTTCTTTCTTTCTTTCTATTTTTAAACTTAAAAATTGTAAAATTCATTCCATTTTCCATCTGAGTTTAACTTTTAGTTACAATATACTTTTAAGTTAACTTGTATTGTAAAAGGTAGCAAAGATAATTACGGATAGAAATTATTTCGCTGCATTGTTTTTAGTGAAATCTGTTTTGGTATTTTGGCGTTGTTTGGTATTACTGAAAATTACTTTTGTGTTACTTAAATACCGTATTTCTTTCTTTGTGATTTAATAAAAAAAACCATAATAATAGAACCATTACAGATTAAAATTAATTAATTTTAATTTGACTTTAATTTATGAAATACTTTTATAATATTACTTGTAATGTATAATATCACAATAATTATTATTCTTTATATGGTCAGATAAAAAACTGATCATAGTTAATTCTTTGTGATTTTGACAATAACTTTCATATTCTATTTTAAAGTTGTATTTGCAAACTTACAATTTGCTTAAAATATTTACAAACATATTTACAAATTCGCTTTTAAAGTCACTTTCATTATGACTTTAACCCATAGAACAAACTTTATACATAATTAGGAATTTCATTATTTCATATTTTACGACACACTTATGAATTAGTCTTAGATTAGACGATAGCTTACTTTTAAATTTTCTTTAAAGTCAAGAATGTACAAAAAATGCCAACAATTATCTTTTATTGTAAAATAAAAACTCACTTTCAAAATATTGTGAAAAAATATTTTATCGTTTCAAAGCCGCCATTTATATCATTTTCAAAATCTATAAAATGGACTCTTAAAAATACTATTTCTAAAATAATTTATTGTTTAATCTCATACGAGTCCCTCATGATTTTTAACCTCACTTTTTAACTTTCAACGTCAACGTCAAATATTGACTTTCCTAGTTAAATTCTACTTTTTAAAAGAGACTTCTAGAGTAATTTATTGTTTAATCTAAAACGTGTCACTTATGAATTTTAACGCCCGTTTTTGACTTTCAACGATCTTTTACACATTCAAAGCAAATTATTTACTTTCAAGGTGACTTTTACACTTTCAAAGTAACTTTTACACTTTTAAAGTGACTTTTACACTTTTAAAGTGACTTTAACACTTTTAAAGTAACTTTTCACTTTTTAAGTCCGGTTTTATAGTTCACGTCACAGCTGCACTCTTACGATGGCCCCGTGCTGACCTTCCGCCAACCCGTGAACTCTTCTGAGATGTGCTCTGACTTTATTCGGCTTTTCGAAGGTGTGTGCGCACACTGGGCAGAGATAGCCATATCTCTTGCCTGTGTGAACGTTGTGCTTGTGTATTTGTAGGAACTTTTTCGATTTCAACCTTTTCGGGCACAGGTCGCACTAGTAGCCAAATAATACACATATTTTTTTTATATTCAGTACAAAAACTACACAGAAACAGAGTACTTATTATTGGTTGTTAAGTAGTACGATAGTCTTTAAGTAATATAAATAATGCTACATAGAATAAGTAAAATGTTGCAAAAACTAAATTGAATTGCGTAAGCACACTCCATTGTTATTTGTAAGGAATTTTGTTAAATAAGCACTAACACGTATTTATTGTGGATACCTAAGACACAAGTCTTTAATTAATTGCATTACTAACCCAATTTATGTTCGTAACATATTGTAATTAGGCTAGTTATCATACAGAAATAAATTATTATTATTATTATTGTTATTATTTTCTCATATATTTACAGAAAAATAGTTCCGGTAGAAAACACTGAGAGATGCAATGTCTCTACGCAGCTGTAGATCCTCGAGTGAGGCTGTTACCTCAGCATCCCCTATAATGCGAACCGCTCGCCGTTGCAGTCTGTCAAGTGCGACAAGGAGGTACTTAGCAGAACCGTCCTAAAGATGGGAACAATACTCTACACTCGATCGCACTTGAATCTTGTACAACAAACAGCGTTGCTCGGGAGTGAAAAACCGCCTCACCTTATTGAGTATACCCAACTTACATGAGGCAGTTAAAATAACACCCTCGAGGTAGCATTTTGGATTTAGGTCCTGGCCTTGGTGGCCTTTAGCTGGTTTTGGTGGCATTAAACTCGACTAGGTTTTCAGATCCTCACTGAGAGACACGATCGAGAGTCCGGTTCACTTTGGCCACCAGGTCTTTGCACCGTATATCGGCTTGCTTTGCCGCAGAATGTCCCAAGTACCGCTCATGTACCGTACTGTCATCCACATAACAATGATTATTGCCCAAAGACAACATGTCATTAATATGTAGAAGAAATAGGGTAGGCGAGAGTACCGATCCCTGCGGCACTCCGGCATTGACTTTGTAGAACTCGGAGGAACTGCCCTCACACAAGACACGAATCCTCCGATTCCCCAGAAAGCCAGACAACCAGGCGCTCAAACGGGGCGGCATACCGGCACACCGGTATCGTAAGACTCGCTAAACAATCGTGTCATCAAAGAAGACAACTCAGCCGCGCATTTGAGCAGCACAATTGCCGGAACACCATCCGGAAGCTAGCCTTCCGCACGTCGAGCGACCGCAGCACACATCACACTGCCTGATACGAATATCAGACATGGTGGACCACAATGTTCTAAACTAGGTGGGGCGGCACCACTATCGTCGACGCGCGATTTAGGCGCGAAGAGGTCAGCCAACAAGTTAGCCTTCTCTAGCGGCTGGTAAGCCGACGATCCATCTGGATGTTTCAGCGGGGGCAGCGAGGGAGAGCAGTAGTTGGCCTGCACGGCCTTAGCCAGTCGCCAATAGCTCCGACTACATGGGTGCGAGATCAACTCCTTTTTTTTTTTTTTACGTCGGTAACAAAATGCGTTTAAGCACTACCTTCCGGCCAAAGGGGGACCGAAAGGGGGTGTGGGACTCACCACCAGCAGACGCGACTGCCAGCAGTAATACCCACCAAAAATCTTCCGACGACGCCCGCCGCTTGTTGAGAAAAAGGCAGGGGCCAGTACCTGGGTTGCAGCATCTGACACCCCGCCTGCGGCCAACGTCTCCTGGACCAAAACCGGGAGGACCTCCTCAGAGAGGCGCAGTGGACGCGCCTCTCCTACCTCCTTGTGCGACCATAGCGTGTGTGGCCGACTTCTCGGAGGGTCTATAGTTAGACAGCAGGGGCCCCCTGCCCCCACTGCGCTACTTGACGGGCCCTCCTGGACCGCCCGCTGCGCCCTCCACAGCCTCTTAGTTTCTCCCCCGGTAGTCAGTACTAAGAGCACCCAGAGTCGTCGGCCTCTGGGTGTTATCTTTTCCCTGGCGCCTCCTGCGCCCTACCGGGAGGTACTCAACCCCCCCACCACGACAAGGTGGAGACCAGTCGGAGGGGGTGAGATCAACTCCTGCCCGATCCTCGCCACTCTTTGTGCATCTGCTCTAGCGAGAGCCTTAGACTTAGAGGCCTTGTTGTAAGCCACCTTCAAGGAGCTGGTATTAGGGTCGTTTTGTGCGCAGGCTTGCTTGCGTTCAGCAGCTTTGGCACATTCGTGATTGAACCAAGGCCGTTGTCTACCAACGCTGGCAAGATCTGTATACGGAATATAATATTCCATACCCAACAAGATCTCGCCAGTGATGGCAGAGACGCACTCCGACGAGTCCATTCCAAGAAAGCAGCCCTGGCCCCATGAGACGGATGCAAAGTAATCACGCATTCCGTCCCAATCTGCTGACGAGTCGTGCCACAGGCGACGCATGGTTTCTCGGTGGCCTAAAGCAATTCGGTACTGTTCGATGTTCGGTCTTTCTATATACTGTGTCTATTTAGTCTGTTAATTACATAGAATACAGAAATTCTATATACTGTGTATTAGTCTGCCAATTCAGGATGACTATATATTCTGTTTATTCAGTTAGTCTATTTGTCCTGCACATTTAGTCTTTCTATTTAATTAGGCTATATAGTCTGCCTATATATCCTGTCTATGCAGTCAGTCTAAATGTCATGTATGTCTGTTTAGTCTGTCTATTTAGTCTGCCTATTTAGTCTGTCTATTTAGTCTGTCTATTTAGTCTGTCTATTTAGTCTGTCTATTTAGTCTGACAATTTAGTCTGTCTCTATGCATACTATATGGTCAGTGTGGAAGGGAAGTGCACGACCTATATGATGATGCTAATGAGCATACCTGGAAGTTCTTCTCGGGCAGATGTATAGCGATGTGCTGCACCAGGTTGGACCTGCGATGGAAGGTGGCCCCGCAGTGGTCGCAGACAAACGGTCTTTCTTTATATTGTGTATATTAAGTGTGCCTCTTTAATCTACCTATCTAGTCTGCCTATGTAGTATGTCTATTTTATATGTTCATATATTCTGTTTATACAGTCAGTCTATATGTCTTGTATATCTAATTTATCTATATAGTCTTCCTTTATATCCTCTCCATATAGTCAGTGTTTAAGTCGTGTACATTTAGTCTGCCTATATATCCTTTCTATGTTTTATGTCTATTTAGTATGTCTATTTAGTCTGTATATTTAGTATGTCTATTTAGTCTGTCTATTTAGTCTGTCTATTTAGTCTGTCTATTTAGTATGTCTATTTAGTCTGTCTATTTAGTATGTCTATGTAGTCTGTCTATTTAGTCTGTCTATTTAGTATGTCTATTTAGTCTGTCTATTTAGTATGTCTATTTAGTCTGTCTATTTAGTCTGTCTATTTAGTATGTCTATGTAGTCTGTCTATTTAGTCCGTCAATTAAGTATGTCTCTATGCATACTATATGGTCAGTGTGGAGGGAAGTGCACGACCTATATGATGATGCTGATGAGCATACCTGGAAGTTCTTCTCGGGCAGATGTATGGCGATGTGCTGCACCAGGTTGGACCTGCGATGGAAGGTGGCCCCGCAGTGGTCGCAGACGTATGGTCTTTCGCCAGTATGGCGTCTCTCGTGGATCTAAACGGGCAAAGACGGTATAAAATAAGTAATAAAACTTATTATAATTTTTAAAACTTATAACTTTATGAACGGCGAAAGCCCTTCCTTCAAATTTAGTGGGACTCGGGTTCAAACCCAAGTGTTTAAAGATTAATATTAAGTGACCTATGTCTTTCCAAAGTTACGTAAGTGAACCAAAAAATTGTTTTATTTAAATATAGTTATTTTTTCTTTTTTTTTTAATCTTGTGATAGCAGAACACATGTTTTGTACACTTGTCAAATTGTTTTACTATTAAGTCCATTTTCTTGTAACTGGCGGGAGAAAAAACGAACCTTGACGATTTTCTTGCCCGTTCTTTTACGATCAAGCTCCCGCCCGCAGTGAATGGGCGCGCTAGTTTTTAAATTTGACCTTTATAAGAGCTCTATTGAGCCAAAGTTGGATAAATTATTTTGACTTTAACTTTAATTATCGCTTACTCCGTGCTCCGGATAAAACAAGCACGCTAAGCCGTTGGTCCCGGCTATCATGAATACCTATGGCAGTCTTCTAACATTTTTAATTTTACACAGCGGCTCTGTGGACCAACTATACTAAGAAGGCCTGGTATACCTTGAAGGTGCAGTACAATAACTGTTTCAGGATTTTGATGGGACTCTCTAGGTGGCCGCTATGCGGCAGTGCATCGGCGATGTTTGCAGAGGCCAGAGTCGATGATTTTTGCGCGATAATTCGCAAAAAGACGGGCTCACTTCTAAGCAGAATGAGATCTAGTCCCGACAGAATCCTGAACATGTTAGTAAATAAGTTTGATGCACCAATTATCAGGCACTTTGTGTCTGTATTAGTGCATCAAAAGCCATGGTTATAATTTCGTTAAATTTTGTTTTTTTAAAAATTTGTATTGTATTTACTAATAGTCTTTAAGTTGTGTAAATTACTAACAATTGGACCATTGTTGTCAAATAAATGAATTTAATTATTATTAACTGTTGTAATTAAATCAAAATATCTATACTCAAAATACTTAATAACATTAGCGCCATCTGTCAATGTCATTCTCATCTATATTGTCTATACAAAAGAAGATATAATAAAGTTCCGTTCATTCTGTTTGTGTCATACGAGAGCACGTTGTTTTATTTCACATATTATTATCCAATATAATAAATTATCAACATTAACCATAGTGATGTTTCCCTCTGTGTTAAAGTGGGACGGCAGTCGTTGTATAAACTGCACTCAGCAAAATCTATCTTAAATCTAATCTTAGATCAGAGAGTAGAGCATGACCCTGGATTTTGTTAGTTTAAAGAACAGCGGTAATCTTAATAATTTATTTCTTTAATTGTATTAGATCTTAAGATATAATTTGAAAAAAGCCGAGATGAGTTTCTTGCGGCATTCTTCTCAATCTCGTTGCCTTTTGGAAGCCTCGTTAGAGTCACCGACAGACTGACTGACGGACAATCCCCTCCCTCCTTTAGAATCACGACAGGCTGACTGACAGATACAGACTGACAAATCTTGAGAAAACCACAACAGACAGATAAACTGACAAATTCTGACAAAGAACCCATTTGCTTTTACCCCTTTATTATGGTACCGCTCATATTTCTTTCATTGTTGTTAAAAAAATATATGAATATATATGAATTTCCATTTTGTGTAAATGTTTGACGAATCTAAATGATCCTGTTGATCTTAAAGACAATAAAGTATATTTTATTTTATTTATTTTGGATATTGCTAAGATATGACTTACAGTAAGTGCTTCTTTGGTGGCGGAGCTGTATTCGCAGTAGGCACACTTATGTATCCTGCCAAGGCCATGTCTTGCCCTCTTGTGCTCCTGGAGCTGGTTATTGTTCCTACATCTTTTGCCGCAAGTCTGCGAAAAAACTCTTATAAAAAAATCTTGTCCAATTACAAGTTAACAATAGGCGCGGTCGCAACCTGGCATTTTGAAGGGGCTCATTAATAATAGATGTTTCCAGCATCACCACCATATGAGATGAGAGCCGAGATGAGTTTCTTGAGGCATTCTTCTCAATCTCGTTGTCTTTTTGGAAGCCTCGTAAGAGTCACCGACAGACTGACTGACTGACGGACAATCCCCTCCCCCTTTAAAATCACGACAGGCTGACTGACAGATCCCCCCGATAAGAGTCACAGACAGACTGACCAATCTTGAGAAAAACCACAACAGACGAATAAACTGACAAACCTTGACAAATTCTGACAAAGAACCCATTTGCTTTTATTTCTTTATTATTTTACAGCCTATCATTGTTGTTAAAAAAATATATCGAATTTCCATTTTGTGTCTGAATGTTTGACGAATCTAAATGATCATGTTGATCTTTAAGACAATAAAGTTTTTTTTTTTTTTTAATTTATTTCTTACGACTCTCCGTGAGATAAGAGTGCGTGGCACTATTCTAGATGTATAATTGTATAATTCTAGATGTCAGCAAACCATAAAATGCATAGCGACTAGGGGCAATAAGTCCTTATTTAACGAGTTATTAGAAGATTGAGGAGGGTGGAGATCAAGTCCTCTGTGACCGTGCCTGAGAAGAGCCCCCTTGAGGACCTTTAGCTACGTAGAGACATTGCTTCTCTCAGTGTCTTCTACTGAAACTGCTGCGTGTTCAAAATAACTTTTCGATCTCTGCGTATGTGAGTGGAGAAGGGTCCTTTCCTCTCCCGAACTACACGTGCTGGTCTTAGTAACTGTCCTCAATAAAAATGGTGTTTCTATTAACTCTTAACAACAAAAGAATAAAAAAAATTTAAATCGTTTATTTCATTTTCTCAAAAAACCATTTTTAGAATATAGTTGAAGACACCCCTTTTAAGTATATATAATATACCTGTGTTAGGAGGCCCCGCTCTTTCATCCTACTACTGAAAGTTTGTATGTGTGGATGGATGTTTGTTACTCTTTCACGCAAAAACTACTGGAGCGATTGTGATGAAACTTTGTACGTGTATAGCTGCAGTCCTGGACTAACATATAGGACACTCTTTATCCCGATATTTCCACGGGAACGGGGACCACGCGGGTAAAACCACAGGGCGCTGCTAGTCTTACATAATTTGAAAGGTTTGTTTCTAACAGTTTTCATTACTTAATATTAATTTTATTACAAAATGTATGTGCGTGCATGTGGTGTGTGTGTTTGTTTTTAAAAGAAGTTGTGTTCAATCTTATTTCCCCTTCATCATTTTATCTATCAAGATCACTCGGAAACTTTTATCAATACACAAAAGATATAGGTATAAATAAATAAATATATAAGATATATTTTCTGACAATTACACCAATTATTTAGTTCCAAGATAAGTATCATTAAGAACTTGTGTTATGGATACTAAACAACGGATAAACATACTTAAATGCTTTTTTTTTGTAAATACATACTTAATATACATAGAAAAACACCCAGACCAGAACAAATATTCATATTTATACTCACAAATATTTGTTCTGTGTGGGAATCGGACCCACGACCTCAGGAGTGGAATGCGGGTATACTCGCCACGGATAAGATATATTTTCTGACAATTACACCAATTATTTAGTTCCAAGATAAGTATCATTAAGAACTTGTGTTATGGATACTAAACAACGGATAAACATACATAAATACTTTCTTTTTTTGTAAATACATACTTAATATAAATAGGAAAATACCCAGACCAGAACATATATTCATGTTGCACACAAAGATTTGTCCTGTGTGGGAATCGAACCCACGACCTCTGGAGTGAAGTGTAGGTATACTGACCTCCACGCCATATCGGTCGTCAAAAGGTATTGATAATAAGAGATATCTTTCAGAAGAGACCAATAAAGACAATAGGAGTGCGAATGTATCATTAGCTATATTTACTGCAATCGCGAATTGATTTACGACGATACAGTGTGAGAGGATGTATATGGCTCCCAGTAAGATCTGAAGAGCCCAAGCCAGCCTCACCTGCAAGTGGTGCACCTACCGATCAACGGGCTCTGGCAAACATAAAATTTCTCGATAAGAGGCAAAAGCCTCGCCCCCTATTACGTGGGACTAACAATATAACAGGCGAAATGTGGGCGTATCTTATGCCTCTGCATACCCCTTCGGAGAAACAGGCGTGAATGTATGTAATTGTATTTGTAAAAAAAATGGTTGTCTGTAAAGTCGGTTTACTGACGAAAGTTGAACGTGACAATGTCTTAAGAAAAAACTGATGGAATCGTAACATTTTTCAAAAGAAAATTTTAATTTAATTTGTCTAATAAAGCAGCAGCTGTCCACGCAGACGCATCGCTCACTCAAGGAGGAGAGAGACGGATGTCGAACGCTGCCGAACGCAAAGGCCGATTGTGCTTCTTTGTCGCTCGTTTCGCGCTCTCGCTTGCACTTCAAGCCTTACATGGAACGCCTCAGAGCGAGGTAACGCCGCATGAGTCATGTTTTTTCGTGCGTGCAGCCGGCTCTATCGAATTATAAGACGTTGTCACGTCACAAAATATAAATGAATGTTAAACTTACCTCACACACACAATAGTTAGTGTGAAACCTCATATGCGCTTTAAATGTGGCTTTCATACGGAATTCCTTATTGCAAGTCGTACATTTGTAAGAGGACGCGTTTGGTATAATTATACGTTTCTTTTTGCTTCTTTTCTGCAATAAGAATATTATTTATTATACAGATACACCGCATCACAGACACCATATAGTGCAAACAAATTTGCTCCGCAGTTTTTCTGGACATCCATGAACTGGCGTCCAAACTGAAGGCACAGACAGAGTCACACACTACAGGCTAGAGAGATATCGATAATTGCATGATCTACAATTTTAGTCTGACACATTTTTATCATAAAACTAACCATTTTAGCAGGCCGCCATGAGTGGATGCGCTTTGTACCGTGCATAATTCACGATTTGAAGCGCTTTCATTTTTTTTTTGGACTGCATCGACTGCTTGTCATCAGGTAGGATGTATTCATTATGACTTGTAACATTAAAAAAAATTCGCTAAAAAATTCAATAAACCTATTTTTGCAACCTTCAACCTTAAATATTTTATTTGCAGATACGGGACCGTTTTACCATTTCATAATATTGGTGTCCTCAACATCTGAGTTAATTTTCAGCTTTATGGATTTTTTGCAAGGATAAAATTTTGATTTTAAATTAACCGGACGGAAGGGTTAGACCCTAATTGTAAAGTTGACTTACTGAATTTTCTTCCTTGACCTGGTCTTCGCATTCCTCATCGTCCATAATAGCCTTAACATCAACCTTAGTTTCAAACGCATCTCTATCATAATCAACTTCCTTCTTCAAATCATCATCATCATCGTTAAACCCTTTATTATCATCACAATTGTCGTAGCCATCATCATCGTACTGATCGTATTCTTCCTCCACTTCTAATTTGGTTATTATTTTAGATTCTTTTCTTTGTGGTTTGTGTTTTTTCTTAGGTTTCTTGTTTGTGGTGATGTTTAAAAGTGCCTTTTCGGCTTTGCGGCTAGCTCGTCGGAATTGTAATGAGGCTTTGATGATTTTAACACATTTACTGCATATCTTTTGTGATAAGCCATCTTCATATTTTATCTGGAATGTTGTAAATTTATTAATATAATACTTTGTTAAATATTCATATCCTAGCATTATCCTGGTTACCCTAGACTTAGCTTAGGGCCCCGTGTCTGCTTACTGGTGCTGGTACCAGATTTGGCTGAATTTTAGTTATAACATGGAGCGACTGCCGTCTGACCTCCACATATATCACTTTTAACATTCAGAAGGCACTGACTTCCTAATGACGACTGCCTTAGGTGTTAATGACAGCCAGAACCAATGTCTTAACGTGCTTTACGACACAGAGCTATAATTACTCAAATAACATAAGGTGCGCCACTAGGGTTTGAACCAGAGACCTTCTGAGTTAGAAGACAATGGGTCTCGCCACTATTACGTAAATAAAAATCATACTCATATTTATTATATTTATACAGCCCACGTTTATGACGTTTATCCTCTTAAATCAGCGACCTGCGCTGTCGTACGGCACATTTGCTGGTGATTAATGCAGCAATGGTAAAAGAAAGGGCAAGAAAATCGTCAGTGTTCATTTACTTTCCTGCCTGGGTAGGCAGAGGCATATTATATGCCAAAACTTTGCCAATTATTTAGTTGGTCCCACGTAATAGGTGGCGAGCCAATTGCTGCTTATCAGGCACTGTTATATTCGCTAGAGCCTCACCCGTTGATCGGCAGGTGGATTTGGCTTGGGCTCCATAAGTCTTGGTAGGATCCCTATACACCTAGAATATAAATAAAATCATCTCATTCCAGTAACGTCTTACTACTGAGCAAAGGCCTCCTGTCAGGGACCACTGTGAGAGGGATACAGGTCCCACTCTATAATGCTGACCCAGTAGACGTATGATTTATTAGAATTTTTTAAGTTTCCGTTAAAGCTGGCTGGCAGGATAGGTTTAAGTTTACAGCAATGTGCCTTTTGGGCCACTTAAGTGCTTAATTTTAAATGTCACCCAGCAAAAGATTTATCTTTTTGAACTTTACTATACTTCAGCTACTTATGCCAGCCTTCATGTTACCACGGCAGAGCTGGGCGCTTCATTCATCAATCATTTTATAATAATACTAATAGCCTTTATTCAGACATTATACACTAGGATTACTATATATATGGTTATTTATAAGTATTAATATTATGCATCGACTCCGTCTGTATGTCATATGTTGACAAAGGCCTCCTCCAACTGATGCCATTTTCGTCTATTGTCAGCTACCCATGTCCATGTAGCACCTGCTACAGCTTTGATATCATCAACCCACCGTCTTAATGGTCTACCTCGTTTTCTGATGCCATCACTAATTTTACTAGTGAAAAATTCAATACTAACTTTCAAACCAGTAACCAAAAACATCTCATTGGACCGTTTCTTCTCGCTTTCCCTGCTAGCGAATATGGGTCCCAGTTCTTTGGTAGACAAACACGTCCGGCAGCACGAGGTACTGGCTGACAGAGGAAGGTCATCAGGATCCACTGCTTCCACTAAATCCACCGGCTTCACGTCCCTTAGCTTCCTCAATGCACGACGTTTCATTGTAATGCTGTTTAGGAATAGCACCGCGAGCATTTTTGCCGGTTCTCGTGATTATTAGTTGGGAAATGTACGATTTATTTCGCGCTACATAGTGGAATTAATTTGTTTTGTTTATTACTGTTAAAACTAACTGTTTATTGGAAGCACTTAAAAAAAGACGCGGTTATGAATTTTTATTTTATGACTTCTGTCATAAATTTGCGGAATTACATTTAATTGTGATAATTTATTTCAAAATAATCGCACTATGAACCCATACAAAACAAAAACTTTTTGCTTCTGTTCTGACTTTTTGTTTTTTAATTCAATCAAATCGATAGCTGCTTTGAGTTTGGTTTATACAGCCTACTTCAATTTTGATTAAAACAATCCCGGGATTTCGTACAAGACCATTGACAATACATTTGAAAAGAAACATTATATATATGCAGTCTGGAAGACTTCTGGAAAACCAACTTCTGGAAGTTTTCGGGAATACTTTCTTAGAAGTGGAATCTTTCCAGGAAGTTTTAACAGAACTGACCAGGTTGTGCAGGACTGGCCTCTGTGATCATTTATACAGGTTTATAGCTGGCTAGGAGCGATAACCCAGAGACGAGACCTGTAGACTCCAAATTCAGAGGGTCTCTGGTTAAGTGCTTAATTACCGCTTGCTCCGTGCCTCGGGAAGCACGTTAAGCCGTTGGTCCCGGCTGTCATGAACATCTATAGCAGTTATTATGGGAAGTTAGTGCCTTCTAACATCCTGACAGCTGGTTTAACCATAGAATGAGGTTTCCCTCTGGGTTGCGGTTAGACACGGTCGCTCCACGTAATAACTAAATTCAGCCAAATCTGGTTGAACCAGTGAGCAGACCCTGGGCCCTAAGCTTAAGTCTAGGGCAACCGGGATAATAAAAATAATAAAACAACAGCATGGGTACAATTAAACAATTTGTGCATTTTATTATTTACATTAAATTATTTTTAAACTTTGGTACAAAAATTACATTACTAAGAATTCTCAATTTAATATCATAAATAATTGTGACTTTGTTTTTGAAATAAACATAACACCAGTTTATTAATAATAATGCTAATTACTAACTACTGGTTTTAACACATCATTTTTTTTAAGTACAGTCAGCTTAAAATTTTTGGTAACATCCGAATCGCCATTAATAGTCTCTATTGTCAAAAGCTTAAGGGTGTGTTTCGTGTATAACATCAGTCTTACTGCGTAACTCATAAAAATACTAAATCTGGTTTTTAATGTAGTCTATCAAGTCCCATTAATTAATATACAATTAGTTATGAAAGAATTGGAATAACACCTATAAGGTGAGTATAGACTACAACATTTACTTGTAACAGAACAACGAGTCGCTCTATGATATGTTCTAGTGTATCATCTTTTTACCAACTAAACACCGAGCACGCTCGCCTCTTTGTTATAAACCAACGAGCATATTGGTGTAACATTTCGTCGAGCCACGAGTGCGGGCGATGCGCGGCTGCGGGGTGACGCGGAGGGAGAGGGAGGAAAGACGCACGCGGTCCACATTTACCCGTAACATAACGCCGAACGTTACATTACATGGAAATTATTTGGAAACTGAGTCTGTCTTGTACCATTCGTAAGAACGTTACATTACACGGAAATGCTCCAGAAATTGTTATAATCTATATGCAATTAGTGCCTTAACTATGAAAAATAACCAATTTTTACTTCCTTCTATAAAGTTTGTTCAAAAGGACAGTTTGAAAATTAGACTGACTATATGGCTCTCTGGGAGTTACCATATATTTAACGTTGACTGTACCTTTGCATCTACATCTTAGATCATTCATATTTTACGAAGCACACGGTTCGTTTCGACATGGCAAAAGACTTCTTGGCGGGAAAGTGAAGCGTCATTTCTGTTTTGTTTTCTAAAATTTGTGATTTTTCGAACTTTAATGTGTAATAACGGTGGATTATAAACCGTTCAGTGTTTGTAAACGTACATGAGTGTTGGTAAATGAAACAACATCTCTTTTCAAATTCTCTCAAGAAGTCCATGTGAGATCTCAGTATAGTCCCACATCTTTACTGAGGACTCAAGGGGCTTAGGGGAGGGTATCTCACTTACCACATATAATCTTTATCACCACTCATTCTCATTTACTATGATTTTTAAGTAATTAATATATCTCTTACTTGACACTGGCTAAATGTGCTAAACGCACAAAGCCATTATTTAAAAGAAAAAAAAACATGGCAATAAATAAAATAAACAAATATTTTTTTTTACAATTACACCAGTTATTTAGTTGCAAGGTAAGTATCATTAAGAACTTATATTTATTGTTCTTTGTCATTTTGTACGGAAAAATTATGATAAGAATAGATATAAATCTATATCACAAATATAACACATGAGAACGTGACGAAGTCGGCACGCTTCATTTCAATACAAATCATAACATCTATTGACGACCGATATGGCGTGGAGGTCAGTATACCTACACTTCACTCCAGAGGTCGTGGGTTCGATTCCCACACAGGACAAATCTTTGTGTGCATGAACATAAATATTTGTTCTGGTCTGGGTGTTTTCCTATGTATATTAAGTATGTATTTACAAAAAAAAAGTATTTATACTAAAAGTATATACTTATCTTGGAACTAAATAATTGATGTAAGTGTCAAAAACATTTATATATCAAGTTGTTATCAACTGTGGAATACACACATGCACAATATTTCCAATATTTATATATTAAATTTATTATTTCTTATTGTGATCCCACACACTAGTTGGCTGGAAGAGATACTGTGTTTTTTATGAATGTTTATGTGCAATAAAGGACATATAAATGCGCGCGAGTTCCCCCACCCCCGCACTTCGATTCAGACCCTATAGTGCGTTACCAAGCTTTTTATGTTTATGTATGATAATTATCTCAATAAATCAACATGATTACTAATAAAAGTATGCTAAAATAACAATTTAATTATGACTAAACTGACTTAAAATGTTTAAATTTCAGTTAAAAAAAAAACTTTAAATTTCAGTATAAATACAATAGAAAAGTAAAAAAAAACACTATCTATGTGACTTTTATTTACAATAATTATTTAAATAAATACAGTCGTTTTTGGGCCTCAATTCTTTTATAAATTATTTTATTTTTTATACACATATGTGTAGAGGGTACATAACTTTGAAGCCCAAGCCAACCTCACCTGCAAGTGGTGCACCTGCCGATCAACGGACGAGGCTCTGGCGAACATAACAGTGCCCGGTAAGCGGCAATAGGCTCGCCACCTATTACGTGGGACCAACTATATAATTGGCGAAGTGTGGGCGTATAATATGCCTCTTCTTACCCCTTAGGGAAAACAGGCGTGATTTTCTGTGTGTATTAATTTTGATATACTAGCTGTGTCCGCGGTTTCACCGCGTTTATTGTAGAAAAAAACTTAATAAAATCTATTTTATTAAACGTTTCCCCTAAAGACCTATGAAACGTATTGGCAATAGGAAAATAAATTTGCCACTGAACTGAATTATTTAACCACTAGCTAAATGCCAATGAATTGGGCTGATTGCAAGTTAAAGATAACTTTTAAAAAACGTTCACGCACGCACGGAATAATATTATTTACATTTATCTACCGGCCTAGAATACGGGGAGTCGCAAAAGTCGACGAAGAGAAATGTTACCGGATGATGGGCAGCAGCGTCATCCTGCAACTGGCTGGAACTGCGATCACCAACCCGCCTGCCCAGCGTGGGGATTATGGGAAAATACCACCAATAGAATGTATTCTATTGGGGAGGCTAATGTTCAGCAGTGGACTTTATAAGCCTGATAAAATGATGATGACTGTATATGCTATATTTTTTTATATAAATGGCACTATAAAGACTTAATTCCACTATCATTTAGATCCAAACCCTGGTATTAAGTTCCTTAAACTCCTGGAGTCTCTGTCTTCAAAGAGACTTTTCACAAATACTACCTAGAACAAAATAAACAAGAATACATGAAAAACAAAATATTTAAATTTACATACATACATAAATTCACGCCTGTTTCTCCGAAGGGGTAGGCAGAGGCATATTATACGCCCAAACTTCGACAATTATATAATTGGTCCCAAGTAATAGGTGGCGAGCCTATTGCCGCTTACAGGACACTGTTATGTTCGCCAGAGCCTAATGCGTTGATCGGCAGGTGCACCACTTGCAGGTGAGGTTGAGGTTGTGGGCGTATAATATGCCTCTGCCTACTCTTTCGGGGAAACAGGCGTGAATATATGTATGTGAGAAAGGTAAGCTTGGATGATTCGGTCATATTGAGAGAATGAATGAAAGTAGATTAACGAAAGTGATTTATGATGGACAAGTGATTGGAAGTGTTGGGAGGGGAAGACCACGTAAGACCTTCCATGACCAAATTTTGAAAATTTTGAAGAAAGGGCAGGTCAAAAGTACCCTAAACCGACGGGCGTGTATGAGGAGGTGAATGAGTGTGAATGAAGCTAAAAGTGTGTGCCAAGATCGTAGCAAGTGGAAGGATGTAATCTTTACCTACCCCTACGGGAAAGAGGCGTGACATTATGTATTTATGTGTGTATGTTAAAGTAAAAAATGAGTTATATTTGTTATTTAAAATACATACCTGGGTTAATCCAACTAGCGCCATGAGTATTATTTGACCTAAAGACCACGTCAGAACTCTGAAAGAGACAAAATTGGGAATATATTAAAAATAGCAGTGCTGCCTACATTTAGTAACATTTATGAAAAACTTGTTTACAACCAAATGTTAAGATTTTTTAATAAAAATGGTTTAATGCATTCGAAACAATTTATATTTACTAAGGATATCTCTACAACTGATGCAGGTGTTGAGCTTTTAAAACATATATTTAATGCTTGGGAAGATTCTTTGGACGCTTTAGGTATTTTTGCGATCTGTCCAAAGCTTTTGGCTGTATTCGTCACGAAGTATTGATAAAAAAATTAAAATATTACGGAATAAGAAACTCCACATTGGATCTTCTTACTTCAAATTTAAGTAATAGGATTCAAAGGGTTGAGGTTGATGGTTTAAAAAAAGGTTTTAGGGTTCTGTTTTTAAAATGGGGGTTCTGCAGGGCTCGGTTCTCGGTCCGTTTTTGTTTTTCAAAATTCAATTCGAAATTTACTAAATTTTTGATGCCTAACGTCAGACAGGTAAACACTACTATTATGGTAAAGAAGGACGACTTGACCCTTGTCGATACCACCAAGTTTATTACACACTATGATTTATGTCTTATTTGACCCTGGCTTGATGTGCTAAAAGCACGAAGACATTGTTATAAAAAAAAATAAGTTAAAGTACTGTAGAGTTTTTTCGTGTATTTGTATAGACAATTACCCTAAATTTGTTAAAATTTGTTAATTTAAAAAACAAAATTAAACGGTCATAACTATGTACAGCATTATAAATGCAAAAAAAATAGTGAGCAACTCAAAAATATAATGATAAACTGCCATACGTGGGACCAGCAACACAATTGGCGAAGTGTGAGCGTGTATTAGAGGTTATAAGTGCCTTATCCCACCAGCCAAAAGTGTATTCGCCATAAGGCACTACCAAGTGATTACTCCTAAATTGTACAATATATTTGATGGGGATGCCTAATCACATATTACGTATTGCACACATAAATGTATTACGAAGGCGAACTTAATACCACATGCATTCTCTATTAGTTAATTCATGCAAACAAATATTTCCCACAGAAACAAACCCAAGACCTAAGGACAAACAAACTAAAGACAATAACGTTAAGCTGATGACATTGAATAAATATAAAGTTCATTTCATAGTGATTACGCCTAAGTTGTACAATATATTTGATGGGGATGCCTACTCACATATTAAAAATTAAATAACTATGCTATTTGATCAGAGATCATTAGGTGGTTGCAAACCTACAACTATGATCAAATAGAGAACTTGAGCGTAATAGATACTGTGTATACAATAGAAATGTAAAATAATAACAATTTACTTAAAAAAGATTTAATACTTTAAAATATAACTTAAGAAATTTTGTTTATACATAAACTAGTAAAATGTCCAAATAAATCAGTACTTGTTATGACTAGATTACTCAGTGACGTCACTTGTTTGTCTTTTGTTTACTTATTCTTATATATCTTACCATATTTGATTAAATAGGTAAGTCTATTTGCTTCAGCCTTATATATTTATATATAATTTATCTATGTATCTAACAAGCGCAACAATTACTTTTTCTCAATTATAAGAGCACTTATTTATTATTTTAATGTAATAAAATTACTACTTGAGCCATGTGTTACATAGTTATTTTTATTTATATATTATTATTATTATTTTTCAAAAATGCATGAGAGTAACTGAGTAATATTTTTATATGTACATATTTACTTTTATCTTATATTATTATTATACACACATATATTTTATTCATGACACATTTTATGTCTTATTTTTTCTTAAATTTTGTATGTTTTCTTTTTGTATTTAGTTTAGATCTTGAGAAGTCCTTTTTGTGTTGCGTCACAATTAATTTTATCTCTCTTTGGGAAGGTACTGACTGCTATATATTGCTAAATATATTATACTGCTATATATATTAAAAATTATACACGGTATTTTGGGGCGTCTCGTGTTACTGTTTCGGCACAAGCTGAAAATCAGTGTTTTGCTCTCTCAGAGCGAAAAACCCACTGAGCCGTAGCCATTCTGCAGCGCTGCGACACACATGCACACTATGTGAATGCTTTACTTTTAGTTTTTTTGTTGTTATATATTTTTTTTTAATTATTGTAATTTTGTTTTTATTGTTTTATATGTATGTGTGTCTTTCGTTGCAATAAAAAGTTTATCTATCTATACCACAGGGAAAACTAATATAGGATTCAGTGTCTGTATTTTATAGTGAAATTGTGAAAGTATCAATAAAGTATTATTATTATTATATTATGCCTCTGCCTACCGCTACGGAGAAACAGGCGTGATTGTATGTATGTAACGCTTTAATATATAATATAAGAAATGTAAATGTTAGGGGTGGGAACCTGGTGTCCTGAAATACAGGCCTGGAGCCTAGCTTAGGAGACGTCCATTAATTACGTGAGGTGTTTTTTTTTTAATTTAGACCTCCCCCCCCCCCTCCCCCTTGGTGAGATTTGGTGAGATGTGGTCGGACCACCCCCTCACGTAAGATTTACCCAATATTTTTTAAATAATATAATTTATTTGATTTGTCTTCTATGTACTAAATTTTCTGTGAAATAAGAGGAGAATAATGATACCACGTTTAAGGTGCACTATAACGAATGATGACCGGTGTTGATATTGTAATACAAAATTTTACTGTGGTAGAAAAATGTATATTCTCTAAATTAAAAAGTTGACGTGAGATTTTTATTGACCCCCCCCCCCTTGGTGAGTTTTGGTGAGATGTGGCCGGACCCCCCCTCCCCTATTTTAGACTCACGTAATTAATGGACGTCCCCTTAGGCCCCAGTCTCCTACAATATGAACTTGTCCAAATTTTGTACGCTAATTAAACTGTTTGTTCCTGTATATTGTAGTGAGAAAATAAACATTTATTATTTATGTTTATTATTACGCATGGTGATACACTCACCTATCGCAAGTTTCCTCAGCCCTGTTCCTATCCCGGGCCTCGTGAGCTGAGTGAAGTTCTTGCAAACGCCTGGCTGCTGAAACGTTGTCTTTAACCCTGGTCACTGACTCTGATATATCCTTAATTCTCATCATATATGTCTCTGCTGAATTACCTGGAAAGGACTTGAGTTTAGAATCATCATAGCAGAATGACGCTGCTGCCCATTGTTCTATAGACTTATAAAGTCCACTGCTGAACAACAGTCTCCCCAATATATTACAGTAACAGCTATAATTTATAAATCTGAGAAGGTTGTTCCCAAATATAAATGATGCCCAAAATAACTATTACACGCGGACGAAGTTGCGGGCACAGCTAGTATATTATATAATGATTATAAATAAATTGTCAGTGTGCACTCACCCAATTCCATCTCCTTATCATCATCATAATCTTTCTCCTGGGTGTCTTCACTATCTATCATCAGGTCGAAGAATATCTGCAAGAGGAGCAGACATTATATTTTATTGTAACTCCACTTTACCTCCTGGGGAACGGGATCCTATAAAGACATAATTTTTTAAAACTTCTTAACATATAATTAACGTGATAACTAATTGACATCTTATGTATTCGGGCTGACTTATAAAATGTTATATTGACAATTATATAAATTTATGCTATTACGTGTTTTTGCTATAATTGTAGTGCCTTTTCAGGGTTCAAGTGTAGAATAATTTTATGTAATCATTTTAATAATCGCATGAAACAATGAATAAATTATTATGACTTATCCTATTAAAATAAAAAGTCTACCAGATCATTGTCGTGACCATCCCCTATTGTACAAATTCAGCTCAGTTTCACATTACTTGACTGTGATGAAAGGTTACCTTAGAGCTACTTCATTGGTAAAGGCACCTGAGGACCATTTCAGTATCTTCAAATATTTACTGTGTGTGTTTTGTATTGTTATATTTGATTGAGAATTAAAAATAGCATAGCCTGTGAGTTTCTTGTCAGTTCTTCTCTTCTCTTCTCTCACAGAGCGGGGGCTCGGAACTGGCACTTACATTCACGTCAATGTTCAGCATTGGAGTTTATAAGGCAACTACAACAAAGACTACCTAGGTTTGGGGTAGCAGGCTAAAGCTAAGTGAATTGGTGATCATTTGGGTCTTAAATATTGAGTGAGCTGCTCAAGGGGCCTACCGCCGAATTCGATGGATTACCGGTAATCCATCTAGATCTAACTTTGTTTTGCGTTCATTAATCCGTACCGGGGAATCTGCCGACAGCCACCTCTCATTCATGACCTTCAGTCCGTGACAGACCAATAGGTAAATAGAGAACGCCATTTTGTTTCGATTTTCATGAGTTCGGTGGTACGACAGAATCAATTCGAAATCCATTTTGCCTTATAATCGATTACCATGGAACTCGGCAGTAGGCCCCCAGTACTTGAGCTATATCCTATATCCTCTGCCACTTTTCAGCATGCTAATCTGCCATTGTTTTTACTTAGCAATAATAATTAATAAATTGATTTTAACCGTTTTCTGACTGAATGTGCTGAAAGTATTATCGAAGCAGAATCTATAGTCCCCATTCAGCGTTGCGGTGTGACGATGGGCGTTCTCTTGTTTCTTGTAATCAGCCACAATTACCAGACCCACTGGGTCCGCCATTTGAAAGGATATGTCTAGCTCGCCGTGCGTTGAGTCTATGACCTGGAAAAAAGTAGTCCTATAGATTGTTGATATGTTACGAGACTTTATATAACTGTACATTTTGATCTCTATAATTAAATATAAAAAAATAGTAATAGTAATTGTAAAAAAAATAATCATAGTTTAAAGTAATTGATCCTTCAGTCAAACTGATTGAACAGTTTTGTTGGACATCTTTTTTAACTTTGATGTAATACAATATACTTTGTAAATAAATAATAATAATAAATAGTAATCTTTTTAGGGTCTGAAATTGAAGCCAATATTCTGATCTGAAATTGTCTCAAGTAAACTGGACAAACCTACGTAGAGATGCAAAGACTTATAAGAAAAATTGATACACTTTTCATTTCTGTTAGGTTATATTTTTCAAAAACACTTACTTGATACTCCAAGTCGATAACTTCATTCGGTAATACTTTCTGATAAAAACAGTCCGTTTTACCTGCCTGCACCGTGAATGTTAAGTCTTTCTCATACGCAAATACACAACTTATAACCAAAATAAAGCAAAATAGTTTCATTTTTACAATTACACTGACGATATTTTGTTAAAAATATCACACCAATTGTTTGTATAAAGAAAGACTCTTCGCTTTGTTTGTTATTTTTAGAAAGAAAATATTTATGATAAGATGACTACATACATCAGTAAATATTTTTTATCGTAAGCCCCGGGAGTATCAAAAAGAATTGGTATTTTAGTTGCTGTAAGTTCGGAAATCAGACCAAATTAATTACAGCTATCATAATATTACAGATACAACAATTTTTTTTTACTACTGCTGTCAGTTATGTTCTTACTCTTAGCCTTATGCGTAAAAACATAAATAAAAGCGAAAAATAATTGATTATTTTCATTGGAATACTCTCTTTTTCTTATTTTTAGTTCAATCACAGATATTATAACACTATACTAGTTTATTTATGCTATCAGCACCAAGCTCTGTCCATGAAATGTCGTATTAGTAAAATGACTTCATCGACCGATCATCATCAAAAAAACTTGAAAAGAAGAACATTCCCATTTTCGTCCATAAACCGAGAATTTACATCAACTGTCATTGCCAATCTGCTGTAAACACATACATCCGCCTTATTCGTGGACTCATCTAACTGCATTGTATTATATTTTTACTTCTATTCTATAATTTGTGATAACAATGTCACAGGCTAGTGCTTCAGGAGTTCCCTCACCATCAGGCGTGGTCAGAAATAGTGCTTTATCGTTTGTCGAAGAAGTTGCGTATGCGCAGGCCCCGAGTGAAAATGATGGTCAAAACCCGACACTTGATGAAACCAGCCAGCCTGGTAATATTAAAATCTGCATTTTTACAACACTTCCTTTCATATTAATTTTTTTATTACGGATTACTTAAAAATAACAAAAATACTAAAAGAATAATTGAAAACATACCTTGATACAAATTAAGACTATAGGAATGGCATCTCGCCTAGTGTCGATATGGTTGAAGGGCTAACCACTGGTTGATACGTTTCATCTAGAATGGTCTGTGCTAAAAATGAACTCTTAAAAGTTATTAGTCATTGACACCAAAGAAGAATAAAAATAGATGTCTCTTCTAGTTTTTCCTCACCTGAAAAGGGCATGAGTTAATGTATGTTTATGTATCTTTACCCAGGTACAGAAAGAGCAGTGCCAGCAGGTTTGAAGGCACTGTGTGAGGTATATTCCCGGTTGTATCCAGACCAGCCCAACCCACTCCAAGTCACAACTAGACTCAAATATTGGTAAGGATTAAATTTGATGTATGGGTGTTTAAGGATTCTATCAAAAATCTAAGAAATCAGTTTTATCCTTCACATCATCATCATATCCTACGATTATAACAGTTGCCCTAGATATCAGTACCCAGGGTCTGCTCACTGGTCTGACCAGATTTTGGCTGAGTCTCAGCCATTGCACGGAGGGACTGCTGTCTGACCTCCACAACAAAGAGTGAAAGGGTTATTTTACTGTTAAACCAGCAGAACATAAGGCACTGAAATCCTAATAAGAATGGCCAGAGATATTCATGACAGCCTGAACCAACAGCTTCTACCTACATGTACTAATTTAATATTATGATTTCATCATTTTTTATGAGATCATTTTACCTAACAAATGTTATACAATCTAAATATTAACAGTAGGTTCAAGCTTAATGGGCTGTACAAGACACAGAGCAACCTTCTACGTCATATCATCCTTTACACTCTCAATCATAACGTTTGCAGGTTGGGCGGACATGATCCGCTAGACTACATCAGCATGTACTGGAACCCAGGGAAACCAGAGGAGAACATTCCACCACACTGGCACTACGTCAGGTATGACCTAAAATGTATATTTCACCTCTTGGCGTAATGATAATTTATTGTGAAATAAGATTGTGATGTTATTTGTAGAAATCCGTGTTCTAGTACAACGTGATAAATGCATTTTTGTTAAGAAATTATTATGAATGTAGAAAATTATCCTGGTTGCCCTTGACTTGACCAGGGTCAAGCTGGTCCCTGGTCTAACCAGATTTGGGTAAATTTAAGTTATTACACGGAGCGACTGCCGTCTGACCTCCACAACCCAGAGGAAAACATTGTCTTTGGTAAAACCAGCTGTCAGGATGTTAGAAAGCACTGACTCCTAATAACGACCTATATAATGATTTACATTACATGTGGCTTAGGTATACAATGTTATAAACTTCAAAAACAAGCTGCTATTCACACGTCTACTATTCTAAGCAAAGTATTGGGAGACACGGTATTCGTTAACAATTCACAAATAAAACACACACAACAGACATCAAACACACAGCAGACACTTAATATACCAGACAATCTTAGCTCGGAGGATACACGTAATACACAAAACACACAAGCTTCATATAACACAAATCACTCACAAAACGCACACCTCTCACAAAACATACAGAATTCTTCAACTGACTCTCACACACAACCAAATTTAAATAACCAACGAAGAAGAGGACGTAGACACAGATAAATATCTTTTTTCCTGCAGGGCGCAGGACGAGGTATATATCTTTAAAAAATAATCCGGTGAATTAGTCTTGTAAAGAAAACCATCTTTAATAGTTTAATTTGGTACACAGCACATGTACCCTGCAAGGGCATAGCAATATAAGCTTATAATTATAGTGAAGTAAAAATTTTATGAAATTAACAAAATAATGTATTGTGCTTAAAATTATCAGTATATAATGTAATGAAATCAAAATAAGAAATTTATTTTAATGAAAAACGAACTTATCATTAATATAACTACTTTATAAAATCATTAAGTCTTACTTTTTGAATATATCTGATTAGTTGTTTGTATCAGTTTTTTAATTTTATGTATTTGTGTATTTTTTATTCATATTTAACAAATAGTTTTTGTGTTTTTTTTTAAAGTTTGTGTGCTCTGCCTACTGCGTTCCTGTTCTCTCCTTAGCGTTGGGTTGTCGGGAAGAGATTTTAGCGATAAGACCGCCTAGATTGACTTTAAATTTAATTTTTTTTAATATTGTAATTTGTAGTTTTTAAGTTTCTTGCCCAATAAAGAGTATATCTATCTATCTATAAAAGAACATTGAATGTTTCATGAAACATTACAATTAATTAAACATTATTGCACTTTGGTATAGACTCACTTATCAAATCATTACAACATAACATCGCAAAGTCATAGGTTTTGAACCTGTCACTCTTTGAATTTGAAGGCTATGGGTCTCGCCTAGGGGTGTCGCTGCTCGCATATGAATATTGTTATATATGTAGATTTTTATCACCTAAGCTTTATATAGTCAACTGCTGAACATTAGCCTCCCCAATAGATTCCATGCTATTGAGGGTATTCATAAATAATAAATAAATATTCTCTTACAAGCACACCAATTCTTTAGTTCCAAGATAAGTATCACTAAAAACTTGTGTTATGGATACTAAAGGACGTTTATACTTAAATACTTTTCTTTTGTAAATACATACTTAATATACATAGGAAAACACCCAGAGAACAAAATTCATGTTCATATTGTTCATGCACACAAAGATTTGTCCTGTGTGGGAATCGAACCCATGATCTCTGGAGTGAAGTGCAGGTATACTGACCTCCACGTCATATCGGTCTTCAAATTTGCCCATAATCAGCACCCTGGGCAGGCGGGTTTGTGATCACAGTTCCTCGGTAATAAGTTTTATTCTATTGGGAAGGGTAATGTTTAACAGTGGCCTTTATACAGCTGATATGTTAGGTTTGGTATTAAATAAACAAATATTCCATAGTTTCGGCGCTTCAGACCTCCACGGTGACGGACGGGTGCACCCCCCGCCTCGCCGCGAGGGTGCTTCGCCCTCGGGCTTCGGCCTGGAGCTGTCGGCGCGGGTGCCTGCCTCGGGTCCGCAGCCCCCGCTGTGGCCTGCAGCCCTACTTCAAGCTTTGGCACGATATATGTTTACTACTGGTAAGAATAATTAAATCGAATGTTTTACGAGAACGCTCTCGTTTCAGTGTTGGTCGTGAAGACATGTTCTGAGGCTCCTATCTTACCTAAAGATGCCCTGTGTAAGGGCGAAACACGTGTCGTGTTGAATAGTTTCTCGATTTTTCGGGAAATTATAGTAGCGCGGGATTGTTACAAAGATATTTTTAATCAATCACTTGCTTACAATGGATTTCCGCAAAGTAACGCCTGAATCAATAAATTATTCGAATGTTTTAGTCATTTATTTATTGCTACATACGCATCACGCCTGTTTACCCGAAGGGGTAGGCAGAGGCATATTATACGCCCACATTTCTTCAATTATATAGTTGGTCCCACGTAATAGATCGCGAGCCTATTGCCACTTACCGGGCACTGTTATGTTCCCCAGAGCCTCGTCCGTTAATCGGCAGGTGCACCACTTGCAGGTGAGGATAGCTTGGGTTCCTAAGATCTTGGTAGGATCCCCATCATATCATCATCATCATATCAGCCATTTGAAGTCCACTGCTGAACATAGGCCTCCCCAATTGCTTTCCACGTAGATCGATCCTTTGCCGCCTGTATCCACCGGCTTCCCGCCGCTCTGACCAGGTCATCGTGGTCGCCATTCAAGAACCTTAACGCCCTATCGGTCGTCGGTTCTTCGAGCTATGAACCCGCCCACTACCACTTCAGCTTGCAAACGCGCTTCGCTATGTCGGTGACTCCAGTTCTCCTACGTATTAGATACACAAAAGAGCCCAATTAAAACTCGTTGCGTAGTTTCAAAGATCTAAGCATGCATAGGGAGCGACAGAGAGGAAAGCGACATTTTAACGGGTGCCCTTTAGTTCGCCTAAAATTGTTTGTCCTAATATGGTTTGGCCAAACCGTTTTGGCCAAAACTTAAAACGTACAATTATTGTTTCGCCTAAAAATAGTTTTGCCACCATTATAGTTTGGCCTAAGAATAATATAGGCCTAATTTTAGAATGTCTAATGTAAAATAGCCTAAACTATATTGGCATAAGTTTATTTTGGCATAACGATTATTTTGCAAATTTGTAAAAGCTCTAATTTTAGCATATCTAAAATTAAATGTGGCAATAATATATTGGAATAAAAGCATAGAATTTGATTGAGAAAATAAATTGACAGAAGCGAATCGCTGCAAACCCGACATGTGGCGATAAAAAGTTAGGCGAAGTGAAATTAGGGCAAACACGATTCTGAAGAGTAAAATTAGGCGAAAAAAATTTAGGCTTTTCGTTTGGGTGCCATTACAAATTAGGCGTACAAAAAATTTGGCGATCCGATAGGGACCCCTTTTTAACACTATGTAGTAGATATGAGTGATATTTGTCTGTTAAGGTAACAAGCTGTGCGCAGGCGACCATATAAGCTGGCATGCGCCGTTAGATGGCGACACCGCCAACAAACCGCGAGTCAAGCATCTCCTGGTGGCTCAGGATCCTCAACTAGAACCAGTCACCACTCCTTATGGCACAGTTTGTTTCCTACAGGTTAGTAGAGAAATACGTAAGAAAAGTCGTTACGATATCGTGATGACATTGCAGCCAAATTGTAAAAATAGATGATGACTGCTTCATGTCACTGTCTTCTTGTTGATAGGTAGATACTATGATAAAAGTCGTTACGATATCGTGATGACATCGCAGCCGACTTGTAAAAATAGATGATGACGATGTTTTTTTGGTTATTGGTAGATATGATAAAAGTCGTGACGATATCGCAACGACATCAGTGTAACATTTTTAGCGAATTGGTTTTAGACTTGCATGGATATTTATATACATAGAAAAACAACCCAGACCAGAACAAAAATTCATATTCATGCTCACAAAGATTTGTCCTGCGTGGGAATTGAACCCACTTCTCTGTCGTCACATGCCATACAAACGGTCACCCATCCAAGAACTTATCTCTATGGACTCTGCTTTGCATCCAAAAGCGTTTCTGATCAACGCACCGCAAAGCTTTTTTTTTCTTTCAAAAAATGGTTCGTGCGGTTTCTATTTATTTATTTAAATAGGTACACCAACAAGTTCACATGCATACTTTAAACATTTAGTAAAGGTTTAGGTTCCGGACTCACGTGAGAACCGATAACAGGCGTACACAACATTGTCGATACAGAGCACACATTAATTTACACAAAATAAAAATAACAGAATCAATTAAAATAAATGAGATGTGACGAAAATTATATACAATTGAATTCAAGGGAATTGATTACAAATTATACAAAACATAAAGTAAAGACATAACGTTTCACTTTCTTTCTTTTTTGACGACCGATATGGCGTGGAGGTCAGTATACCTACACTTCACTCCAGAGGTTGTGGGTTCGATTCCCACACAGGACAAATCTTTGTGTGCATGAACATGAATATTTGTTCTGGTCTGGGTGTTTTCCTATGTATATTAAGTATGTATTTACAAAAAAAAAGTATTTAAGTATGTTTATCTGTTGTTTAGTATCCATAACACAAGTTCTTAATGATACTTATCTTGGAACTAAATAATTGGTGTAATTGTCAGAAAATATTTATTATTATTTATTACTTTCCCGCCAAGAAGTCTAGTTAGTTAGGGCAGGGTATCTCATTTACCATTTATCATCTTTATCACCACTTATTCTCATTTACTATGATTTATATATTATTAATATATCTTTTACTTTACACTGGCTTAATGTGCTAAAAGCACGAAGCCATTATTAAAAAAAAAAAGGAAAACTAACAGTTTTGACGCTTCACTTTCCCGATAAGAAGACCGCTTCTAAAGCTGCCATTTAATAACTGTATTTTATTTTTAATCCAGGTAGTAGGATGCACCGGAAGAGAACTGAGGGCAGCTCAAAGAGGCTCTTGCGAAGATGTTCTCCAGAGGATGACTGAGGACCCAAGGTATGTAAAATCCGCGGCACATAAGTTGAACACACATTGACAACCGCCGTGACGTAGAGGTATACCTGCATTCCTATGAAATGAAATGAATGAAATAAATAATTTGTCATTCATTTCATTCTACTCCTGAGGTCGTGGGTTCGAATCCCACACAGGACAAATCTTTGTATATACACAAGATTATATAAATATAATAATAAATATTTCTGACACTTACACCAATTAGGGGCTAGCCATAAATTACATCACACGTTAAGGGGGCGGGAGGGGGTTGACGAAGTGTGACATGGTGTGACAAGGGTGTGGGTGGTATTCAAAATTTCGCGACGTCACATTTCAAAATCCAGGTCCTAAACTAATTTAAATCGAATGCTGTTTTATTGTATTTATTTCCCTGTTTCTTCCTGCGATTGAATTGCAAAATATGTGAACACACTAGGAGGGAGGGAGTCTCACAAATGTAACCAGCTGTGACAAGGACGGAGGGGGGGTCAAGAGATCCTGAAATTCGTGTGACGTAATTTATGGATGACCCCTTATTTAGTTCCAAGATAAGTATCATTAAGAACTTGTGTTAATACATGAGTTTTTTTATAAATACATACTTAATATACATAGGACCACCCCCAGACTAACCCAAATATACATATTTATACACACAAATATTTGTCCTGTGTGGGAATCGAACCCACGACCTCAAGAGTGGAATGCGGGTATACTCGCCACCACGCCATATCGGTCGTCAAATATACACTGGACAGCAAATAAACCGGGCCACCCGCTACCTTGGAATTTTGATTCGATTTTCTCAAAAAGTATAAACCTCACAACTATCAAAGTTACACCCACAAAAAGTGCGTTTCATGTTGTTTGAGAAATGACCACAAATTTATCCAAAGTACCCTCAATTCACATTGTAATCAAGCAACAAACACAATACCAACGATTTGCTCTGTTTTGACTAGAGTTTGCGATTAGCGTTCTTTTTTTCTAAATGAGGATAGTCGGATTTTTCTTATAATTTCTTTGGTTGCCATCCATTATTTGCTCCAGACGCGTGTATTTCTGCTATTTTCTTCGGTCAATAATGGATACGACGCCTCAAGAAGCAGCTTATGCTGTAGCACTACTTCAAGCAGGCTTTTCGCCACGTGAAGTCGCTCGGAGACTTCGAATCAGCAGATCTTCGGTACAACGGGCTTACAGACGATACTTAGAGACTAGAGCATTCGATCGCCGTCTAGGTACGGGCAGACCTAGGGCTACATCAGCAGCAGATGATCGTTATATCCAACTTACTGTTTTGCGAAATCGCCGCCTCAACGCAGTTGAAGTCTAACGAAGTCTGCGTGACGAACGCCAAGTGGTCATAAGTTCAGATACCGCTAGAAGGAGACTTGCTAAACGAAATCTGGCTCCAAAGAGAGCTGCTACAGGCCCAAAATTAACCGTACCCTACCGTAGAGCACGACTCGAATTTGCCCGAGAGCATAGGGATTGGACGTTAGAGCAGTGGCGCAATGTACTCTTTACTGATGAGACCAGGGTGAGTCTACAAGGAAGTGATCGACGTCAGAGAGTATTATACGCACTTTTTGTAGGTGTAAGTTTGATAGTTGTGAGGTTTATACTTTTTGAGAAAATCGAATCAGAGTTCCAAGGTAGCGGGTGGCCCGGTTTATTTGCTGTCCAGTGTATATACGTTATAGCACAGTAAAGATGAGACGTATAACGTTCTTTAGAGTGGGTGCCGGTCCATATATGTTGACTCGGGTGAAGAGAAGAGTCTCAGCGCGAGGTTTGGGGAGAAGGTGTTCTTCGCGACCTGCCGCGCTGGCAGGGGTTTCAGCCGCTGTTCAATGGAAATTACTTCCCGGGGTTCAGGTAAATCAAAATCATCATTTCAGCTCATATAGTCCATTAGCCTCCCCAATAGATTACATTCTATTTGGGGTATTTGTCCATAATCAGCACGCTGGGCAGGCGGGTTGGTGATCGCAGTTCCAGCCAGTACGCAGGATGAATTATGTGTTATCAGGGTACTTTGTGTATTGGTAATTACTAGTTTAGAATTTGTTTTTAAGTAATTAAAAGTGATAATATATATTTTGAAGGTATCGACGGGATTTCTTGGCGGTGTAGTAAAAGTAAAGCGTAAAATATGCAGTTTTGTTTTGTTTTCTAAAATTTGTGATATGACGAACGTTAATGTGTAATAACGGTGGATTATTAACCGTTAAGTGTTTGTGAACTTACATGAGTGTTGGTAAATGAATGAAAACAGTGCAACATCACTTTTTAAATTCTCTAAAAAGTCCATGTGAGATCTCAGTATAGTCCCACATCTTTACTGAGGACTCAAGGGGCTTAGGGGAGCGCATCTCGTTTATCATTTATCAACACTTATGTCCATTTACTATAAAGTAATGATTATTAATAGAGTTTTAACTTAACACTGGCTAAATGTGCATAACGCATTAAGCCCTTTATCACATTAACGTCCCACTACTGAGCACGAGCCTCCTCTCACATATCAAGGTGTGAGGGTATCGGGTTATACTCCACCACGCGGACCCAGTGCGGATTGGCGGAGGCAGGTGTATGGCGTCCTGCTGTTAGAATTTATCTAGCCGCCCATTAGGCCTCTAACATGGCTTAACGACCACCACATTTACTGATAACTGGAACCAACGGCCTAACGTGCCTTCCGAAGCACGGAAGCGCTCGATATCAAATGACACACGAACGGTCACCCATCCATTTATTGTATTAACTCAGTTTTAACTTTAACAGCCGCTGACAATAGAATCAGCCTCATCACCAGAAATATCCCTGATTGTGGAACAGCAGATCAAAGACACGTTGCAGCGAGGACTAAGCAGCATGAGCACTGACCGGACAGGACCTGAAGGTATCAGATTCATCATCATTGGCCCATCTTCATCCACTGCTGAACATAGTCCTTTCAACTGGCATGCCACTGAGCTCGATTTTCCACTCTTCGTCTCCAATTGCTGCGTCGATGCAGTCCAAAATACACGATAACAAGCGCATCTGACATGTTAGCTTGCATGAATATCATAACATCAACACATTGCAGCGAGGAACGGTCTCTGCAGCATGAGCACTGATCGGATAGGACCTGAAGGTAACAAAATCTTTAGCCCATCTTTGTCCCCTGCTGGACATAAGACTCTCCAATAATACGCCACTGGGTTCGATCTTCAGATCTTTGATTCATCTGCTGCTTAGATCCTACCAGATAGTAAGCAGGCGATACAGTCCAAAAAATTGGTTGCCTGTAAAGTCTGTATTTGGGCGAAAGTTTTACGTGACAACGACTTTGAGTGGTAAAATAATTTTAATGTGAATATTCATTCGTATAGCAGGAAGAAGAATGAAATAAAAGTAACAATTTAAAACATTTATTTATACAAAGAATTATATTTAAAACGCATCTCGCTCTGTCTCTCTCGCTCTTAGGCGGGCTAACCATGCCCGAGTGGAAGGGACGCGTGCCTCTCACTCGCTCTCATTGTGACCGCATAACGTGAGCGGAGCGTAACGCAGTTTCTTGAAGTGTCACCCGGCAAACCAATTTATAAGACGTTGTCACGTCAAAAAACCACGGTAACAAGCACAGCTCATGACTCATTATATCCTAGCATTATCCCGGTTGCCCTAGACTTAAGCTTAGGGCCCAGGGTCTGCTCACTGGTTCAATCAGATTTGGCTGAATTTCAGTTATTACATGGAGCGACTGCCGTCTGATCCCCGCAACCCAGAGGGGAACATCATTCTATGGTTAAACCAGCTGTCAGTTTGTTAGAAGGCACTGACTTCCTAATAACGACTGACATAGATGTTCATGACAGCCGGGACCAACGGCTTAACGTGCTTTCAAGGCACGGAGGCGCGCCACCAGGGTTTCGAACGCGACACCCTCAGAAATTAAAGGCAAGAGGTCTCTCCACTGGGCTATCGCCGCTCTGACACCCACTCATGACTGCTTGCATAAATGTCCTCACTATCAGAGACACGTTGCCTTGAGGATGAGGTGATACTTCTAAGTCCTCATTAGGGCCTGAAGGTAACATTAGTTTCCACCATCTCAGCCCATTACCGTCCCACTACTGAGCAAGAAGCGCTCGTAGCTCTGCGGTGCTCGGTGGTCGGAAATGACCACCGAAGTACAGCAGAGTTTACAGAGGTCAGTCTTTGGATGGGTGACCGTTTGTGTGGCATTTGATATCGAGCGCTTCCGTGCTTCGGAAGGCACGTTAAGCCGTTGGTCCCGGTTATCACTAAATGTGGTAGTCGTTAAGCCATGTTAGAGGCCTATTGGGCGGCTTGAATAATTCTAATAACAGAACGCCACACACCTGCCTCCGCCAATCCGCACTGAGTCCGCGTGGTGGAGTATGACCCAATACCCTCACACCTTGATATGTGAGAGGAGGCTCGTGCTCAGTAGTGGGACGTTAATGGGCTGAGATGATGATGATGACGACTGAGCAAGAGCCTCTTATGAGCCAAAGATCCAGTTCAGATTGGTGCAAGCAAACCTCAACTGCAAGTGGTGCCTCTGCCGATCAACAGACGAGGCTCTGGTGAACACACATGTTCCCGGTAAGCGGTGATAGGTTCGCCTAAAATATGGACGTATAATAAAAAATAAATAAATAAATATTTTTTGACAATTACACCACTTTTTTAGTTCCAAGATAAGTATCATTAAGAACTTGTGTTATGGATACTAAATAACGGATAAACATACTTAAATACTTTTTTTTTGTATATACATACTTAATATACATATAAAAACACCCAGACCAGAACAAATATTCATGTTCATGCACACAAAGATTTGTCCTGTGTGGGAATCGAACCCACGACCTCTGGATTGAAGTGTAGGTATGCCTCTGCCTACCCTTTCAAGGAAACAATATTTAGTTAAGATGGTACTGGATTAATAAATGGGATTCCTTATATTTCAGGTCACATGTCTACAGATAGTTTTGAAATGTCCAGCATTGAACAAGCTCTACCAGACATAGAACCAATGCAGGTGTGTATTACAGTTTTATTTAATTATTTATTTATTGACGTGACAACGTCTTATAAATTGGTTTGCCGGGTGACAAGAAACTGCGTTACGCTCCGCTCACGTTATGCGTTCACAATGAGAGCGAGTGAGAGGCACGCGTCCCTTCCACTCGGGCATGGTTAGCCCGCCTAAGAGCGAGAGAGACAGACATAAAAAGTAAAAGGCACGCGTCCCTTCCACTCGAGCACAGTTAGCCCGCCTAAAAGCGAGAGATTCTTTATATAAATAAATGTTTTAAATTGTTACTATTATTTCATCCTTCTTCCTACTATACGAATGAATATTCACATTAAAATTATTTTACCACTCAAAGTCGTTGTCACGTAAAACTTTCGCCCGTATACCGACTTTACAGGCAAACAATTTTTTATATATCACAACCACATTAAGCATATTACACATTATAAAAACAATTTTATTTTAATGGGCCTACATCTGATATACTTAACAATTACGGTGTTCATAACATTTACTATAATAAAGTATTTTATATAAATATTTAACTATAAACTATGTAAACTATTTCAAACAATAACTATGGGTTACAATTATTTAAAGACTGGGAAGTTTAGAGCAAACAAAAGTATTTTTTAATATATTTTAATTTCTGTTGATTTTTATATATTTATGTTATTTTGACGACCTGTTTATATGTGCCTAAACATTTGAGGAACTCATGAACTTAATTAAGTATGTGATAACATGACATGAATAACATCGAGAAAATGTTTTTGATTCACTACAAGAAGAGATCCCTTTTTTCAACACACTTAAGAAAATATAAACAATCATATTTTCTTAAGTGTATTGATTTCTGTAAGTTTATTAATATTTCTTATTTTTTTTTACTTTGTAGCACCGCCTTTAACTCTCTCTGCTTTTGGAAGTTAGCCTTTGTATTATTTTTTTGTGTGCAATAAAGATTAAATAAAAATAAGCCTAAATAAATTTTAATTAACATTAAAACGGACTATCTTCAAAGGGATACTATTCTATCAAAGACTATATGGCAGAAAAATGCTTGGGATTAAACTGCCGTTTCATACAGGCTGTATGATAAATGTATTTATATATGAGTACCTATATTCTAATATGAATGACTTAAAAAATGAATATTGTTAATGTTATATTATACTGCATTGTATAGCTTCACAGACAAATTATGATTGTAATTCAAGTGCCTGTGAGTTTCTTGCCAGTTCTTCTTACAGACGGCGGTGGCTCGGAACTGGCACAAAGATTCACTTACACTTCAATATTTTTTGTGTAAGTGAATCTAAGTTTCGTGATTTCATTGAAATCATATTTCTATTGTTTTTTTTTATATTTATGTTTAATTTTGACGTTTACAAGTAGGTACTATGTTAATTAGGAGTTTGTAGTAGTAAGTAGTTCGAACAAATTTATTTATTTATAATCTTATGCTACCATTATAGGTGTCTTAACCTAATGCGATATCATAGCAATTTTTATAATTAATACAATATTCTATCTTTTTAATTATCAATCTGCAATATTATTTAAATATAACATTAACTAGCCTACCTGATATATAACTTTAGTATTACATCCTATATTCACAAAATAAGTTCTAAATCTCACGTAACTGACAACTTATTATATTTAACGCAGTTCTGGCGAATTCACTAAAAGTGCATTAAAATATATCCACCGTGTCATGAACCGTGTTTATAATATGGAACGCGCGGATAAGTGGCGTTTTCGCCAGTAGGTTGGTCCTGGCCACAGGCACAATAGTTATATAATATAGCACATTATAGTTCTAATATCCAAGAGACAGTATAAAGAGATGTCTGCTCTGAAATTTACAATTACGTTCTATGTTTTAGAGTTCATGGCGAAACGGTGACGAAATAGAATACTACCCAGGCGTCCACCTAATATTTAACGCGGAAGGGGCGAGTCTACTGCCGCTGGCTATCGAGTGAGTATTAACACCTGGAAATCTTTCGAGTATTTACACCTGGAAATCTTTCGAGTATTTACACCTGGAAATCTTTTGAGTATTTACACCTGGAAATCTTTCGAGTATTTACACCTGGAAACCTTTCAGCCAACCGTCTCAGCCATCAACGTCCCACTACTTAGCACGCGCTTGTAGCTCCGCGATGCCGATGATGATGATGGTCGAAAAGGATCACCGAAGTAAAGCAGAGTTTACAGAGGTCAGCTCTTGGATGGGTGACCGTTTGTGTGGCATTTGATATCGAGCGCTTCCGTGCTTCGGAAGGCACGTTAAGCCGTTGGTCCCGGTTAGCAATAAATGTGGTAGTCGTTAAGCCATGTTAGAGGCCTCATTGGGCGGCTAGAAAAAAAGAATTCTAACAGCAGGACGCCATACACCTGCCTCCGCAATCCGCACTGGGTCCGCGTGGTGGAGTATGACCCAATACCCTCGCACCTTGGTCTGTGAGAGGAGGCTCGTGCTCAGTAGTGGGACGGTAATAGGCTGAGATGATGACTGAGCACTGGCCTCACGAACCAATGTGAAAGGGTTTCAGCTCATACCCCAACTCGAGGACCCAGAGCCCCGAACTTCAAAACTCAAATTCAGAATCATTTCTTCAAGTTTAGCTTAATACAGCGTCCATTCACTGCGGGTGGGAGCTTGATCGTAAAAGAACGGGCAAGAAAATCGTCAAGGTTAGTTTTTTCTCCCGCCAGTTACAATTAAAATATTAAAACAATTGTGTTCTGCAAGGATGAGTAATGATAGCAATGAGCTAGACAAGGCTGCGGGAAGCCGGTGGATGTGGGCGGCATATATTTTAATATTATAATTTCCACACAGCGGTCGTGTGGCCCACTCATGCCACTTTACCTGGCGAGGCCCTTTGTCCCCAAGGGCGGTGACTTTTCTGGCGCCACACACTCCTGGTGCGGTAGCCACTACGACACAACCTTACGCGGCCAGGGGTCACTGGTTACAGGTAAGGTTTTTTATGATACTTTAGATCAGTCTTTCCCAAAGTGGGCGATAACGCCCCCTTGTGGGCGCTGCAGGTCTCAAGGGGGGCGGTAAGAGACCCAGAAAGAAAATTGGGTAGTTGTGTAGAGGCCTGGGGGTGATTTTGTAATTTTATTTACTAGGAGGCCTCTTAAAAAATATTTATTCTTAAAGTGGGCAGTAGACAAAATAAGTTTGGGAACCACTGCTTTAGATTATATTAGCATTACATTAATTTCCCCTATAACAAACAATCGCTCACACATCGATACATACGCAAACACATACACACTAACGGAGCGCTGGGCACTACTAGGGGGCACTGGTAAGAAATTAGGAAACATTTATTTTAGTTACTAATAACATTAAATAACATTTTTTATTAGTAACACTTTTCTTGGACAACATTTATCCCGTAAACTATTTAGTTTACAACTGCTAGGGTTGGCTGGTAGAGATCTCTTCTAGAGATAAGTCCACCTTTATTGCCAACAATTATAATGGCAAGAGAACTAGAAAATATCTTATACCTTAATTGTTTAACCACATACCAAGTGAAGTTGTTTGCTGAAGCACAGCAGAATATAAAAATAGGTTTAAAAAATACCTTCTTGATGTCTTTGTCTTGTTCCTAACCTCTAGTGAAGGATTAATTATAATTATTTTATGCTTATGTTTTTTATCACTAACATAATATGTATTTAAAAAATATTCGCCTTTAAACTGTTATGTAGTTTGGCGAAAAAAGAAAACTGCAGACAAGGAGCTTAACTTTGACAAGGTCCTCTCGACTAACCTTAATTAACAATTTTTTTTTAAATTTAATTACAGGTTCTACTACCGAAACCATTAGCTCAAGATATGTCCAAAAAGTTCTCCAAATTCGACACCCTCGCCGAGACTGACTCCGAAAGCGGGAGTGAAGAGGAAACTGTCAAGACCGAACCGACCATACTGCCCTTAACGCACTCCTGGCCTGAATACAACCTTAAAATCACTGTTGTGCAAGACTTGGGATTTTTATAACATTTATAAGTTTAAAGAAGTAGTAGTTTAAAGTTATTGTAATCAGGTTATTAAAAACAATACAACTGAGTAAGATTTCTTAATATTTATTTAGGAGCGAAACAAAAACTAGTTATTAAATTCCTATTGTACTAAATACGACTACGACAAATTAGCCAGTGTTGCCAATACAATTATATACAAAGGTATTATACATTATAATGCCTATAATAAAATTTATAATCTAATAAAACATTTTATGCAGTCACAAAATTTTAAGAAAAGAGATAAAATATATTAAGCTCACTCTTTAGCAAGATGAACTTAATTAAGGATAAAAACAGTAGAAATGAGCAGACCAGTCCCCTCTGGCGGCACCCGTTCACGAGTATGACGCATTAATCAGCCATCGTTTTGCTCCACCATATTTTAGAAAACGTGACGACCCGATACATGTTGCCGCCAGCGGAGAAACATTTAATACATAAAAAGTTTTGATATCAACACAAGATGTCACTATTCATGGATTTATGCCACTTACCTACACTTTTGTGTCAGCGAAAATGTTTTTCTATAATCCAACTAATATAAATACATAAATAAAGAACTAATTCTCTTAAAAAATCTTTCGTGCCGCTGGTTTTATTAACTTCGTAGTAACAATAAAATGTGGTGCTATTTAGAAATAAGAAGAAAATGTACCATAATAATAAGAAGGATAAAAAAACTGTAAATATTTTATTACATCTATTATTAAACGAAATGTATTTTTGTTTCTTTATTTTTTTAAGGAGAATATTGGTCTTCAAAATTTCTTTTGAATTCCCTTTGCAAAGATGGTTTACAATTTGAGTAAATTATTATAAAAGTTATCCTGTATGCACATCTTGCTGGTCGCATACTCAGATCAAGTAAAAAAAGGTAGATAGCGCATGGCCATTGATAGCACTGAAGTCACAAAAGTAAGCTCATTTGTGTAAATACACGCGCTCACGCACACACATACGTAAAATGAGCTTAGTTTTACGTTAGTATCTCCCGAGACACCGAGTAGTAACTTTGTCAATAAAATGCCGTCCTGTGTGATTAAATGGTGCTAAAACAACACTAAAGCGAACAAAAAGTCTGAAGAAATATCGTTTCACACATAAGTTAACACAAAAGTATCATTTTTTATGTTTCAAAATAATTTGTAGGTTATTCGGAAAAAATATTGACAAAATAACCCGAGTTGACGCAACCAGACAGTGTTGCCAGTAGTTGGTATTTCTAATACTCAACAAAAATGTGGGTACTAAAATCGGGTGCTTTGGCACGAATAAATAAATTCGCCATAATCATTTTTAATTTTGTTTGTTTTTGTCCGGAGGTCCGGAGGAAAGATATTTTTACTAATATAAAAAAACTAAATTTAATAGACCCAGATTTATTTAATTTATTAAGTGAAAATATTACAATTATAAATTTATTTAATATTTTATCTAACACTTGACTATTATTCACCAAAGGCATATGAATACGTGAGGCAAACTTTTAATATTTATCTGCCGCATCCAAGTAATATTATACACGTCATAATGACTACATCTTGCCTGATGGTAAGCAGTCGATGCAGTCCAATAAAAAATGAAAGCGCTTCATACCGTGAAGTAAGCATGGTACAAAGCGCATCCACTCATGACGGCCTGCTAAAATGCCGATTCACGCCCCGCTTACAAGATCCGGGATTATAGGAAATAGGAAACACATGAGCCGGCAGTGAATTCCACTTGCTCAGAAACGACTTCCCAAATTTCTTGGTTCGAGTGCTGATAGTCTGCACAGTATGAGGATGGTTTCTAAGACCAGCACGTGTTGTTCGGGAGAGGAAAGGAGAGGGCGGGATGAGATCGAAAAGCTCCTCAGAACACTATCATAGTAGTTCCGGTAGAAATTACTGAGAGATGCAATGATGAAAGAGACAATTAACCAGCACACATATAAGGTCACTAAAATTTTAGGTTATTTTACAGGTAATAATAAAACTTTTAAGAACCTAGAAAATGACCATTACAGTGCTGGTCATGGGCATAAAGTAAATTTAATCCGATTGATAATAAAAAAATATTTGGACATAAGACTGCATCATATTTCTAAAATAAATACACTGACGATGACACTGAGCTCTAAGCCCCAAACATTTTAAAAAACTTATACAGCATAACGTGTTTTAGATTATTGTTTAGTTTTTGCCCCTCCCAAATATATTACTTTGTGGAATAAAAATACTTTACAAAAGCTGTCTGTTTTTTTTACACATTACTATAAAGTTTAAAAAAATAATTAAAATATGCCTGATATATCGCAAAATTCTAATTTTCTTATTGCCTTGCGTCTGTTTGTCATTATGTCAAATTATACTATAATTGTAATAATATTTACAATAAGTGTTTTAATTGAATTAAAATTCTACTTCGTACAGAGCTGAAATTTGCAAAAATCGTTAGAAAATTTGAATTTGGTATATCACCGGGTAAATTGATTCTTGTAAATTTACTAACGTAAATCGCTTATATTTATTATTAATTAATTATACTTGTAATATCTGGGAAGATTTTCAAAAAGTGGCAACACTTCAGTAACTCACACATAGTTAAAAATATGGCTTCACTTTGTTATTAGTCGTAAGGTATCTACCTTTTTTTACTTGATCTGAGGTCGCATATAATAATTACCCATTATTTCAATAAGTATTATAGAAATGACACAGCCTGTACAAATGAGAACTAGAGGTCAAACAATGGATATCCAAAACCGTACAATCTGCTCAACTACTGTTATGACAACTTGACATTGACATAACGTTATAAGCGAGACGCTAGTTATAATCCGTTTCGTTGCGCGTAGCGTGGATACGTCGTTCGCTAACATTATAACTGCTTTATAAATAGTTATAACATGACTAACAGTAACATTGAAGATCAAAAGTTCAACCTTTGGGAATATTATATCAAAATTGACGATGATAATGGCAAATATGCAATATGTTCACTCTGTAACGCCACTATAAAGTACAGCACCACAATCCATAACCTGAAAATTCATTTGATGAGAAAGCATAAGTTAGATGTACCCAAAAAAATTACAAATCGCATAAGACCGCCTTCAAAGGTCATTTGGGGGTATTTTACCAGTTTAGGAGGCGAAGAGAAGTTAGCTTCATGTAATTTTTGCAATAAAATTTTGTCATACAAAACAACGTCTACAAATTTGAAAATGCACCTGAAATGCTTGCATCGAGACGCTTATGAGAGAGCTTTGATGAATCTGCCGCCCGACGATGAAACTATATCGCAGTTTTTCGCCGAAGCTGAATATCTAGTAACGGAAGGTAAGTTTGCATGATAACTGTATTACATACATTCAAGCCTATTTTCTCGAAGGAGCAAGCTGAGGCATACTATTTGCCCACTCTTATCTCTTCTCCCATAACATTTTTGGTCCCACGTATAAAGTGGCGAACCTATTGCCGCTTACCAAATCTGTTACGTTAGCTAAGGCCTCGTCTGTTCATCAAGGTGCGCCACTTGCAGGCTTGGGCTCCTTAGATGTTGGTAGGAATCCTTTGCACCAGGTATTAACCTATATATAGGGATAATATTCTTCCAGATTGGCTATAGGTAACTTAGTATGAATAGGTGCACTTTTCTTTAGGGCAGTATTTCACAGTATTTAGGCATAATATTTTTGTATCAATAAAATATAGGTATTTAATTTATAAAAATATGAACTCGACAACCAAAAGCCGAAAACAAACCTCTATAAATAACAATTAGATAAGTTATACAACTAACTTTTTATTAAGTATCTAATTATAACATTTCCATTGCCAATCTATATTATAACTTTTAAGTAAATAAATATTAATTTAACCAGAATATTATTACTAAAGACATACATACATTGCTATAAAACATTGTGTTGACACTTCGGGGTACAATTAAAAACTAAAATGATAAATTCATGTTTTGTTAAAGCTAAGTTAATTTCTATGAAGCTATAGCAGCGTTTTTAATAATTAATTAATAACGTTATGCATTAATGTTTTGTTATTTTCTATTCTAACCTACATTACATTTGTTACATTACGTTAATTATGTGATTTTTCGTTTGATATAATATCGCTGATTTCATTTATTTACCAGATTTTATCGTAATATAAATATTTCCAAATAGTCATAGCCTAATCTTACAGTCTTTTGTTGAATTACTGTAAAATGTTAGATGAAAACAGTATAATAATATAACCCTACTTTTAAGCTTTCTCTAAACGTCAAGAGATGGCGTTACTAGTATACTTTCGTCTCGTTTTATTTCAAAGGTACTTTCTAAAAATCCAATTGGTTTCATTAAACTGACCAATTCTTATGAAATAGGGGAAGAGAGGTTCTTAGTAATATGTGAACACTCTTTGAATATATTTCAAGTAGGAATTTCGTGATATAACTGACCTAGGTCTTCTAATATAATTCTTATTACAATTATTTTGTAGTCTTGTGCTACAATTTCTGTGTTTTTTCATCAAAATTTTAATATGAAAACTACTGTTTTAAATAATTCCAGTTGTTTTTTGTGCAGGCATACGCAATATTTCTAGCACAGTCCATCGTGATTTTGATCATGTAGCATAAGTAACAACACTCAGTTAAGGACGGTCACGTATACACCAACACACGATTATACGCTGTATTTCAATCACATACCACTTATTATTCGACAGCAGTCTAAGTTGTTTACATCATTATCTCTTTAATAGAACGTTCTAAAGTCATACTACTAGCATGGTATAATAGTATTTTTGCACAACGTAATAAGGGTAAAAATTCCATGTGCAGAACAGATAATTTATGGTAAAAGGTATGCGCGGGAAATTTATAGAAGCATGTTTTTGTCGTCAGAGCGGCAACGTCGCTGTTTATTGATCAAATGCTATAAATGGCTCTCTGCTGGGCCTACCTAGATTTTATGAAAGAGTTTTTAGTAGGGCTGTATACATTATTTTGTTTATGTTATTATTACGATGCGTGAGGGTACAATTAAGTTATGTTATTATTAAGTATGTATGTATGTATTTATTAAAAAAATATTTAAGCATGTTTATCCGTTCTTTAGTACCTACCAATAGCACAAGTTCTTAATGAACAATTGGAACTAAATAATTGGTGTGATTGTAAGAGAATAAGTACTTATTTCTTTTTTTTCATAACATTGTGGTCAGAAATGGAAATAAATTTAAAATAATAAAGACAATAAATGCTTATTTTTAGCATCATCCAGAATATTTATTTTACATAAATGTACTATTAACTAAAACTGTATCTTCTATTTTATTACAATAATATAATATGTACGGATTTAAAAAAAAGCATACTATCTCGACTGTATTACGTGGATGGAAACGATGGTAAAAGTTAAGCAGACTACTGTTCTAACTCCAGTCAAAATACCTTTAAAACAAATTCTCACTTATATGAATTAGAATTTACATTATGCAGTCATTCAGATTGGTGCAAGCTTTAATCAAATCAAATCAAATCAAAAATCATTTATTCAAGTTTGGCTCAATAGAGCTCTTATGAATATACTATACTATACTATACTATACTATACTATACTATACTATACTATACTATACTATACTATACTATACTATACTATACTATACTATACTATACTATAATATATATAATCTGCCCCCCAAAATCCTACCTTACGTCCGAGCTGAACATCTTGCCACGTGGGGGGCGGACACGTGTAATATTGAAACTTACGCGGCTAACAGGGTAAAGGTAACCCATAAAATATGGAGACTTATAATAATGATGAACGTATAGGGCCGCTTCCCGGGGGTGAGCGCCGGGGCACGTCTAGAGCTGACGCTGGGCGTGACAGCATGCGGACCGTCAGCGACTCTCTGCTGAGCAGGCGGGCGAGAGTCGGGGTACCCGAAAATATTACAGCCGAACAACGGGGTGGGGAGGGGACGGATGATGCTTTGCAGATAAGGGCTTCGCCCGCAGAATCTGTCGGCTCATCTGTGACGACCACAAATAATACAGTTAGTGATGACAAACGAAGGAAGTGGTCAACAGGGGAACAGGAAGAATTAATGTTTTGTTACTTTAAAGCCAGATCGGGTGGCTCAGGGTACATAGAAAGATTTCACGAGCTTTTTATCTCACGAAATCCTGACAACCCGAAAATCCACAAATTTACTGGCAACACTTTATCCAACCAAGCACGTACAATACTCAAAAGAAATATAATTTCACAAGAAATACTAGACCGAATTAGAAAACAAGCCGAAGGAATATTGCCTATTACAACACAATTAGACACTCAGAACACACAGTTAAATATGCAAAACACACATTTAAACACGGAACACGCACAATTAGACACGCAAAACATACAACAGACCCAAAACATACAACACACACAACATATACAATACACACAAGAGCAAGCAGAAATAATTGACCAACTAACGAATCAAATAGAAGTTAACGAACACCAAAACCAATTAATTTTACATTTCTTGCAAATACTTGCTACAACAAAAGAAACTCCACTTGCGGAGCGGAAACTTTTACCTAAAGCTAAAATTAATAAACACTTTTTAGACAACTTGTGCACCCTGAACAATTACTTGCCATATTTATTAGTAGTCAACAGTTCTTTGCGACAAATAAACGACATTATCTACGCCACTGCTAAGACTTTAATTATATGTAATGGGCAAGTTCCCTATGTGCCAAAAAGTAACTTTAAACCTAAAGGTGTCCCACCTTGGAAGAAAAGAATACAAAGTAAAATTGAAAAGTTGAGGAAGGAGTTAGGACAGTTAATAGAAATTAAAAGGGGAATAAACACGAATAGAATGAATAGAATTAGGGATAAACTATCTAGTAAATACAACATACATAACGCAGGAGAACACGACAATGTAATAGAAACTCTCACACAAAAAATTAAGGCTTTAGCAGGAAGAATTAGGCGATATGAAGACATTAATACAAAAAAAGAACAAAATAAATTGTTTAAGGAAAATGAGCACAGATTCTACAGAAGATTAGGTGGAGGACCTATTAATAATGTTAAGATACCCAGTAAGCAGGGAATGGAAGATTTTTGGAAGTCGATATTGTCAAACCCAGTACAGTATAACAAGGAAAGTAATTGGATTAGGGAGGTAGAAGTATCTTCTGCCGGAGTAAGTACAAAGAGCGTGGATTATATCACTGAAGACCAAGTAAAAGTAGCAGTTAAAAAAATATTAAATTGGAAAACACCAGGAATAGACAAAATTCAAAATTATTATCTGAAATATTTAACTAGTGTTCACAAATATTTAGCTTTAGTTTTTACAAATATAGTTTCAGGTATAGAATTAATGGAAGAGTGGTTTACAACAGGTCAAGTTATATTAATACCTAAAAACGAAAATACGGAGGATCCGAAAAATTGGAGACCTATCGCTTGTTTACCAAGTCTTTATAAATTATTAACATCTGTTTTAGCCAACGTGTTGTATAGCCATTGCCAAGATAACAAAATTCTTGCAGCAGAACAACGAGGCTGTCGCCGTGGAGCCAGGGGATGTAAAGATCACCTTATGGTCAACAAGGCTATATTAGAGGACGCACACCATTCCCAGAAAAATCTAAGCATGGCATGGATAGACTATCAGAAAGCATTCGATAGTGTGTCACACCAATGGCTTCTGAGAGTGTTGGATATCTATAAGTGCCCACCTGTTGTTAAGCACTTCCTCCAGATGGCAATGCCGTCATGGAACGTCACCATGACAGCCCGCGGCTCACAAGATTCAATTACTACCGACCCGATTTATATTAGACGCGGAATATTTCAAGGAGACTCCCTTTCACCTTTGTTATTTTGCTTAGCCATTAACCCGCTTTCTTACATACTAAACAAATACGAACTAAAAGGATATAAGCTTAAAGATAGTTTCTGGATAAATCATCTGTTATATATGGATGACCTTAAAGTGTACACGAATAACAAAAATAATCTTAAGGTATTGCTGGATAGTGTAGAAGTATTTACAAGTGACATAGGAATGAGATTCGGATTGGAAAAATGCAACGTAATTCATTTAAATTCTGGACAAAGAAGCAGCAATGTATCTGGAGAAGGGCACATACTGTTAAGCGGGGATACATTTAAACAATTAGGAATCAAAAATACTTATAAATATTTAGGAATTCATGAATCGGGAAAAATAGATCATAGTGCAGTTAGGGATCAAATATGTAAGGAATATTTTAGACGGGTTAGGAAATTATTAAACACGAATCTCAGTTCGCGGTATTTAGTTAAGAGCATAAATACGTATGCGATTCCAGTATTACTTTATTCGTTTGGCATAGTAAATTACAAAATTAGTGATCTTAGGAAAATAGACGTTAAGACTAGAAAGATGTTAGCAATCAAGAAGGTACAGCAGCAAAAAGCTGACGTAGAAAGGTTATACCTACCGTTGCCACAGGGTGGAAGGGGCTTAATAAATGTAGAGAACATGTATAAAACACAAATAATCAAATATAAGCAATATCTAGAAATAGAGAATGATCATCTTATTGAGGCTATAGTACAACACAACACCCAAAGGAATAAATATTCAATTAGCCAGGAATCACAGCAGTATTTAAGGGAACTTAGTTTAGTACAGGGAAACAAACACACAGATGTAGAAATTAAAGATGCAGTAGTTAAATTACAAAATCAAAAATGGAGGGAAAAACAGTTACATGGCCAATTTCCTAAAAAGGTTTTGGATCAAGTTAATATTAATAAAGAACTTTCGTTTAAATGGCTCAAGAAACAACAAATATCTCCAAGCATAGAATCATCCATATTTGCTATACAGGATCAAGCTATTATGACTCGTCAGCATCAGCGAGATATACTGCATGAGGCTGTAGATGGAAAATGCCGTCTGTGTGCGAACAAAGACGAGACCACACAACATATAATATCGGGTTGTGATAAATTAGCAGGCACTTACTATGTAAAACGCCATAACAATCTCGTGCAGTATGTCTTCTGGTGCCTAGCCAAAAAACACAAATTCGACGTAGATACTTTGTGGTGGAATGAATTACTTCTTCAACCTCAAGTTAGAGAAAATGTGACAGCTAAGTTGCTATGGGAGATACCAGTTCAAACTGACGTCACCGTAACACATAATAGACCAGACATAATTTATGTTGATAAAATTAAAAACAAAACTTATCTAATAGACATAACAGTTCCCTCAGACTATAATATTGGAGCAAAAGAAATAGAAAAACTAAGTAAATATCACTTACTCAAAACAGAAATTAGCCGACTATGGAACACACAAACAACTGTTATCCCCATAGTAATAGGAGCCACAGGAATAGTTGCGAAAAGTCTCAGTAAATACATAGACAAATTGGAATTAAATATTGACGTCACCATTCTTCAAAAACAAGCTGCTATCCACACGTCTACTATTCTAAGCAAAGTATTGGGAGACACGGTATTCGTTAACAATTCACAAATAAAACACACACAACATACATCAAACACACAGCAGACACTTAATACACCAGACAATCTTAGCTCGGAGGATACACGTAATACACAAAACACACAAGCTTCATATAACACACATCACTCACAAAACGCACACCTCTCACAAAACATACAGAATTACTCAACCGACTCTCACACACAACCAAATTTAAATAACCAACGAAGAAGAGGACGTAGACACAGATAAATATCTTTTTTTTCTGCAGGGCGCAGGACGAGGTATATATCTTTAAAAAATAATCCGGTGAATAAGCCGTGTAAAGAAAACCATAATATAATATAATATAATATAACACGTCTACTATTCTAAGCAAAGTATTGGGAGACACGGTATTCGTTAACAATTCACAAATAAAACACACACAACATACATCAAACACACAGCAGACACTTAATACACCAGACAATCTTAGCTCGGAGGATACACGTAATACACAAAACACACAAGCTTCATATAACACACATCACTCACAAAACGCACACCTCTCACAAAACATACAGAATTACTCAACCGACTCTCAAACACAACCAAATTTAAGTAACCAACGAAGAAGAGGACGTAGACACAGATAAATATCTTTTTTCCTGCAGGGCGCAGGACGAGGTATATATCTTTAAAAAATAATCCGGTGAATTAACCGTGTAAAGAAAACCATCTTTTTTAATATTATATAATCTTACTAACGCGCACTTTAGAAAAATATATTTAAAAAAGTACACTTTCACAGAAGTCAGTCTTTGAATAATTGACTAGCAAGGCCCCGCGGTGTCACCCGCTTGTTCTTTGTTCCCGTGAGAATGCCGGAAAAAAGTATCAAAGTGAAAATATAAGTTACAAACTGACCTCAGTGCAGGCATACTGATCTCTACGCCTTATTGCTCGTATAAGTAAGTACTGCATGGCACTAAAACCATGATTACTTTTAATATGTACTAGCTTTTGCCCGCGACTTCGTTCGCGGGGAATAGTGACTTCTACTTTCTCGAGTTCCAAACTATGTCTGTACCAAATTTCACACAAATCGGTTCAGTAGTTTAGGCGTGAAGAAAAGACGGACAGAGTTACTTTCGCATTTATAATATTATGTACACAGAATTTTAAATGTGCGTTTATTTGAATATGTATATTGATCTGAGTATTTATTAATTGTAAGTACCTACCTATGAATTTATAAAAAACAATTATTTATCATAGCAAAAGCTCTACCTTGATCGAAGGCTCTACCGGATGTATATTTAATTCTACTTCAAATAAAACGCCTCTTGCGAATGAAGGTGAGGTGAAGTGAATTCAGGTCATCCACAAGGACTCAGTGCGGAGGCAAGGCAAGAGTGTGGTCATGTGGTGTACTACTGATAGATGTTCCAAGCCCTGAAATTGAACCCTTTTGAAAATTGGTATAGAAGGAATAACAGAGATTTTTTTTTCTTTTCTTTTAAATAATGGCTTCGTGCGTTTAGCACATTTAGCCAGTGTCAAGTTAGTGATATATTAATAATATATAAATCATAGTAAGTGAGAATGAGTGGTGATAATGATGATAAATGGGAAATAAGATGCCCTCCCCCTAAACCCCTTAAGTCCTCAGTAAAGATGTGGGACCATACTGAGATCTCACTTGGACTTCTTGAGAGAATTTGAAAATTTGAGATGTTACACTGTTTTGATTTATTTTCCAACATTCATATAACTACATTCACAAACACTTAACGGTTAATAATCCACCGTTATTTATTACACATTAATGTTAGAAATATCACAAATTTTAGAAAATAAAACAAAACTGCTGGTATTGCAAGCGTCTGCAGTGACCACTTTTCATCGATTTGGAAACTATACTGCTAAAAGAATAATATAAATACTTTATCTATAAGTTCGCAATTGCACAATTAAATACAGACACTGAATCCTACGGTAGGTTTCCCTGTGGTAATGCCAGTACCTTCCCAAAGAGTGATCATTAATTTTGATTGTTACGCACCACAGAAGGTTTAAAAAAGAAAAAATATTTTCTGTAATTATTATAATCAGCTCGGAGAACCTTGATCCCTATGACACTGACAGTTATTCCCACGACACAACCTTGTAGTAGCGTCACCGTTATATTATAATCGAATTGGCGGTGTCTAAAAATGATATTTATTAATTTTAGGCAGATATATGCAATTACAATAATATCCCGTTGGAATTATAATAATTATTAACACTTACAAGAAATTATCTCAATCAGACTTTACGATGACGTCCTGCAAAAGTTACTCCGTTTGGAAGATATCGACTATAACGACACATAAAATTAAAAACTAAGTATACGAATTGTTTGAATATTCGCAATCTACATCGTTTCAAGTTGTTCCCAAACTAAGCAAAGTCTAATTTAAATACAAATATACATAATAGTGAATAATTCCTGTGGCCAGGACCAACCTACTGGCGAAAACGCCACTTATCCGCGCGTTCCATATTATAAACACGGTTCATGACACGGTGGATATATTATTTTCATGCACTTTTAGTGAATTCGCCAGAACTGCGTTAAATATAATTAGTTATCAGTTACGTTAGATTTAGAACTTATTTTGTAAATATAGGATGTAATTTTAAATTAGGCTAGTTTATGTTATATTTAAATAATATTGTAGATTGATAATTAAAAGGATAGAATATTGTATTTATTATAAAAATTGCTATGCTATCGCATTAGGTTAAGACACCTGTGATGGTAGCATAAGATTATAAATAAATAATTTAATAATAGAACCTACTTTTTAAAAATCCTTCTTTTAAAAATGTATAATATAAAAAATGAGATCTAAACATAAATAAATCAGCTGTCGATAAAGCAGCTACTGTGGCGTGTCGATAAAACAGTTTCTTGCTTATGCTAAATGCTATGTTGCCAAAAAAGCATTATGTCAGTGAGAAATAACGCACGCATAGTGCTTATTAGAGCAATGAACGTTATTACTTATTAGTTTAAAAGTATGTTTTATGTGTACTTATAACAATTAAGTGTCAAGTATTAAAACACTATTTAAAGATTTAAAATATTGAATACAATATAGACTGTTTTACGTAAATGTTGAGTTCTGTAGCCAGGAGGGTGTGTATAGTTAAATGTTAACCGTGTTATTAAAAACATTATAACAGTGTTATAATAATTAGAAAACGAAAAATGCCGGATCATAGGAAAACAAAAAATCCCCTTTGGGGTTATTTTGACAGATTTCACGATAAACGACTAGCACGTTGTCAACTTTGCGACAACATATTCTCGTACAAGTCTACAGTTACTAACTTAAAGCAACACTTGAAAATTAAGCACAATAAAGCGTTTAGGCAGCTTCAAAAAACGTTGGCGTTGGAAAAACCTAACTTGAATAAACATGTTCGTGGCAATGGTAAGTAAACTTGTTACTATTTCTTAAATATATCATAAATAATAATAAATAAATATTCTCTTACAATCACACCAATTATTTGGTTCCAAGATAAGTATCACTAAGAATTTGTGTTATGGATACTAAAGAACGGATAAACATACTTAAATACTTTTTTGACGTGACAACGTCTTATAAATTGGTTTGCCGGGTGACACTTCAAGAAACTGCGTTACGCTCCGCTCACGTTATGCAATCACAATGAGAGCGAGTGAGAGGCACGCGTCCTTTCTAATCGGGCATGGTTAGCCCGCCTAAGAGCGAGAGAGACAGACATAAAAACGCTGTTTCATTGTACGCAAATGTATTGCAAGTTATTGTATGTATATTTGTATATAAATACGTACAGTGTAAAGGTAAAAATAAAATTTTCTTAATATGAAATTCAGTGCGAGATTCTTTGTATAAATTAATGTTTTAAATATAATTCTTTGTATAAATAAATGTTTTAAATTGTTACTCTTATTTCATCCTTCTTTCTACTATACGAATGAATATTCACATTAAAATTATTTTACCACTCAAAGTCGTTGTCACGTAAAACTTTCGCCCGTATACCGACTTTACAGGCAACCAATTTTTTTTTTTAAATACATACTTAATATACATAGGAAAACACCCAGACCAGAACAAAGATTCATGTTCATGCACACAAATAATTGTCCTGTGTGGGAATCGAACCCACGACCTTGGGAGCAGAGAGCGGGTATTCTCGCCACCACGCCAAATCGGTCGTCAAATTATATATTATATTAAGTATGTATTTAGAAAAAAGTGTTGTCTTTATATATATTTATCCGTTATTTAGTATCCATAACACAAGTTCTAAATGATACTTATCTTGGAACTAAAATAATTAGTGTAATTGACAGAAAAAAAATATTCTATAAATAACATTCGGTTGTGCCTTGCGTATGTGTTTGCCAGCTCCTTCATATTTTTCTATGTTAATTAATTTAAGTTTATGTGTGGTCAATAAAGAAATGTTCAGCCCCGAATCTTCTAAGCGGGCGTGAAACGGAATGTGTGCAGACCGTAATGTGTGGTTGCGCTTCGTTAACGCCATATTGTTTATACAGCGTAAACAAAACATTACTTAACTAAATAAACGCATAAGTCGTGTTCTTAAGTAAGGCCGTTGTTCAAATATTTATGTTAAACTAGCTGTTACCCGCGACTTCGTCCGCGTGGAATAGTATCTTTGGGTAGCATTTTTATTATTTAATAGGAATCATTAGTAGGTATAGTAGATATCAGCGACGGCGATGCAGAGAATTCGTTAAAAGGAACTTTAACTTCAAAAGCCAAAATATTTTTTAAACTTGATACACCCAAAATTTTTAAATATCATGTTCCTAGAATAGTTTGGCGTCGTAGTTCCCGTGCCGAATCCGTTCCGTTCCGCTCTAATTTTGAGAATTCCGTTTGTAGAAAATCTCTGCACATCCTAAGAGACCTACGTACCAAGTTTCATGGTTTTATCTTCAAAAATGAAGAACACCCATAAAAACATTCAACCCCTATTTCACCCCCATATTTCAAAATGCTAGAACAAACGATTCTTTGTTTATTATTTAGTGCCTAAATACAAAATGTTATATTTTTATTTTCAAAAATTTCGAACTTCATACAAACTTTCAACCCCTATTTCATCTCTCACAGGACGAAATTTCAAAAACGCTAGAACAAATGTTTATTTATTTCCTATCAAGTGCTTAAATATTAAGTTTCATGGTTTTATCTTTTAAAATTAAGAAATCCCATACAACTTTTCACTCCCTCCCCTATTTAACCCTTTACAACCCCCTTTTCGAAATAAAAAGTAGCCTATGTTCTTTCTCAGGGTCTAGACCATCTGTATGCCAAATTTCATTCAAATCCGTTCAGTAGTTTTGGCGTGAAAGAGTAACAGACAGACAGACAGACAGACAGACAGACAGACAGACAGACAGACAGACAGAGTTACTTTCGCATTTATAATATTAGTAAGGATTAGTAAGGATATACCTCTAAGTGACCATGATAATAAGAAATGATATCCTCTACACCAAATCCAGTCAGGTTGTCTCATCCAGCTATCTTAAAGGTCATAATTGTTTGTTTTTTGTGTTACTTTAAATAAGTAGTTACTTAGTAGATTATTTATTTACTTATCTTACTATAGTATGTACCCATGTCACTAAATTTAAATAACTAGGTATAATATGTTCAAGTACTTTTCTATTATCTTAGTCTTGGCAGATAAAAATGCTTGGGATTAAACTGCCGTTTCATACAGGCTATTCTAATATGAATGACTTAAAACATGAATATTGTTAAGGTTATGTTATATTGCATTGTACAGCTTCACAGACAAATGAAGATTGTAATTCTAGTACCAAACTAATGGACATATTTAAAAGAGCATAGCCTGTGAGTTTCTTGCCAGTTCTTCTTACAGAGCGGTGGCTCGGAACTGGCACTTAGATTCACTTACACTTAATTATTTTTTGTTTTTAAATTGTTTTGTTGCATGTAAGTGAATCTAAGCTTCGTGATTTAGTGTAATATTATTTCGATTGTTTTTTTTTCATTTGTAATCATGACGTTTTCAAGTACTATGTATAATAGTTTATGAAATTAATATTTTTTATTACTTTACTTTACTTTAAGTGATCTTTATAATAAGCCTTGCATTTGATGTAACACGTCTTTTATCCTGTTTTGCTTATTACACACAAATTTGAATTACAATCTAGATTCTGTACCTTAGTTCTTAAGATTTTTATTCGTAAAATTGTAATTTGTCGTGTGTATTAATAAATAAATAATTAAATTAAATACATAATGTCACGCCTCTTTCCCGTAGGGGTAGGCAGAGGTCACATTCTTCTACTTGCTACTTCATCGACATCGTTGTTCTGAGGCTCTTATCTTACCCGAAGATGCCCTGTGTAAGGGCGAAACACGTGTCGTGTTGAATAGTTTCTCGATTTTTCGGGAAATTATAGTAGCGCGGGAATGGTTACGAAGATATTTTTAAACCATAACTTGCTTACAATTCCGTAGATTTTCGTAACAGATGGGACCAACAGCTTAATATACTTTCGGAGGTCCGTGCCTGCAACAATTACGCACATAACTTCGAAAAGTCATAAAACAAAAGCATGACCAGAGTTTGAACCCGAAACCCTCTAAATTAAAGTCTACGGATCTATTTAAGCAATATGTAGTTAAGGCATCAAGGTCTGATTGTAGTTTTAAACAATCCTCTACACCGCGAACAGCAATGTAAAGTTTTGTGTCATCAGCATAATGTAAATATTGGCTGTGTTGGAGTACATCTCCCAAACTATTAATATACAAAACAAAAAGCACAGGTCCCAAATGGGATCCTTGGATCCAATGGGCTTAAATATAGTATTACTTTTACACAAACTACATACATACATATATCACGCCTGTTTCCGCGAAGGAGTAGGCAGAGGCATATTTTATGCCTACATTTCGCCTATTATATTGTTGGTCCCACGTAATAGGTGTTCGCCAGAGCCTCGTCCGTTGTTCGGCAGGTGCACCACTTGGCTTGGGCTCCTCAGGTCTTGGTAAAATCCCTATACACCTTATAACAAAGTAGGTAATATTAAATATTTGATAAATACATCCTGAAAATGATGACTCCATTTTAATAGGTAGGTATGTTTTTGTTACGTTAATTTTTAAGAATTTGTTAAAATACTATTACGAATTATATTTTATTTAATAATAAGTTTCTTTTAATATATATAATAATATGTACTTGCTTTGCCGTTGCAGGGTCATGTTTGTTACCTTTGTTAACACCTGTACAACATGCATGCAATAAAGAACTTTGAACTTTTTAATCTATTTTTGGATTTTACACAACTTATGCCACAAGAAATTACTCAAAGGCCACGTTACTTGATAAGTAATTGATATAATTTTAGCTTGAAGCGAGGGCTGTTTGAGCTTGAGCCCCCATAGGAACAGCTTTGTATTAAATATGAGGGTGAATGAGTTCATAGACCTTTTGGGGTTGAATGAGTTTAATAGGGTTGAATTGGAACTGGTTTAGTAGGGTCCTGTAGCCGTGGGACAAAAACGGTAATGTTTATAAATAACATATGTTTCGATGACGTTCAATTAATAAAAACCAACACCGTTTAGCAGTGGACTGAAGTTCAGAAATGGTTAAAATCATGAAGATTCAAAGTAATTCTTTTTTATTTAAGTTCGGCTCAGTATAGATCTTAGGGGTCATCCATAAATTACGTCACACGAATTCCGTAATTTTTTGACCTCCCTCCGTTTTTGTCACAGCTGGTCACACTAGTAAGACTCCCTCCTCCTTAGTGTGATCTGTGTGATGTCACTTAATTTGCAATTGTACAGCAACAAATAATTACATCAAACAGCAGTTCCAAAATTTCCATATGATCTCGGTTTTGAAAAGTGTCGTCACGAAATTTAGGACCCCTAAACTTTGTCACACCTCGTTAAACCCCTCCCACCCCCTTAACGTGTGACGTCATTTATAATGGATAGCCCCATATGAACATTTTTACTTAAAAACTAACGCACCAATTCACAAGCAAGAGCTTGACAAAAGAAATAGGCATAGGTAATAGAAATAGGTAGGTAACCTTTTTTTACTGCCAGTACTAAAATATTACATATTTTTTAATTAAATAAAAGGTACAATACGGATATTTAAATTGCTTAGTATGCTAAAAGTTGTGTCCTGCAGTTGCAGAAATTTTCCTAACAATATAGAAAGATAAAACCTTGAAGGATTTTTCTTTTTAATTTTTGTATCAAAAAGTTATCACAAAATTTCATTAACATGGACTCAATGGTTCAAGTGTTACGAACATAAAATATTATTACAAAAAGTATTGTCTGACACGGAACCCAATGCTTTTGTACGCACTGGACACAATTATTTTGTAGTTGGTACGTATGCAGGAAACTCGTTCACAATTAAATGACTCTAGACGGTTTTAATAAAGACACATTCATGATTATTACGCACAATATAAACCTGCTTTTAATAAAACTCCTTCGTGAACAAAATTACCGCGAAATAGAAAAAAGCAATATGGCTGACTCGGGTAGGAAGGTATTCTCTTTATCTGGTTTACGTGGTATTCATTGTAATGTAGGTAGATAAAACTAGTACTTAAAGCATTTGTTTTTTATGTCAATGTTTTTATTTTATTTATTAGTTGAATGTGTTAGATACATAGATAAATTAAATATAAATATATAAGGCTTAAGCAAATAGACTTACCTATTTAATCAAATATGGTAAGATATATAAGAATAAGTAAATAAAAGACCGATTGAAGATTGGATATCAATATGCTTTAATTTAGACTAAGCAATAATTCATTTTATCTTTAGATCAGGAAGAATATTTATAAAATATGCTAAATAGCTTATGTGTGGAAATAATTAAAGATAATTTGAACAGCAATATTTATAATTCATAACAGTAATATTCAACATTGATTATATTCGTTATAATTATATAATGTTAAATTATTTGGCAACGAAATAGGTCATTATATACTATCTATAGAAATGGCCTTATAATAATTTAGGCAGCAACATTGAGCCATTAAAGATTACTTATATATGTGAAACAGTAACTGAAATAGTATATAAATACAGAAATATATCATACCTTAACTAGTACCTAGTAGTGAACCCCTCGCGAGTCAGGCGGCAACTGTCTGTGCTTGCCGTCCCCTGCTCTTTTATACCGATGCGCAAACAAGTGACGTCACTGAGTAAGCTAGTCATAACTCGTACTGATTTATTTCAACTTTTTACTAATACAACATTTCTTAAGTTATATTTTAAAGTATTAAATCATTTTAAAGTAAATTGTTATTATTTTACATTTCTATTGTATACACAGTATCTATTACGGCCATACTGACAAGCACTTCGCTCTCGAAGTGCAATAACCACAATTTTACACAATATTTCATAAAGACTATGTCATAAATATTCACGAGGAAATATATCATAACTCATGTTTCTTTCATTCCATTCCATTCATATTACTTGATCAATTTGCATCGACATACAAGCCCCACACCCGCTGCTAGTGAGATAGACAAGTACCAAACAAATGATCGCCCAGCGGAAAATATCTACATTATGTCTAAGTTTATGTACAATAATAAATTACTTATTAATCAGATTACCTAGACATACAAGACCCACACCCGCTGCCAGTGAGATAGACTTGTACCAAGCAAAATGATCGACCAGCGGAATACAATATCTACATTATGTCTAAGTTTATTTACAATAATAAATTACTTATTAATCAGATTACCTAGACATACAAGACCCACACCCGCTGCCAGTGAGATAGACTTGTACCAAGCAAAATGATCGACCAGCGGAATACAATATCTACATTATGTCTAAGTTTATTTACAATAATAAATTACTTATTAATCAGATTACCTAGACATACAAGACCCACACCCGCTGCCAGTGAGATAGACTTGTACCAAGCAAAATGATCGACCAGCGGAATACAATATCTACATTATGTCTAAGTTTATGTACAATAATAAATTACTTATTAATCAGATTACCTAGACATACAAGTCCCACACCCGCTGCCAGTGAGACAGACTTGTACCAAGCGAAATGATCGACCAGCGGAATACATTAATCGTAATCATTTCTTTTCAACTCAATATACCAATATCACACATCATTTAAGCATAGGTCTATAATTTTTTTTTTTATTATTTGGGAAACATACAATATATTATTACCTATCTATGCTTATCGTAGAATACAATACATATATCATCAACAACCACCATTACATAACACACACAAGTAACATACACAAATCGTTAAAAAAAAGAAAGAAGATGTTTACTAAATAACCCCATTAACCAACCAAGATTAATTACTAACTCGTGAATACAATATTTCCACTGATAAAGAGAAAGATTGAACATATCAATTGACGTGAACTTTTTATTATATTAATTACAAGACGTATTGCCAGTATACTTAGTTCTCGTAGAGGGTAGACTAAATAAACATTTAAGATACGGATTGTACCACGACAATATTTTCATCAAGTAATTCACTCGGCCAATATCGCAGTTTTTCTTTATCAATAGTGATATTTCTCAGATTACCCAAACCCCTAAGGGCATAGTGATAATTTGGAAGAATTGATAAAGTTTCATAGGCTTCTTTAAACTTAGGATATAGTTTTTCGCTACGACAATGATCCTGGCTAACGTACACAACATATTTCTTATCTGAAATTGTCACGCCTTAAAGCATCAAAACGTTGTTTAAATATTTGATCAACACAATTTAAAAGCTGTTGTGCCAGTACATTGATTGGGGAATTTTCAGAATTAACGTCAAGAACATCATTCAATTTTGCCGTATACAAGGCATATTCGCTTCAACTCTTATAAGCAAACGCAAAGGAGAGAATTTAGTAGATTTCAGAATGGTTATATTAATTGACTTTTAAACCTTCCATAGAACGTTCGGCCAATCTGACAAATCACTGCACATAGTACATAAAGAGACATCGGTTACTGTTGATACATAACGCTCTACTTGGCCGTTACAATTGAAATTAAATAATGCTTTATCTGCAATTCTCTAAAAAGTGACTAAATCTGGTTGCGACTAAAATGTGTTCCTTGATAACTCGGGCTGGAGTACCGAATCTAGTAAAGGTTTTACGAATAATTAATTGGTATAAGTATCCTGAGCATTGTCTCAATACTCAATGTACTAGTAAATTCATCAACTTACAATTGAATATGCTTATATCCTTAGTTAACCTGACAAAATGGTCTAGAGTGATCTGAACGTACAGTGTGATAAGGCAAAGCGGATTTTGCAAAAGGATGGAGAAATCCTTGCTTAAGGCCAAACTAGACAGTGTGAAATATATTTTATAATATATGATACGAATGATGACATTCTACAGAAATATTCACCTTTTGTGTTTTACCTTGTAATACGAGAATTTTAATCGTAAAATAAACGTTAAACATTAATTCTAGTACCCTCCGGTAAAAAAAACTTTGGTTCACCGTTTAGATTTACTCTATAGTGTAATAAGCTGTTTTTGATTATATATCTATTTACATCCATTTCTTCCTTCCCGAACACTATTTTTTAAACTTTGTGTTTCAGGATCATTATTTTGTGCGATTTCTAGCCACGACTGATTAACAACGATAACATTAAAATTGCCTACTAAAGTTGAAATCTCAACAAGATTTCATCTTTGAGTAAATCCATATGGCTTACGTACTTGCCCTTTTCGTAAAAAAAAATAATTAATACAGAAAATAATATCTTTACTCGGCCGAACCCCTTCATTAAAAATTTGCCTACCTATATATTCGATTTTATCTACAAAGAATTAGCATTTCTTAATATTTATTCTAAAGCCAGCAGAACTTGACGCCAAAATGGTTTGTACCAAATATTGAATACCTTCCATAATCGACGAGAATAAAATAAGAATATCATCAATATAAATACGTAGGAAATTTAAATATGTAAAGCTTTCGTGATAGCTTTTCAAAAACCCAAAGGTCTATTACAATTGTCAATTTTAAAAACACATAATAACCATGCGGTATTATAAATGGTATCAAACTAAAAATGCAGTATACTTTATAGTCTTCTGAAACCGATATTTAGTAGAAACCATTTTTCACATCTATTGAGATAAAGATTATTAAAATTCTTAAATGATCAAACTGGTCTTCCATAAGAGGAAGAAGGTAAACATCCTTTTAAATCATTTTGTTCAATGACATACAAATGATCTGAACCATCTGACTTTCCCCCTTTTTTTTTTACTAAGAGTACTGTACTTGCAAATGGAGTATCACTCTTCTTAATAATGTTATTTTCTATAAAGTTTACAGCTCCTCTTTTAAATGGGGCCAATATGTATGAACGGTAAAGTATAACGCTTTTTGTTTTTAGTTTTGAATCCCCGACAGTATCCGATACTAATTTAGTTATAACTAAAATATACTTTGTAAAGATCTTCAAATACTACAAAGCTAAACTACCTCCGCCTTCTCCACTGAGACGCAAAAAATAAGGTACGGTTCTTTAACTGTACTACAGATAGCTCCTATATTAATAGGAGATTTTACAGAAATATTACTTATTGTAACAGAAGTCAATTTTTATCGCTATCTGTTTTAGATTAATTTATCTTGTGCTTTGTGGTAGCAAGTGGATTTGGCTTTTTGCAATAATTACTATATTTTTTGTTTAAGACAAATTGGAGGTATAATGAAATCCGTATTATTAAGGGTGGAATTATTTATTATAGGGCAGTGACTTTTAACATGACGCGATTTATCACAAGAAAAACATTTTCGTTCACCTATCGCAAAAAGATTTGTATCAAATATAGATTGACTAGGCCCTGATAAGTTATTAAGTATATTTTGTTCAAAATTTCTTTATTTTTTAGGTTGACAATTCTAACATTTATATCATAACACTACCACATATTGATTTAATCAATCAAACATATTAAGTAAAATATATTTGTACTGCGCTATAACCGAACCTTTTCTCTTGCTTAATAATTCTGAGTAGAAATCCGATAAATAATTTTTAAATATTTCCCAAGTTCTGTCAGGTTTTGAATCAAATTAGTGCCTTACCAGCTTCTGCCACGGTTGCTATGCTGCTCCACTCAAACTCTTCTGCCAATTCTTCTATACTTCTGCACTAGCCGTCTGCACCACTGTCTCAGAAATCTGGACTAAATACTGGCAGTGCCACGTCGTCATCGCGAACCGCTGGAAAGTTTCTAGCAGGATGGAATCTATCTGAAACTTGTAACAAAAATATTAGTGAGGGGAGAACAGATCCCACTTCTGATGTTAGATACATAGATAAATTAAATATAAATATATAAGGCTTAAGCAAATAGACTTACCTATTTAATCAAATATGGTAAGATATATAAGAATAAGTAAATAAAAGACCGATTGAAGATTGGATATCAATATGCTTTAATTTAGACTAAGCAATAATTCATTTTATCTTTAGATCAGGAAGAATATTTATAAAATATGCTAAATAGCTTATGTGTGGAAATAATTAAAGATAATTTGAACAGCAATATTTATAATTCATAACAGTAATATTCAACATTGATTATATTCGTTATAATTATATAATGTTAAATTATTTGGCAACGAAATAGGTCATTATATACTATCTATAGAAATGGCCTTATAATAATTTAGGCAGCAACATTGAGCCATTAAAGATTACTTATATATGTGAAACAGTAACTGAAATAGTATATAAATACAGAAATATATCATACCTTAACTAGTACCTAGTAGTGAACCCCTCGCGAGTCAGGCGGCAACTGTCTGTGCTTGCCGTCCCCTGCTCTTTTATACCGATGCGCAAACAAGTGACGTCACTGAGTAAGCTAGTCATAACTCGTACTGATTTATTTCAACTTTTTACTAATACAACATTTCTTAAGTTATATTTTAAAGTATTAAATCATTTTAAAGTAAATTGTTATTATTTTACATTTCTATTGTATACACAGTATCTATTAAATGCGTTGAGTATTTTTTAAAAATCTAATAAGGGTTGGTATACTTTTTGTATAATATTAGTCTGATGTATTAAGTATTGCCCGTTTCTCTCAAACCATGTTTTTAGAGAGGACGCCCGTGCTCAATAGTGCTTTTGTTTGCCAAAATTTGGCACCTAAATACATAATCTCATGCCACATTTAATGTGGCATGAGATTATGTATTTAGGTATAATAAATGTAAATATAGTATAGTTTTTGTAGAAGTTACCTAACCTAAAAGTGTAAAACGGTTTCGACGAACGCCCTATTTGACCAGCCGTCACCTCGCCTCTTCTCTCTTCTGGCCGTTTGTAGCTTGCGTCACTTCTAGGGGTGTGCTTTTCTTTACAATATTTATTAATCTTTATTAAATACAGCTATTTAACATGTTATCAAAATTAATAAATTGCCAACATAACCTGGGGTCTCACTGAAAGAATCTTCTATCAAGGTAAAGAATAAAATTATTTATTTGGTCCACACAATTATGTTATTACATTTAAAAGCATAGTAGTGCCAACAAAAAACAAATAAAACAAAACAACAAAAAAAGAAAAGAAAATCCTAAAATAAAATACGTAGACCAGTAAAAAGGTCCCCTTCTCAGCTCGAAGCCGTGGTTATGAAACCATAGCGTTGGTATTCCGAAGGGGCCTAAAGCTATTTAAAGCACATAAATCAATATTAATAATACATTAATCAAACTAAATGAGAATGAGTGGTGATAAAGATGATAAATGGTAAATGAGATGCCCACCCCTAAACCTTTTGAGGCCTCAGTAAAGATGTGGGTCTATACTGAGATCTCACATGGAATTTTTGAGAGAATTTGAAAGTGATCTTGCACTGTTTTTTTTTATTTACCAACACTCTTGCACGTTCACAAACACTGAACGGTTAATAATCCACTGTAAATCCACTCATAAATGTTAGAAATATCAAATTTTTTAGAAAACAAAACAAAACTGCTGACATTGCGCTTCAATTTTCCGCCAAGAAGTCTTTACCAGTTGATACGTTTCATCTAGAAATCTTCTTTTAGATAGTTTTGGCAAGGTCTTACTGAAAGTCCACTAATGAACACAGTTTCCAATTGTTTGTCTCTCAATTGCCTTGACGTCACCTCTTTTCTACTGCCGTTTGTGGCTTTCGTCACAACAGATTATTTTGGAATAGAATGTATAAAATTGTGGCAAATAACTTGCCACAAAACTACACCATAATGGAATGTAGGACTTTGACTTGACTAAAGCGGAGTTGATTTGACTTAAACTATGACCAAATATCGAAAAAGCTGCATAATGATACCATCATAAAATATACTAATTACTTGATTTATAACAATACTTAGAATTGGTGAATTAGCTTAACGCGTGATACCAATAAATAAAACAAACAAACTCTTTAGCATCATTACCGTCCTTGCATTATCCTGGTTGTGCTAGCCTTATGCTTAGGACCCAGGGTCTGCTTACTGTTCTAACTGAATTGGGCTGAATTGTCAGTTATTACATGGAGCGACTGCTGACTGTCCACCGCAACCCAAAAGGAAATACCATCAAACACACTCTTTATAGCATGTCCGAATTAATTAATAAACAATTTATTTTACACCTAACATTAAACTAAAAAAAATATTTCCATACGCATGTAGTAGTAGTTTTGTATTTTAATGAAATTTTAATGAAAAATTATAATATCAAAATATAAGCAAAAAAATAATAAAGCTTAGTAGACTTTGGTAACCCTATTCCCATCACATGTTGTTATTGCACGGAGCGGCAACGTTGCCTTTCTCTCTGTATTTTAACTCGTTGGCGGGGGATTTCAGCGGGCGGGAGGGGGCGTTCTAGAAACCTTTACGTAAAGATTTTACTTGAAACTTACCAACATAGATTTTATGATGACTGGCCATCTTTAGCTTGCTCAAATCTATGTAATGTCGTAAAGTAATATTGTAAATGCGAAAGATTCTGAATATAGATACTTGTTAGGTACTATTTCACGAATAAAGTACTAAAAGGGTTTAAATGAAATTTAGCACACTAATAATGTATAATTTTCATCGCGGCTTCCCACGGGATCGGGGACAATACGGGTGATACCGCAGGGCGCTGCTAGTGACAACATATAATAAATAATAATATGGTCATGTAGCAAGTATAAATCAATCCATATTAATACTATAAATGTGAAAGTAACTCTGAAAAGAAAAAAGATTCCTTTTTTAAATAATAATAATAATAATATTTTTTTGCGTTTAACCCATTACTTATTATAACAATGTTACTGAATTTTATTTGTTGTTAGAACTAATGCTCAATTCGAAAAATTAATACGTTTATTGAAGCCAAAGACATTTAACTATTGATTGAAGCCCTTTTAATTTTTTCTGTTTTTTAGTATTTGTTGTATGTAGCGTCAACAGAAATACATCATTTACCATCTACACTATCACAGTAACCATTATATACATGCGTACGGACGGCAAACGGAATCTTAGTAATTGCACAGAATTGGTCTATTCTGTGGTAATTGGGACGCGATTTTTACCCTACCCAAAACTAACGCGCCCATTCGCTGCTTGATAAAGAAAGGGCAAAATTGATAAAGGTTAGTTTTTTCTTTCGCCAGTTCAAAAATGACTACCTACATTAAAGATTGAAAAGTCTGTTTTATAATTCAATAATATTTGCACTGACGTTTCTTTAACGTCATAAAATATATGAACGTTGCTTGTTGAAAAATAAATATTAATTGTAATTTACATGTTTTTGTTTTTAAAACGCACGCGATTTACATATGCCTACATACAGCACACAGCTGACAGATGTTTTAAGCGCGTCACGTTTTTCATGCTATAGGCTGTATACATATTTTGTAAACTGTGCAAATATTTTTAATCTGTGTTGTGTTGATTACCTCTCAAAATTCACAACGCAAGTTGCTATTTGCTCGCAAATTAGATTCCGCAAGAAATTGAAAAGAGCAAGCGATAATCTATATATATGTCACCGTAAGATTGTAAATAACGTTAGATTATAATCTATCCCGCGATATTGTAATCTGTCGAAAAATTGTGATCCGAAACAACTGCTCACAATTTAACGCATTATTTTTAGATAGATTATAATCTATCGAAGTCAAACCGTTAAATCATAATCTGTCGCGCGTTAAATTGTCAACTGTTTAAAGCCTGTCCATGATTGGCTGGTCTTGATGACAAGAGCAGGCAACCAGGGACGGGCTGGATAGAGTTAGGAATCAAACATAGGTATCAGTCAAAAAAATAAAATGCAAATTTAATAAGTTTTTTTTAATTAAAATAATTAAAACAAATCTTTTCGAACACAAATTAAATATAAATTAAAAAGTAAAACATAGCAAAATTTTCTCATAGAAAATATTATCATAAAATAGAATAAAATAAATTACCAGACAAAATCTTTACTTATTGCAAGAGATATAAATGAATTTACTACGTAAAAATACACCAATGCTCACTTTTTGTTACATGTCAAAGAGCAGTCAAATAAAATAAATGCAAATAAATTCAATACTTTGTGTGACATCAAGTAGGTATGTAATAATTAATAATTATTGATTTTTTATTAGGTATTTGTATTAAAATATATATTTTACTCTTCGAACACAAATTAATTTTTCAACCGGATATTCCAGAGATTCCACATACAATAGATAAATAATCAATCTTCGTCAAGCCCAATCGGACCGGTCAGGACGTGAAGCATTAAATTTGAACAAAAAACGAAAACATTTTTAAATTTTCTCATGGAAAATAATTATCACAAGATAAAATTAAATCAATTACAAGATAAAATCTTGGCTTATTGCAAGAGATTAGAGTCCATCACACACGTTGCTATAATATTATATATCGAGCTATAAACGAAAAAAGCATGCTTTTATTGTGCTTTCAGTAAAAGTATGACAAAGCAAGTTAAAGGCATGCTTTTTTCGCATATAGGTCGGTATATTAATATATATTATAGCTACGTGTGTGACGGACATAAAAACACTTTTAAAAAAGACACCAATGCTCACTTATTGTTGCATGTCAAAGAGCTGTGGCACCTGGAGTTACAAAGAACATTGGCTTTCTTGCAATTACACTTATTGGAAACACATTGTCCTTTTTTTAGTTTTTTGCAATTGCATTGTTTCATTCCTTGTCCGCCAAATGATGAAAACATTGATGCTATTGTTCTTAACGGCAATGTTACCTGAAAAATATATTATAATGACTTTGTGCAAAGGCCGGATCCGTCTATACTACCGGATTTGTAGTAAGTACTTTGTAGCAGCAGAGATTTGTAGTAGGTAGTGTGTTCCAGTTTTAAAGCAAGATATAATATAAGAGTCTGATATAAAATGAGATCTGTTAAGAAAATATTTAAAGGTGATACAAAATCATTAATAATTACCTCTGGAATGTTACTGAGTAGTTCTGCTTTTGGAGATGAAAGAACAGCATTTTGAGGCATCCAATCTTTGATTATGCCAAAAGCAGTGCCAACTTGATATAATTCGTTTTTTTTCTCTAAAACTTTTCCAATCAGATTTTTACTGCCCAAAGGTCCCCTGTCAACTTTTGGGACTTCAACTAATACAGACGAACCAATAGCGATATCTTTAAATTTTTTAGACGATGTAGCCACCATTTTATCTGCCGCTCTTTTTAAATTTATGTGCGATTGTGTTCTTTCTTGTACGATGTTAAGTTGAATCACACACAAATTGCAAAGCAGTTGAGATTCATAGCCCTCATTTTCTTCAGATGAAACTCCACATATGGCGTGAACGATTTTCTTGCATTTTGTGCATGTATGAGCTCCAGATGCTTCTTTGTTGCATATGTTACATAACAAATTATTAATTTCTTCAATAATTACTATATTAGATAGTAAGTTAGAATCATTAGGTGCGGTGGGTTTGTCTAGGGTAATGATTTCTTTGTCAATATTTTCATATATGGCCTGATTTGGGGTGACGGTTTCTTTACTACCTAAAGACATTTTTTCATGTTTACTATCTGGATCATGAATAATAACATCCGCAAATACAGGTAAATTCTCATGTAAATCAAGAAGTAGTTCAGGATTTTTTGCTTCTAAGGTAATTATTTCACTACTTACTGTAGTTATTTTTTTTTGGTTAATCGTATGATTCTCAATTTTTTGAATATTTTTTGTGGTTATGTTTTCCTGTTCTTCCTCTTCTTGATCTTTTCCTGAATTTTGTTCTTTGTTATTATTAATATCTTCAAAAAACTTCTCCACTTCTTCTTCGGTTTCTAATTTAGATATTATATTTTTAGATAAGAAGGTTGATGCGAGTCCTATTTTTGGGTCCGCTCCAAACAAGGCTTTATATGGAGTTCGAGCAATTGTTGAATGGTAAGATGAATTTTTCTGGAACTGAACGAAATAACACCCAATGGACCAATTGGAAGATTTATTATCTGTCATCCAGGCTCGAATCATATTTTTTACATCTTGATTTGAACGTTCAATACTTCCTTGGCTTTGCGGATATCTGGGTCTTCCATTAACTATTTTACAAGCAGGCCACAAACTGACTATTTCTTTTAACACAGATGCTGTGAACTCGCGGCCATTATCACTTTGAAGGATATTGGGACAGCCAACTTCCAAAAATATCTTTAAAATTTCGATTGCCACTTCTTTCGCCTGTTTGCTTTTTAGTGGTCGCAAAAAACAAAATTTAGTTAAATGATCCTGATATTGTAACAACCATTTGTACTCTTGATCTGGAGATGTTTGAAAATCTACAAGATCTATTTGACCCCTTCTATTAAAGTCGTCAGAAATCAATGGTTTTACGACAATTCCTTTTTTTGGAAAGCTTTTTTTTGATAGACATGTTTTACACAAATTCAGGAATATTGTTATGGCAAATATTGGTATCACATATTTATCTTTCAAGGAATGGACAATTTTGTCTCGTCGTCCATGTCCAGTTGCCATATGCGCGTCGAGAATTGTTTGATAATACTCTTCCGTTGGAATGATTTGTACTACAGGATCTGAGATATTCTTTCTTTTCATAATTAAAACTTTTTGGTGACCAATATTCATTACATCGTATTTTCTTGCATGATGGTAATGCTTGTTTGTTGGTCGCCTATTTTGAGATTTTATTGTATTATACTCGTCTAAAAATCTTATTTCTGTTTGTATTCTATGATTTGTCCATTCAATTTTTTTACTATGCCCACTGTAGTAGTTTTGTAACTCTATGGTAAATTCTTCTTGGTTAACAATAACTGGTATTTCAGAGTTTTCTTGACAGACAGACTCAATATCCGACATTGTAAATATTATCAAATAAGATATTAAATGAGTTCACACAGGTTCACCCGCATAAAAAATATAAAAACACTGAAAATACAAATTAGGTTATGTTCGGTGACTAACTCTTATTCATTACTTAACTGCACTTCTTTAGGTTATCACAGGTCCGTTAACACTCCCTACAACTTATTATAATACAATGCGTTATTGTTATTAACACGAAATCTGTTTTAAATCACCAAAACACTGTTTGTTTACATTTCACAACAAATTATTTTGACTAATAACAACCGAAGATGGCGACGACGGGCGGCTGAGCGGGGAACATGAAGTTCAACCAATCAGAGCGCGAGGTGCGTTCTTTCGCATGCCATTTTACAATCTGACGGTTTGTCTTCGATAGATTATAATCTATCGAAAAATAATGCGTTAAATTGTAAGCAGTTGTTCCGGATCACAATTTTTCGACAGATTACAATATCGCGGGATAGATTATAATCTAACGTTATTTACAATTTTACGGTGACATATATAAAAGAAAGTCGTGTTAGTTACAGCACTTATAATAACTCAAGAACGGCAGAACAGATATGGATGAAAATTGGTAGGGAGGTAGCTTAGAGCCAGGAGACGGACATAGGATACTTTTTATCCCGTTCGACAGCGTTCCCGTGTGACTTGACATAAAACGTCAGTCACTATAAAACGTGATATAACAAAAAAGAATCAGACTTGGAATAAAAAAAAAGCAAATGACAGCTATGTAAAATGACGTATGGATGACAATTTGATATTTGTAAGAAATTAATATTCAAAATTTCTTGAGATTACTTACTTAATATACATGGGCAACACCCAGACCAAAACAAATATTCATATATATGTATGCATACGTTCACGCCTGTTTTCCCGAAGGGTTAGGCAGAAGCACACTCACTATACGCCCACACTTCGCCAATTATTTAGTTGATCCCACGTAATAGGTGGCGAGTCTATTGACGCTTACCAGGAACTGTTATGTTCGCCAGAGCCTCGTCCATTGATCAGCAGATGCACCAGGGTTCATACAGACGAACTGCAAGTCGGAACGGCAGAGGCTACTTCAGCCGTCGCCACCTGTCGACGGCTGCCGTCGACGCGTCGACGGCAGCAGTCAATGCGTCGACGACTGCCGCCGACAGGTGGCGACGTTTGCAGTTGTGGCGTTTTTCGTACCGACCACGACTGCTAGTACGCGGCACTCCAACTGCAAACGTTTTCGCCTGCCAACGGCAGCCGTCGACGCATTGACTGCTGCCGTCGACGCATTGACGGCTGCCGCCGACGCGTCGACGGCAGCCGTCGACAGGTGGCGACGGCTGAAGTAGCCTCTGCCGTTCACAACTTGCAGTTCGTCTGTATGAACCCATTAGGTTGGCTTGGGCCCTTAGGATCCCTAGTATTCACCTATATGTTCATGCAGATAAAGATTTGTCCTGTGTGGAAGTCAAACCCACGACCTAAGTAGCGGTTTGCCGGTATACTCACATCCACGTTATATCGGCCGACTAACAGATAATATGTCGTTTAGTCAATTAGGTCTGTCTTTATAGCATTCGGAATAAAATAGTTGAGTAAGTCCGTAATCCCCGTGTTAAATTCAGAATAACAAGTTTGTGAATAAAAGAGTAAAAATATCCCACTTGTTTTTGTGTTTATGATAGTTACGTTTGTTGCGTTGGAGTGATTTAGCAGGATAAAAATATACGGCCTCGAGCAAATATGGCGGGAGCGATGGCCGACTTAAACCGCCATTTTGTAAATTGTACACGAGAGCGATCGTGTCTTTTAAGCGGACTTTTTTGGACTGCATCGACTGCTTACCATCAGGCAAGAAGTAGTCATTAAAGTGATTACTTTTGGACTGCATCGACTGCTTTTCATCAGGCAGGATGTAGTAATTATGACGTGTAAAAAAAACGTAAACGTCGACATAAAAAAAAGAAAGATTTCAATTATTTTTAACGCTTTGATATCTTATGCATCAATATTTAAGTCAATTGCCCTCTACTGCTGAACATAGGCCTCCCAAAAATAACACCAACCATTCTGATCCTCTGCAGAATCCATCAATCCGCTACAGATATTCTATCTCACGAAGTCCTTTTGGCTTTCATTGCACATATATATTCTTTATTGCACAAAAAAAACAATAACAAAAAAAGCCTTATGTGAAAAAGACAATGCACAAAGGTGGACTTATTGATACACTACATATTACACATATACATCTACAAAAATATTATATAAGATACATTTGACGACCGATATGGCGTGGAGGTCAGTACACCTAAACTTCACTCCAGAGGTCGTGGGTTCGATTCCCACACAGGACAAATCTTTGTGTGCATGAACATGAATATTTGTTCTGGTCTGGGGGTTCTCCTATGTATATTAAGTATGTATTTACAAAAAAAAAGTATTTAAGTATGTTTATCCGTTGTTTAGTATCCATAACACACGTTCTTAATGATACTTATCTTGGAACTAAATAATTGGTGTAATTGTTAGAAAGATTTATTTATTATTTATTACATTATATCAGTTATATAAACCTACTTATATAAATAAATAAATACAAAAAAAAAAACGAAAATCAATCAATTGTGTGTAGTGTTGTAAAGAACTCGAGTCTTTGAGTCCTAAATTTAGAGCTCGACTCGGCATTACACGACTCGACTCATAACAATAAGACTCTTAAGAATAAAGAACTCAAGTCTATATGAGCTCTTGAACGCGAGACTCGAGACTCGAGTCTTCTTTAGCGCTCGAGTCCTTTTTACGCGCCGAGTCGCGCTCGAGTTCTTTTCCGCTTTGAGTCATTCTTTTTAAAGCAGCCAATAAAAGGCTATTTTTGTGAGATATAATCATGTGTAACCAGAAGGAGATGTCGAAAAATAAATGAAAGAATTAAAGTTTTAATTAACATGAAAAATCAGTTTAATTAATTATGATCATGAAAATTTTTACAAAAGAAAACATTAATTAAACAAAACTACCAAACAAATAAACTCTTCAGCTTTATTATATAAGTATAGACATTTATTCTAAATAAATCACTGTCAGCATTTCGAAGACCAGTTTGAAGAAGACTCGAGCTCTTTTAAGACTCGAGCTCTTTTAAGACTCAAGCTCTTTATAAGACTCGAGTCTCTCGAGTTCTATTTAAGGTTTCGAGTTCAATAATGGCGCTCGAGTCTTCATGATAGGACTCAGACTCGGCTCGACTCAAGACTCCGAGTTCAGTTAGTTCACCGAGTCTTAGAAAATTGAGTCGAGTCTATCGAATAAGACTAAAAGACTCGAGTCCTTTGCAACACTAATTGTGTGTAACGTGTACCATTAAGCGTGATTGTTTGCACCAGCCATCTGTCTCAAATCGGCGGTCTACCTTGCCGCTGGTCATCCTAGACTACGTTTGCCCAAGCGCAGTCTCCTCTTCAACACATGTCGGCTCCAACGTGGCTAGTGGCATCGCCAGCCAACTTCCACTTCAGCGTACTGATCCTATGCGCGATGCGTCGGCAACTTGTTACATACATACATACATAATGTCACGCCTCTTTCCCGTAGGGGTAGACAGAAACCACATCCTTCCACTTGCTACGATCTTGGCACACACTCTTAGCTTCATTCACACTTATTAACCTCTTCATACACGCCCGTCGGCTTAGGGTACTTTTGACCTGCCCTCTCTCCAAAATTTTCTGAATTTTGTCTTGGAAGGTCTTCCCCTCCCAACACTTCCAATCACTTGTCCATCATGAATCACTTTCGTTAGTCTTCATTTCATTCATCCCCTCAACATGACCAAACCATTTAGGCTAACTTGTTTTTGTCCGTAAATAGGTAACGTAACGTAAGGTACCTACGTAATGAGTGTTGGTAAATCAAGCAAAACAGTGCAACATCACTTCTCAAATTCTCTCAAGAAGTCTATGTGAGATCTCAGTATAGTCCCACAACTTAACTGAGGGCTCAAGGGGTTTAGGGGGAGGGCATCTCATTTGGCATTTATCATGATTATTACCACTCATTCTCATTTACTATGATTTATATGTTAATAATATATCTCTTACTTGACACTGGCTTAATGTGCAAAACGCACGAAGCCATTATTTAAAAGAAAAAGCACTAACGTCACGATGACGTGCCTAAATGATACTTTCTTCTTCTTCTTTTAAATAATGGCTTCGTGCGGTTTGTACATTTAGCCAGTGTCAAGTAAGTGATATATTAATCCTTACTAATATTATAAATGCGAAAGTAACTCTGTCTGTCTGTCTGTCTGTCTGTCTGTCTGTCTGTCTGTCTGTTACTCTTTCACGCCAAAGCTACTGAACGGATTTGAATGAAATTTGGCATACAGATGGTCTAGACCCTGAGAAAGAACATAGGCTACTTTTTATTTCGAAAAGGGGGTTGTAAAGGGTTAAAAAGGGGAGGGAGTGAAAAGTTGTATGGGATTTCTTAATTTTAAAAGATAAAACCATGAAACTTAATATTTAAGCACTAGATAGGAAATAAATAAACATTTATTCTAGCGTTTTTGAAATTTCGTCCTGTGAGAGATGAAATAGGGGTTGAAAGTTTTTATGAAGTTCGAAATTTTTGAAAATAAAAATATAACATTTTGTATTTAGGCATAAATAATAAACAAAAAATCGTTTGTTCTAGCATTTTGAAATTTTTACCAACATGGGGGTGAAATAGGGGTTGAATGTTTTTATGGGTGTTCTTCATTTTTGAAGATAAAACCATGAAACTTGGTACGTAGGTCTCTTAGGATGTGCAGAGATTTTCTACAAACGGAATTCTCGAAATTCGAGCGGAACGGAACGGATTCGGCACGGGAACTACGACGCCAAACTATTCTAGGAACATGATATTTAAAAATTTTGGGTGTATCAAGTTTAAAAAATATTTAGGCTTTTGAAGTTAAAGTTCCTTTTAACGAATTCTCTGCATCGACGCCGCTGATATCTACTATACCTACTAATGATTCTTATTAAATAATAAAAATGCTACCCAAAGATACTATTCCACGCGGACGAAGTCGCGGGTAACAGCTAGTAATATATAATTCATAGTAAATGAGAATGAGTGGTGATAAAAATGACAAATGATAATTGAAATACCCTCCCCTAAGCCCCTTGAGTCCTCAGTAAAGATGTGGGACTATACTGAGATCTCATATGGACTCCTTGAGAGAAAATTTGAAAAGTGATGTTGCACCGTTTTGTTTGATTTACCAACACTCATGTATATTCACAAACACTTGACGTTTAATAATCCACCGTTATTACACATTAATGTAAGAAATATCACAAATTTTAGGAAATTAAACAAAACTGCAAACATGACGCTTCACTTTTCCGCCAAGAAGTCCAAAATGATACTTTAAAATGTCTAAACTTCTGACGTCGACGTTGATGACGACATACGTGACGTATGACGCACACAGACGGTGTGACATGTGTCACGACACGTAAAATACAGTCATTGCGATTGCGACTAAATGCCGTGTCGGCGGGAAAGGGTAAACTTCGCGGTCAACTTAAAATTTTCATAACTTTTATTTATTTTTTAAGTGAATGTAATAAGGCCAGATTACTGTTATTTTATTCTTACGTATTTGTTTATTTCATTTTACATATAAATTGTTCCTGAAACTGGTGAGTTATTTTCTTTTTCTAGTGGGTCTATGTTTGACCCCGAAGACCCTGGGGGCTCAGGCCCTCAGGTGTCTAATGTTATAACCATTGGTCATGGGCATGATGGATCGGAGATGGACACCGAAGGGTCACATATAGATACTGACTGTTCAGCTTCACAAGACAATGTAAAATCTAGCCGAAAAAGAGTTTCTGCACACAAAAAATGTAGGTTATGTAATAAAAAGAAGCGTAAACATAATAAAACATCTACAGAATCTTCATGCAATTGTGAAATAAATGAAAAAAATAAAGCAGAAAAAAATTCAAAATCTGAAGAATTTCTTGCTCCATTGCCACCTGCAGTCCTAGAATCAACACAGCCATCTGTTCAATCACCGGTACATATTGGTAGGACTCATTATGAGTCAACTGATGTGTCTCCATTTTTAATTCACATTCAGAAAGAACAATCAGTTTCAGAAAATATAAATATTCACCCAGTTGCTTTCGGACATTTTTTAAAGAAACATTCTTTCAAAAATATTGTAAATGGCAGCCTAAAAAAAATAGGTAGAAATAAACTGTGTATTTCATTTAATAAATTTGAAGATGCCAATGCTTTCTTAGAAAGTGAAGCCTTAAAAAGATTTTTCTATAAGGCATTTATTCCTAATTTTAATATAACCCGAATGGGAGTTGTAAGAGGAGTACCGGCTGATTGGGCAGATGATGTTGTGCTTGAAAACATTTCTGTACCAATAGGTTGTGGAAAAATTATAAAAGTCCGTAGAATTAATAGGAAAAATATGGTAGATGGTAAACCAACATATACACCGATTGAGACTGTTGTTCTCACATTTGATGGCCAAGTTCTGCCTAAACGTGTGTTTCTGTGTTATAATTCTTTGCCAGTTGATTTATATATATACCCAACAATACAATGTTTCAATTGCTGCAGATATGGGCATGTAAAAAGTCAATGTAGATCCACCCCTCGCTGTTATAAGTGTGGTCAAGGTCATAGTGCTGACAAATGCTCCATTGATGAAGACGATTTAATTTGCTGTTTATGTTCTGGACCTCACTATGCAACTAGCCATAAGTGCCCAGAATTTGCAAGACAAAAAGCAGTCAAAGAAACTATGGCAAAAAGCTGCATCTCATATGCTGAAGCCCTTAAACTACACCCTCCTGTATCAAAGTCCTATGCTGATGTTCTTTACACTCCCAAAAACTCCTTTGCTTCTCCAGTTACGCCATGGCCGCACAAGGAGGTAGGGGGGGCGCTGCAAATTGCGCCTTCCTGAGGAGGTCTCCCCGGTTCTGATCCGGGGGACGTTGGCCGCGGGCGGGGTTCCAGAAGCTACAAACCCGGGCACTGGTGCCTCGCCCCTTTTCAACAGCGGTGGGCGTCGTCTGAAGTTTTTTAGTGGGTAGGACTGCGGTGGTCGTGTCGGCCGCAGTGAGCCCCACACCCCCTCCCGGTCTCCCCCTTTTGGCCGGGAGACAGTGCGTAAGCAGCATTTTTTTACAGACGATAATAAAAAAAAAAAATAAAAAAAAAAAAAAAAAAAAAAAAAAGAGAAACACATGCTTTATTAACTAGTGAATATGATATTCCCCTTCCCTCAGTTGGTACTGTATTTAAAAATAATATTCCCCATATGACAACTAGAGAATTAATCATAGCATTATTGAATCTACTTACTAATAATCAGACTTTGTCTGAACCGTCCAACGCTGCCACTCTTAATAAAGATAATTTAAATAAAAACGATTTTAATGGACAGTCATTCAATAATAGTCCAGTGGAATTGTCGTAGTGTTAATAGTAAAAAATCTGAACTTTTATACTTGATAAATAAATTTAATCCTTTTCTAATTGCCTTACAAGAGACCTGGCTTCGGCCAAGTTTTAATTTCAAAGTATCTAATTACTCTTGTGTTAGAGAAGATAGAAGTGATGGACATGGTGGAGTTGCATTACTTATAAGCAGCTCGGTTCCATATACACATGTCCCCTTACCAAGTCATAATATTGATTTTTCCATTATAGCTGTATCAATTCATAATATATGTTTTGTGTCAGTTTATATTCCTCATCCTTCGTCTGTTATATATGATGAAGTGGAACATATTCTCCTTCAACTCCCAAAACCTTATATATTGATGGGAGATTTTAATGCTCAACATCAATCTTGGGGCAGTTCCTCTTCAAATAGTTTTGGGTCGAGAATAATTGACATGGCGGATAGTGTTAATTTATGCATTTTAAACAATGGGGAAGCTACTCGCCGTTCTCAACCCTATGAAGGACTAAGCGCCCCTGATTTATCCTTATGTTCGCCGAATTTAGCATCCACATTAACATGGGCCGTTTTTTCTTCAACTCTTGGCAGCGACCATTATCCTATAATTATTACATTTCCCTCTAATTTCACCAAACCATACACACCCCGTCCTCCTAGATTAAAGTTTAGGATATCAAATAATAACACAAATTGGTCATTATACCGTACGTTAGTCGACGAAGAAATAATATTACTCCCACAATTTGACAACCAGACTGAATGTGCAGATGCTCTTGCCTCACTTCTGATTAGAGTTGCCGAAAGAGTTTTTCCTGTTAAAAGTAATTATCACAGAAAAATTCCCTCTCCACCTTGGTGGGACTCTGAATGTTCCGCTTCTATCAAAGAACGCAAATTGGCTGAAAATTTATACAAAAATTATTCCACCACAGAAAATTTTGATAACCTTTGTGAAGCTACAAAAAAAACTCGAAAACTATTTAAACAAAAAAAATGGGAAGGATGGAAATCTTTCTGTGAGTCTTTATCACCCGACGTGCCTTCCTCCACTGTCTGGCGTAACATACGTCGTTACAGGTCTGCTTACAGAGAAACAAACCCCCATATTCTGCCTGAGAGCTTTACAGAGATTTTGATGGATAATTTGGCACCACCTTCAGCCCCTCTAAATATTATTACGCCTTGTTCCATATCCCCGAATGAAACTCTTTCCCACCTTAATTCCCCTTTCAGTCTCCAAGAGCTAAAAGGCGTCTTGAGTTACGTTAAAGACTCTGCGCCTGGAATAGATGGAATTCCATATTCTTTTTTTATTAATCTTAGTGATCCTAGTCTTATATACTTTTTGAACATTGTAAATAAAATAATGATTTCAGGTGAAATTCCACCCTCTTGGAAAATTCAGGAAGTTATTCCCATACTAAAACATAATAAAGAATCTTCAGACCCAAGGTCTTATCGTCCCATAGCTTTAACTTCAATTCTTTGTAAACTAACGGAACATTTAGTAAAAAATAGACTGGAATGGTACGTAGAAAACCAAGGTTTGCTACATACTAGCCAGTACGGATTTAGGAAAGCCAAAAGCACCATGGACAACTTGGGTATTTTTATTACTGACATTAGATTAGCTTTTTCTAAAAATGAATCCTTACTTGCGGCATTTTTAGATATTCATTCTGCATACGATAATGTTGATATAACTATATTAAAGGAAAAATTTATCAAATTAAAAGTCCCACTAATATTATCCAATTTTATCATAAACCTTATCTCAGAAAGATACATACAGGTAAACTGCGATAACTCAACTGTTCGTCGAACTGTATGGAAAGGTCTTCCGCAAGGATCAGTTTTATCACCATTGATTTACAATATTTATACTTATGACCTGGTAGACTCTCTTCCAGGTTATATTAAGGTTTTACAATACGCTGATGACTTAGTATTTTACAAAGCTGGCCGATCAGTTGAAAACTTAATAAACTCCATAACAGTTTCTCTTGAGAACCTCAAGATATGGCTTGACTATAATTCACTTGAATTATCTGTTTCAAAAAGTTCAACAGTTTTATTTTCTAAAATGCGCACCCCTTATCCTATAGTGATATCATATAACTCAGTTTTCATTCCTCAATGTAAAGAAGTAAAATTTCTCGGCATTATTTTAGATAACAAATTAACTGGTCTTCCTCACTGCAATGCTATTGTTAATAAATGTGAACGAAATTTAAACATATTAAGATGTTTGACAGGTGTATGGTGGGGCGCTCATCCATCTACATTAAGACTGTTATATAATGCCCTTGTCCGTAGTGTGTTAGATTATGGAAGTTATTTTCTGGAGCCCTGTAGTTCAGCTGGGTTAAAAAAATTAAATAACATTCAGTCTAAAGCTTTGCGAATAGTGACGGGAGCGATGCGTTCTAGCCCAATTAATGCACTACAGGTGGAATGTTCAGAACCGCCTTTGAATTTACGACGCCAATATTTATGTGACAAGTATTTATTTCGAGCTTTTCAATTTTCAAAACACCCTCTTCGTAAAATGTTGCAAACTTTATCTGAAAATATTGAAAATGCGCCTTACTGGCGACATAAAAACAGCCCTTGTTTAATAATTAGCTTTCGTAAATTTACTTCCCTCCAAGCGCCCACCCATAGTTCTCAATATCTCCCTATTTTTGGTACTAATTATAATGCACTTATTCTTTTACCTACTGTAAAATTTGATTTAGATTTTAAAAAAAATGAATGTTCAGCTGTGTCTTTCTACACACAAATAGAGCAATTCTGGCCTGGCTGGCATTATATATTTAGCGATGCCTCTAAACAGTCTTCAATGGATTGCGTTGGTGTCGGAGTGTACCATCAGCAATTTAAAATAGTACAGAAAGTTAAACTTCCTCCCGAAAGTTCGGTGCACACCGGGGAGTGCTTCGGTCTTTTAAAATCATTAGAATATACTCTTCTCGCAAATCTTAAACAAACTATAATTTTCTCTGATTCTAAGAGCGCACTTCAGTCTTTAGTAAAGTTCCCGTTTAAAACAAATTCTAACAATTCAGTCATTATGGAATGTAGAACTTTGTTGGAAAAGTGTTATTCTAGAGGCCTACAGGTTGAATTTGCGTGGATCCCTAGCCATCAGAATATTCCTGGTAATGATTTTGCGGATAAGTTAGCCCACGAGGCCGTGACCTGTGGTGATAAATTTCCTTATGAAAACATGGTTCAAGATATTGTTTCCTTTCCAAGAGACCAGATGTATCATTCTTGGGAAGAAGTTTGGAGCATCAGTAAAGAACAGAAAGGAAGAAATTACTCGAAAATTCAGCCCCAAATTTCAAAAAAACCTTGGTTTTCTTCAATGAGATTTGATAAAGTGGGCACAACTATTCTTATTAGAATGCGCCTAGGCCATGTTTGTACACCTTCCCATTTAGCTCGCATAAATATTGTTGACAGTAGCGACTGCAGCTGTGGTAATGGAGTAGGTGATCTCAATCATATTTTCTTTAATTGCCTATCTCACGACTGCACATATTTTTTAAATAATCTGATTACCTTAGGTGTCTCATTGCCAACATCGATGCCTTGTCTTTTATACTCCATGGAATATGACATTTATAGACTAATAACGGATTTTATTCAAAAAAATAATATTAAATTATAGCCTAATACATTTTATATATCATCATTATAAATGTTCCACTCATTGTATACATTTCATCTCATTGATCACTTATTATAGAAATATCCAAAAATCATATCCTTATTTATTGTTATCCCTTGAATCCTGGTCCTATTGCTCCTTTTGTATTGTAATTTTCTCGTATTTTTCATGAACCTTAACCCTTATCCCAACCTTTAAACACCGTCGTGGCATACGCACAAGCCGTGCAAGCCAAAATAAAGAAGAAAAAAAAAAAAAAAAAATGCCGTGTCATCTGGTGTAAGTAAAACATGTATGAATCATCAGAGTATTATTGAGTAGCGTAAGAATTTTTTTAATACATTGGTTTTACCAGTTTATTATAAAATTAAAATTAAAAATTCATTTATTCAAGTTTGGCTCAATAGAGCTCTTATGAATGTCATACTTATAAACTAACGCGCCATACATACATACATACATAATATTCATACATACATAAAATTCATACATACATAAAATCACGCCTGTTTCTCCGATGGGGTAGGCAGAGGCATAATATACGCCCACACTTCGTCATTTATATTGTTGGTCCCATGTAATAAGGTGGCATGCCAATTGCCGCTTATCGGGTACTTTTATATTCGCCAGAGCCTCGTCCGTTGGTGGGCAGGTGCACCACCTGTCTGTGGTGCGGTGGCGTAGAGACGCTCAGACGCAGGCTCTGGGCGCTTGGCGGCGGCAGCTCTTGAGGAGTGCCGAGGGTGCCGAAGGGTCGAGGCGCCGTCGATGTCCTTCCGGCTCACGCAGGTGCTTTCCGGGCACGGTTGTTTCGGGAAGTATCTGTGTGACGTCGCCGGGGGGGAATCGACCCGGTGCTGCCACCACTGTGACTGCGCAGCACACGTTGGTGGAGTGCCCAGCGTGGGCAAGGCCGCGGGCGACGCTTACCGCGGCCCTGGATGGAGTCGCTCTCCTCTGCTCCTCGCCTCCTTCTGCGAAGTGGTGATGTCGCAGAAGGAGGCCGCGGAGCGGGAGAGGGAGCGGAATCCGCTCTCTCTCCGGCTACGCCATTGGCGCAGCGGGCGGGCAAGGAGGGCCCGTCCAGCCGCGCCTGGAGGGTCTTAGGTGGCTGGGGCAGGGGGCCCCTTCCGTCTAGCTATAGACCCTCCCAGAAGTCGGCCAGTTACGCCATGGCCGCACAAGGAGGTAGGAGGGGCGCGACACACTGCGCTTCTCTGAGGAGGTCCTCCCGGTTCTAATCCGGGGGACGTTGGCCGCGGGCGGGGTGCCAGAAGCTACAAACCCAGGCACTGGCCCCCTGCCCCTTTTTCAACAGCGGTGGGCGTCGTCGGAAGTTTTTTAGTGGGTAGGACTGCGATGGTCGCGTCTGCCGCAGTGAGCCCCACACTCCCCTCCCGGTCCCCCCACTGGCCGGGAGACAGTGCGTAAACAGCAATATTTTACCGACGATAAAAAAAAAAAAGGTGCACCACATGTAGGTGAGGTTGATTTGGGCTCCTTAAATCTTTGTAGGATCCCTATATAGGCTGAGTTCACTGGGGTCATTCATTGGAGGGGCTGAGAAGTCTGGTAGGGCGGAGAAACCGCTGGGGAAAAGGTAACACCCAGAGACCGGCGACTCTGGGTGCCCTTAGTACTGACTACCAGTGGGGAAACTAAGATAGTCCTGTGGAGGGCGCGGCGGGCGAATCAGGTGGGCCCACCAAACAGCGCCAAGAGCGTCTTAGGTGGCGTGGGCAGGGGGCACCTGCTGTCTAACCATAGACCTTCCGAAAAGTGGTCCACACACGCTATAGTCGCACAAAAAGGTAGGAAGGTCGCGTCCACTGCGCATCTCTAAGAAGGTCCTCCCGGTTCTGACACGGGGGAAATTGGCAGGGTGTCAGACGCTGCAACCCAGGTACTGGCCCCCCCCCCGCCCCTTTCTCAACAAGCGGCGGGCGTCGTTGGAAGATTTTTAGACGGTACTGCTAGCGGTCGCGTCTGCCTGTGGTGTCACACCCATATGGCCGGGTGCGATGCGGGCATGTATTTTGTTACCGACGTAAAAAAATAAGTCTGTGATTTGATACCAAAACCAGAACAAATACTCATGTTTATGAACACAAATATTTGTCCTGTGTGGGAATCGAACCCACGACCTCAAGAGCGGAGTGCAGGTATACTCGCCACCACACCATGCCTTATCGGTCGTCATGTCAGCAAAGACATTTAATTTATTTTATAAGTAGTGCTTAATAAGTCACACCTCCTCCTTGCGTCCTCCTCAGTGCTGAGGGTCGTAACATAACCCCTGCATCACTTTTTCGAGTTTAAGAAGTATTATTATAAACCTATAATAAAACCAGAATATTTTCAATCCTTAAGTTTCATGCGAACAAAGTCGCGGGCGGCCGCAAGTACAGAAACAAATAAGGAAAAGTGTCTAGACTTTCTGCTAGGTCTGTTTATTATTACATTTTACGTCATATGTAGTGAATTAAGTGATATTCAAATCTGTAAATTGATTTTTTAACAAATGGTATTAAAGTTTGTGTTAATCCAATAAGAAATAAATTATTTATCTACGCGATAACAATGTTTTATAGTCTAGGTCCTACTTACAGACTAAATTAATCAATTTCTTAACATTAGGTAAGTGTGATACGTAAATCAAGTAATAAAATTGTTATAGTATTCATTATTTAATATGTTCTATTAAAATTTGGTCTATGCAGCTTAGCGCAAATTATTAAAAGTAAAATAATTCGGTATTTTTTAACTCTACCAATAATGGCAACACAACATTTATCACGCGTCTCTCGATCAGTGACAAAATGGACGCCTCACCGAAGTACGTATAATCCAAATACCGTTTCGAAATATCAGTTATTCTTGTTATAGTATTACCGGTGATATTAATTTGTGGTTTGTTTTTAGTGACGATAAGGTTTGTGATGAAAAAACGCTCCCAAGTTTCACGTGGAAGTATTTCTCAGTGAAAGATACATCAACGCGAGTAGCTTTATGTAACCTTTGCGAAGAGCCGTTTACATATCGAGGCGCAATTGCCAATTTAACAGAGCATTTGTTGAAAAGTCATTCTGATGAAATAAAAATGACAGTGAGCTCTGATTTGGATGACGGTAACGAAGGATTGGAGACCACAGAAATTGAGGACGACGGGTGAGTAAATACTTTATAGATACCTACACATATTTATCGGACGGAACTGGTCTCGTTCAATATATTCTATGGAGCCGGGCAGAATACATGCACAGCTGATAAGATGAAGTGTTGCCAGAAGGGTGTAGTCAAATTTTATATTGAAATGGCGTGAATTGTGATTTAGCGATTCTTAACGTGGGTTTCGTAAAAAAGTCACCGGTTTTTCATTACTTATTTTCATTTCTTTGTATAGTTTATTTTAAATTACAATAATTGCACACCACTGCAGTGAGGTCGCGACTATCTGCAACTGCATTTTCACTGAAATAATTACCTACTGACTACTGAGAATATAAGTGTTACTTGTACTTATATATCTGTACATTAAATTATGTATTATGGGTATCATGTAAGCCCATAACCGTTTCACTGCAGTGCATATGCCTAATCTTACATATCAAGGTGTGATATTATAAATTAGCGTTAAAATTTTTGATCGACGATTAGATGTTATATTTTTATTTATATTCGCTATTAGCGGCCTCCCGCGGCTCCATCCGCGTGACCTACATACAAAACTTCCTCTTGAATCACATGTATTAAAAACCTCATCTCAATTCGTTGCATAGTTTTAAAGATCTAAGAATAAATAGGGAGAGACAGCGGAATTCGACATTGTTTTATTTTATGTAGTGATTAATCATTTTGTTTTTGTAGAGACAATAAAAATAATTCAGAGAAAAGTTCACGCCCAAGTCTAGCGTGGCGTTATTTTGAAATTCAAAGTAAATCAAAGCGAATTGCCATCTGTAAATTTTGCCACGAGCCCTTTTCTTACCAAAGTACGGTATACAACTTGACTAAGCACATATTGCGCAAGCATGCAGACAAAATGAATGTGAATATTGGCTCCGATATAGACGATGGGGACGAAGAAGTGCAAGCTACTGAAGATGACAAAGATACAGAAGAGTGAGTATAAAATAAATTTATCGCTCTTTGAGTCTAGGACTACATTTTCTTCGCATTCTGGAACTATTACACACAACTGAAAAGACTTTCGATGGTATATAGGGCTCCTACCAAGATCTGAGGAGCCCGAGCCATTCTCATCTGGCGATCAACGGACAATGCTCTGGCTAACATTACAGTTGTTGGTAAGTGGCAATAGCCTCGCCACCTTTTACGTGGGATCAACGATAAAATTTGCCAAATATGGGCTTATAATATGCCTCTGCCTACCCCTTTTAGGATACAGTCGTGATTGTATTTAGGTATGTACGTACATATAATGATCCGCTGTAACTATAGTAAAAGCAGTCCCTAGTTTGGGACCAAAAGAGCTGTGTAATAAGGCCTAAATATTATTATTATTGTTTCAGTGAAGCAGTAAAAGGCCCAGAAAGATCCCATCGTTCATATATTGCATGGAATTATTTCAAGGTTCAGTGTAAAACCAAGAAGATCGCCGTTTGTAACTTTTGCAAGGAATCCTTCTCCTATCGAAGCACTGTGTACAACTTAATAAAGCATATTTTGCGAAAACACCCCAGTGAAATGAAAATCTCGATAACCTCCGATGTGGATGATGAAGATGAAATTATGGACGATAGGTGTGTATAAGTTTATATTAGTAGTTATTTGTGGTTGCCTGATTTATAGGTTTGTTGCCTCGTTTGGTCTGTGCGAGACCATTTATATTGCTTATAATGCATTTTCTTAAAAAGTAAATAAATAATAATAATAAATCTAAATCAAAGGACCTCACACCTGCCTCAGCCAATCCAAATCAATTTCTTTAGAACGTAACTTTTTCAGTTTGTTATTGGGCTAATTATTCATTTACTGCATAATTAAAATATAAAATATGCCGAGTGGTACCGGCCTAGAACGGCCACCCCTTGTCATTTCATCGGGAGTCGTAAGATTTGTTGATGGGCAGCAGCGTCATCCTGTGTACTGGCTTAAGCTACGATCACCCGCCTGCCCAGCATGTCGATTTTGGGCGGATATCCCCAATGTAATGTAATCTATTGGGGAGGCTAATATTCAGCAGTGGACTTTATAAGGATATGATGATGAAAATATAGAAAATTAAGTAGGTAATAGTATAGTTTTAGCAGTGGAATTTTATAATAAGTTAAACATAAAATGGTAGAAATATAAAATTTGTGATTAAGAATGGCAACATATTATTGAACACATGTTTTACAATCTGTAAAAAAACGCGACGCCGTTCCGTACTCACTGTGACCGATGTACGTACGTACTTGAACAGTTCGAAATAGCAATAGGTATCAAATATATTTACGTTACGTGTATCAACAGTGTTTTTTAAATAAGTGTTTGTTTTTTAGGGAAACAGAAAAAGATCGTCCTAAAAGGTACCCACGCTCGAGTGCATCATGGCGGTATTTTAAAATACAGAGTAAATCAAAACGTATCGCCATTTGTAATTTATGTCACGAGCCGTTTTCGTACTGGGGTTCCGTCTCCAACTTGACAAAGCATTTGATTCGTAAACATTCTAAAGTGTTAAATAAAGCTAATAGCTCCAGTGATGACAGTGATGATGATGTTGATGATGAAAATCAAGAGCAAGTTACATATCTCGAAGAGGATGGGTGAGTATTTACTCCATTTACAGAAAACTTTTCATAGTTACTTGGTAGTTAATACTAAAACAGATCAAACCTGTTATTTATATACTCTTTATATACTTATTTATTTAGTACGGGGTTTGTCATTGTCACTGTTATTTTAATCATTTTGTACTTCTTTTGTTTGTTTACTAAAGTTAAATAAAACTTTTGAAAGTAAGCTATATTATCACTAATCTGCTTTTACTTGTATAATAAGTACTTGATTCTACTGAAATTCACGATTCTATAGCATACATTAACATCCACAAGTCTCAAAACATGACAAATGCTTCTTATTGACATTGATTTTGTAGGTTATTTTTAGGTTGTGTGCCTTTAAGCGGCAATAGCCCAGTGGCAATACCCATGGCTTTCAAATTCAGAGGGTCTTCAGCTCAAACCCTGGTTTTCGAAGTTGTGGGTAATTATAGCTTGCCAGCACGCTAGCTGTTGGTCCCAGCTGGCACTAACATCTATGGCAGCAGTTATTAGCTAGTCAGTGCCACCTGACAGGTTCAACCATAGAATAATGTTCCACTCTGGGTTCCGGAGGTCAGTCCGCAGTCGCTCCTTGTAATAACTGAATTTTAGCCAAATCTGGTTAAACCAGTGAGCACACACTGAGCCCTAAGCTTATGTCTAGGGCAAATATAATAGTATGGTTATAAGTAACTATAATTATTACTCATGCTGTGGCATCTGTTAGCATTATATTGCCAGTTCCAGATCACATTATGTCATTATTGGGTGGGCTAAAACCTTGCTAATAGTTGTAGTGTATGAATTAAACCACCAACATTACTTCTTTCCATTATTGCGTCTTATTTATTCGAATACTATCTTAAATCAGACAATTCTTTCTTTATTTTAAATAATGGCTTTGTGCGTCTAGCACATTTAGCCAGTGTCAAGTAAGTGATATATTAATAATGTATAATTCATAGTAAATGAGAATGAGTGGTGATAAAAATGATAAATGGTAAATGAGATACCCTCCCCTAAGACCCTTGAGTCCTCAGTAAAGATGTGGGACTATACTGAAATCTCACATGGACTCCTTGAGAGAAAATTTGAAAAGTGATGTTGCACCGTTTTGTTTGATTTACCAACACTCATGTGTATTCACAAACACTTGACAGTTAATAATCCACCGTTATTACACATTAATGTAAGAAATATCACAAATCTTAGAAAATTAAACAAAACTACGCAGACATGACGCTTCACTTTCCCGCCAAGAAGTCCGAATCAGACCTTGTATAAAATTTTTGTATCCCCTTTTTCCCAAAACATCACCTCCCAGTTCGCCAGTACCACTGACTGCAAACTATATAATCCTTAAATAAATTTGTATTACAATAATTTCAATTAAAATAAATGTTGACAAATAAGTTTGTATTACAATAATCTCAATTAAAATAAATATTGCTATTGTTACATTTTTTTTAATTGAGATTATTGAAACAAACTTATTTAAAAAAAATATATACTTTATTGTCTTTAAGATTAACATGATCATTTAGATTCGTCAAACATTTACACAGAATGGAAATTAAATATATTTTTTAACAAAAATGAAATAAATAAGAGCAGTACCATAATAAAGAAGTAAAAGCAAATGGGTTCTTTGTCAGAAATTGTCAAGGTTATTTGTACAAACTTATTCGTTGAATATATGGTTAAGTTAATTTCATTATTAGCTCTTAGATCTCTAGATGGAATCTGTCTATTGGTGAGAGGTGGCCTAGCCCTTCGTTCACATTGACACTAGACGAGACCCAATTAATGGTGATGGTTTCCGCACTTAGTCCTTGATATGGCCTGACTGAGATGAGTTTCTTGAGGCATTCTTCTCAATCTCGTTTTGGAAGCGTCGTTAGAGTCACTGAAAGACTGACTGACTGATAGACAATCCCCTACCTCCTTTAGAATCACGACAGGCTGACTGACTGTCTGACAAATCTTAAGATAAACCACAACAGACAGATAAACTGCCAAACCTTGACAAATTGTAACAAAGAACCCAATTGCTTTTATTTTTTTATTATGGTAATGCTCATATCTCTTTCATTGCTGTTAAAAAAATATATCGAATTTCCATTTTGTGTGTGAATGTTTGACGAATCTAAATGAACATGTTGATCCTATAGACAATAAAGTATATTTTATTTTGAGCTATTGTGTGTGAGCCTTTGTGGCCGAATTTACTCACTCCAGCCAGCCCCCCTCTCTCCAGAAGCAAATCAGGTTTCCAAATCTGTGTAAAATTTCCGTAATGGAACTCGGTGATCCTTGCGTTTCCTTCCGTATGTCAGCCACGCCTGTGCATTCCAGGATCATGTGTGCAATGAGACTCAATCCCTTAGTTGCTATCTATGTCACCCTTGTGACATGGGTTGTTCGAATTCTTTAGGTGTTGGCTACTATGCCAAGGGCAAGTGTAGAGTATAAATGAAACTCAGAGATGATAGTTTGATACGTACAGTAGATTATTTGGGCAACAATAAACCTTATGTGTTATGTGCATTTGTGATTATCACAAGGTATTAATTGTGCCTGGGTTATCTATTTTGTGCCTTAATCCTTTTTAGTGGCCTATTCTTGTCTACTAAGCTTAATATGTCAACATTTTTTAAGTTTCTTCATCAGAACTTATTAAAAGTAAAGTAAAAGTATTAAAACAATATTAAATTGAAGTTATTATCTTGTAGAAATGAAGACAAACGTAAGGTTCTTCGCAGTGACGTCTGGCAGTACTTTCAGATCACTGACGATGAAGCTAAGTTGGCCAAATGTATGTTGTGTCAAGAGTCATTCTCGTTCAAAACAACTTCTACCAACCTGTCGAAGCATCTGAAAAGATTGCACGGAATTGAGTATGAACATCAGGATTATACTGAGCAGGATTCTATTGTGAGGTTGGTCTTTACCTATCAGGTTACACTTATTAACCTTCTCATACACGCCTGTCGTTTTTGAGTACTTAAGCTTAACGTTTCTCCAACTGGATTTTGATTTGTAAAGTCTTAGGTGGTCTTCCCCTCCCACCACTTTCTTTCACTCTCCATCATTTTAAATCACTTTCGTTACTAGTTTTATTATGTATTATAAGTATAAAGCGCTCGTAGCTCTGCTGTGCTCGGTGGTCAGAAACGATCACCATTGTACAGCAGAGCTTACAGAGGTCAGTCCTTGGATGGGTGACCGTTTGTGTGGCATTTGATATCGAGCGCTTCCGTGCTTCGGAAGGCACGTTAAGCCGTTGGTCTCGGTTATCACTAAAATGTGATAGTCGTTAAGCTATGTTAGAGGCCTATTGGGCGGCTTGAAAAATTCTAACAGCAGGACGCCATACACCTGCCTCCGCCAATCCGCACTGGGTCAGCGTGGTGGAGTATGACCTAATAACACCTTGATATGTGAGAGGAGGCTCGTGCTCAGTAGTGGGACGTTAATGGGCCGTGATGATGATGATGAAATTTTTGCAATGAAGTTTAAATAAATAAATATGTTTATCCATTGTCTGGTAACTATTACTATAGTACAAGGTCGTAGTTTAGGATACATTGAAGACATCTCACAAAGTGCTTCGGTGTAAGATTTCTTGTTACATAAATTGTGACAATGCCCGTTTTGGTCTCAGCTCAGTTTCATCTTACTGCAATGCTCTATGATACCGGTCCACAGTGTTCTCAGAAACAGCAGCAAAATGAACGTAGCTAGTTATGCCAACCGATTAACCAAAAATAGCCCCCAGTCAAATATGGATAGTTTTCGATTGAATTCTTAAAGTGGCTTAGGAGGGGGAAAAAAATAAAAACTTTTTTCATTGAACAGGACATTTAATTAATTTCTTTTAGGCCAATGTTCAGCAGTGGACTTTATAAGGCTGATAAGATGAAGGTATCTTAATAATTCATTATTATTCATTTATTTATTCAGTAAGTACAGGTTATAACAACTTATTTATAACAAAACCGTGAGTACGGTTTAACTGCGGGGTCTGATTCTCCGTACATTTATCGTCTATATATATTTAATTTTAACTATATAATAAATTTTTAGTTCTAAGAAAGCCAATACATTAACAAAAAAAATATATATATATTAAATCTAAATAGTATATATATTGGAGCATGATATATGCGGTAAGCTTACAGCTACAGTATTGCATGTTATAAATATTAAAGAACATACATTCATGCCTGTTTCCCTGAAGTGGTAGGCAGAGGCATATTATACGCCCACACTTCGCCAATTATATTTGGTCCCACGTAATAGGTAGGGAGCCTATTGCCGCTTCATATTAACAACTAAATTTAACTAACTAGTAATTAAACAGCGTCCTTTCTACTCACTCCTATACTATGCTGTGCCCGACAGGGTCCACAATTGATACTTTTATACCCAAACCACTATCTTGTAAAACACATAGTTGGAACGCAATAAAGTTTTGAGTATTATGGAAAGAAAACTAAGAAGCTTATTAAAGAAAACCTTGATATTTTAGAAATCCAACCCCGAAGAAGAGTAGCAGACACAGTAAATCATGGGAGTATTTCGAAATCCAAGATCCGGTGAAGAGAATTGCAAGATGCAAGCTGTGCTTCAAGGAATGCTCGTATTTCTCATCTGTATCTAACCTGATGAAGCATGTTAGGAGGAGTCATACAGAACCGTTCAAGAGATCTATGTCTGATGATGAGGCAGTTCCAGAGATGATTGAGTATGATAGTGATGATAAATGTGACAAGGATGGGGACGATAAGTAAGTAGTTTTTTTTTTTTATTGCGGAAGAAAATTCTTGAAATAATTATGTTACTACTGTCAGCTCCTACTTTCAATTCATTCAAGAACAAGCTGTACAAACACATGCAATTGGTTAAGAGGAACTTAATGCAGATGAATTGGGTACAGGCGCAATCAGTTTTCAAACTGCCTGCCTGTTAATTAATAATAATAATTACAAATGGACTTATTACACTAAGTTGGTTAGCAATTGATAATTTCAAATAGCATAACCTGTGAGTTACTTGTCATTTCTTCTCACAAAATGGTGGCTCTGGCTTGGCACTTAAATTCACTTAGACCTAATAAATAATTACACAAAATTATTTTATGATTTCAGTGTATATTTCGTTTTTAAGTACTATGTAATATTATATATAATCAAAAATTCCTGATTTCTAAATACACAGGTTCCTGTGTATTTAGAAATTGATTCATCTCTCCCTTCTTTAGAATCACGACAGGCTGACCTGACAGATACCCCCGATAAGAGTCACCTACAGACTGACAAATCTTGAGAAAAACCACAACAGCATCTATCTAAACCGACAAATTCTGACAAAGAACCCATTTGCTTTTATTTCTTTATTATGGTACCGCTCATATCTCTTTCATTGTTGTTAAAAAATATCGAATTTTCATTTTGTGTGTCAATGTTTGGCGAATCTTAATGATCATGTTGATCTTAAAGACAATAAAGTATATTTTATTTTATTGATTGACTTGTCAATTTATTATAATAGTGGTTTGACTGCTGTAAGTCTGTACAGTATATTAGTTAATTTGCCATTTACCTATGCGTCTATTGTCATCAGATTCGAAACTAAAAACACCAGGTCGGCTGTGTGGTTGTATTTCGAGCGGACTGACACACAGCAGCGGCTGGCTAGGTGTCTGGTGTGCCATAAGCAACTGAGCTACATGACATCTGTCACCAATCTCAAAAGACATTTAGACAGGAAGCATCCGAAATTGAGCTTCAATAAGGGGTTTAGTGTGAGTATATCATCAAATATCTTCATCATATCCTAGCATTATCTCGGTTGTTCTAGTCTTAAGCTTAGGGCCCAGGGTCTGCAGTATATCAAACATACTAGTTATTTAGTTTTACTGCTATTTATTCTTTAAATACTTTATTCAATTTTTAAAAAATTAAAAAAAAAATATATAAAAAAATGGAGTTTTTATAAATTTATTACAAAAAAAATTTAAAATTAATCAAAACAAACACACTTGCACACACACACACCACACATACACTTACCAACACACACACAAGCTGAGAGAGATATAAACATGTTTTATACTGGTCCTTTTTAGGATAATGTATTTGATAAGTAGAATTGTGAACGAAGCGTGGCCCCCTAGCACATATTTCCCATAAGTACATCGCAGGGAACAGGGGTGGCTGAAAACCAGCGCCGTCTAGTGTGGATACGCTGGACAGCACAAGCTGAGCCATCACCTTTTGCTCTCTGGACCTTCTTAATTAGAATTAAATTAAATTCTGGTTGCAATTTTAATATGTAGAACCTTTTTTTAACCGTATTATGTAAAGGGAAGCAATAGATGATTTTTTTATTTTATTTTAATTTTATAATAAATGCTTATATAAATGTAAAAAAAATAAGATTAATTCGTTTACATACATAATGTCACGCCTCTTTCCCGTAGGGGTAGGCAGAGATCACATCCTTTCACTTGCTACGATCTTGGCACACACTCTCTTCATTCACCTTCTCATACACGCCCGTCGGTTTAGGGTACTTTTGACCTGCCCTTTTTCCAAAAGCTTCTGAATTTGGTCTTGGAAGGTTTTACGTTGTTTTCCCCTCCTACACTTTTTTTTACATCGTTTATTTTCATCATGACCAAACCATTAAGCATACCTTTCTTAATTCTTATCACTATATTTTCTTATGTTGTTTAATTTATTATTAATGGTTTTTGATATTTTAGAGTAAACAAATGATAGTATCAAGTAATGGACAACTGTATGAGATTGACGAGAATTCAAAAGATCCAATAAATGGCGTTGATTCTGATCAGGTAATGAACTTGTGACTTGCATACATAATCTTAAGACCATATAATAATTATCCTATTTGCAGTGGGCAGTATCCATGCTATAATTGCATCATGTCTACTATGTTTATACGTAATCATGCTTGTATAACTTAAAAAAAAAGTTTTTTTTTTTTACTTTAAATCTTGTGGCTGCAGAACCAGGTTGTTGTAGACTTGCCAAATTGTTTTAATACTAAGTACAATTTCTTGTAGTGGCGATGGCGGGAGAAAAACTTGAAGATTTTCTTGCCCGTTCTTTTACGATCAAGATCCCGCAGTGATTGGGCGTTAGTTTTTAAGATTTGACCTTCATAAGAGCTCTTTTGAGCCAAACTTGAATAAATTATATTGTATTTTTTTTGAACTGTTTAAAAAAGATTTATAAAGATGCTGCAAAGTTTACTTTTAGCATACTGATTTCTAGATGGAACGAGTCAAATAAGAAAATAAATAAATATTTTCTAACAATTACACCAATTATTTAGCTCCCAGATAAATATCATTAAAAACTTGTATTATGAATACTAAACAACAGATAAACATACTTAAATACTATTTTTTTGTAAATACATACTTAAATCTACATAGGAAAACACCCAGACCAGTCAAAAATTGTTAAAAATTGTCCTGTGTGGGAATCGAATCCACGACCTCTGGAGTGAAGTGCAGGTATCCTCAACGCCATATCGTTCGCCAAATTGTGACGAGCTAGCCCTTCGCCCTTAGGTGAGGTTGGCTTGGGCTCCTTAGGTCTTATAGGATCCCTAAATACACTTTGTGACGTATTGATCCAAAAAGTGATGTTTGGGCTTCAAATTCCCTAAAACTAATAACTTATTAAATTCCAGAACGCAGAACCAATGGAGATATACCTAGATGAAATGGAAGGAAATGTTATTGAGCAGCCAAAACTGTTTGAACCAAAAAAAAATAAACCGCAAGTCAAAATGAAAGCTTTGACCGATACCAGTGATGAGTCTGACGATAGCAACGTTGTAAATAGATATAAAAAGTACAGTAAACGAAGAAAAAATGACCCCTTAAATAGATTTGGAAGTTACATAGTATCTTTGCTCAAACAGCTACCCGAGGATGTTTCAAATCAACTGCAAGCGGAGTTTATTAAGCAAATTATGGCTTGTAAGAATTATGGGCAAAAAGTGGTAGTGGATAATAGCACTTATTCCATAGCAATAACGGAGACACAAGCCAATGAAGTTGAAACACAGTACGTTGAGAAAGAAATTGAATCGGACTGCACAACGGCTCCGGACAGTAACACATTTGTGACTGTGAAAACTAGTCTAGCAGAGGCTGGGATAAGTTAATCGTGATTTGTATTTAAATAAATATTTTTTATATGGTTTTTTGACTTTTTCTTTTATTTATGGTATAGCAACAGTACAAATCAGGAATCTTAATCTTATATAAACTAAATACTATACAATTAAACCTGCGCTCCGATTACAGCCGACCACGGCGTTCACTTATCCTAAGTAAACATTGGATAGGTACATATTCAATCAAGTATAAATAAATACAAAAAAATACACAGACACACAAATTACTTAAAAATATAAATTTTAAAGATAAAAATCCATAGACAATAAATAACTACAATTTACTTTTACCTAAAAATCGGGAATTAATGGGGCTAATTAATTTTAAAAAAGTGCTGTCACTGTGTTCATTAGATGAGTGACAGCAACTATTTTTTTTTATTTATGTCGGTAACAGAATGTTTTTACGCACTGTCTCCCGGCCAAAGGGGGAGACCGGGAGGGGGTGTGGGGCTCACTGCGGCAAAGCGACCACCGCAGTCCTAACTAAAAATCACTAAAAATCTTCCGACGACGCCGGCTGCTGTTGAAGAAGGGGCGGGGGGCCAGCACCAGGGGATTTGTAGTTTCTGGCACAGTGTGTCGCGCCCCTACTACCTCTTTGTGCGGCCATGACGTGACTGGCCGACTTCTGGGGGTGTCTATAGCTAGACGGAAGGGGCCCCTTGCCCCCGCCGCCTGAGACCCCCCGGGCCCGCCCGCTGCGCCAACGTCGTAGCCGGAGAGAGAGAAATGGAAACTAACCTAAAAGTACCTTACCAACCTAACCTAAATTTTCTAAATTTGCACAATTCTTTTTAAAAATTCTCTAACAAAGAGTTCAAAGGAACGGGCGTCCACTGATGGACATAAGCCTCTGATGGGCTGATTATGGGCAAATACCTATTTAGGCGTATTTGCCTATAATCAGCACGCTGGGCAGGCGGGTTGGTGATCGCAGTTCCAGCCAGTACGCAGGATGACGCTGCTGCCCGTCATCCGGTAACATTTCTCTTCGTCGACTAACGGCTCTGACGACTGGCTGTGCTATTAATAGACTAAGATGGTGTACGTTATCAGAACTGCTCCCAACTTCGCGATACTTGGTGGCTGGAACTATTCACCAAAGTAAACCTTCAAGAAAGTAAACCCCCAAAGAAAAAAGAGTTCTCAGATGTCAGTTCTTATATAGGTGACATTTGTTGTGTCTACCTACAGCTAAGCTTGGTAGTTGCTAGGTTATTTATATCAAATTTTCAAACTGCTATGTCCTTTTGAGCAAAGTTTAAAAGTTAGTAAAAGCTATTTATTTCGCATAGTAAAGTTTAATTCAAATTCAATTCATTTTTATTCCATAAACTATTATGCCCCATCCAGACTCTCCACGAGTAAACGCGAATGCGAGAGTGTGGACGGTGCGCTCGTCTTCCCTCGCCTCGCCTCGCTGTGTCACTCCGTTTTCGGACGAGAGTCAAAGAACGCGAGGGGACGAGGGAATCAACCACACTCTTGCGCTCGCTCACTTTGTTGTTTACTGCTGCAGACGCGCACATTTTTATAATTTTTTAAATCTTCGTTTTGATTTACTTTTTTTTATTTAGGTGATGTAAACGTATAACATTATAATATTGGTAGGCACACAAAGTAGCTAACGCAGTCACTTCAATCACGTCCATCTTGTAGTAGACGTAGCAGGCAACTGAATAAATCGAGAGTGTGAATGGCTGGCACTCCTGTAGCCTCCACTCGCCAAGACTTGTGTCACTCGAGGGTCTCTTGGAGGCGCCTCCCGAGTCTGGATGGGGCATTACATATTACTTGAAAACGTCAAAAGTACTTCTTCTTCTTCTTCTCTTCTTCTTCTTTTTTTTAATGGCTTCGTGCGGTTTGCACATTTAGCCAGTGTCAAGTTAAGAGATATATTAATATCATAAAAATTATAGTAAATGAGAATGAGTGGTGATAAAGATGATAAATGGTAAATGAGATTCCCTCCCCCTAAGCCCCTTGAGTTCTCAGTAAAGATGTGGGACTATACTGAGACCTCACATGGACTTCTTGAGAGAATTTGAAAAGTTATGTTGCACTGTTTTATTTGATTTACCAACACTCATGAACGTTCACGAACACTTAACGGTTAATAATCCACCGTTATTAAACATTAATGTTAGAAATATCACAAATTTTAGAAAATAAAACAAAACTGCAGACATGACGCTTCACTTTCCCGCCAAGAAGTCTCGTCAAAAGTACTTGACAATTGACATCAAACGTTATTCCAATTTTTTTTTCTTTTAAATAATGGCTTCGTGCGTCTAGCACATCTAGCCAGTGTCAAGTAAGTGATATATTAATAACATATAATTCATAGGAAATGAAAATAAGTGATGATAAATGGTAAATGTGATACCCTCCCCTAAGCCCCTTGAGTCCTCAGTAAAGATGTGGGACTATACTGAGATCTCACATGGACTCCTTGAGAGAATATGAAAAGTGATGTTGCACTGCTTTGTTTCATTTACCAACACTCATGTCTATTCACAAACACTTGACGGTTAATAATCCACCGTTATTACACATTAATGTTAGAAATATCTATTCTACAGGCGTGAATGTATTGTATTCATGTATTATTGCCGAGCAATCGATAGTTCTCTTTGAATACTAATCAGTTGTAAGTATGTAGATAGATGGTATTTGTAGATAGTATTTTTGAGCAACTATTGCGATATTACGATACTATAATGAAACTATTATTGATTAATATAGTGTCTTTATATCTAGTATTTCAAAATCATCCAGTCAATGATCATAACAAAAAGATTTTTATCAATAGTACTTATTGATAAGTTTCCGAAAATGTTGCAATAGTTTCTTTCTTTTTAAATAATGGCTTCGTGCTGTTTGCACATTTAGCCAGTGTCAAATAAAAAGATTTATTAATAATTCTTAGTAAATGAGAATGAGTGGTGTTTAGGATGACAAATGAGATGCCTTCCCAAAAACCCATTGAGTCATCAGTAAAGACATGGACCCCACATGGACGACTTCTCGAGAGATTTTGAAAAGTGATGCGTGTTGCGCTGTTTTGGTTGATTTACTAACTCTGACTCTCATGTACGTTCACAAACACTCAATGGTTAATTATCCACAGTGATTACACTTTAATGTTATTTGGCATAGTTCACAGTCAAAAACCGTCATTTTTACATGAAAAGTTATCATTCTCTCAAAGAATTGTCAGGGGGGCGACGCGACTAATTTTCCCGCAACATAGATCGGCGGCATTTCGAGGTAGCTTTCGTTATGCTGCCTCGAAATGTTGGAACGATTTACCGCCACCTTTGAGGAATTCATGCAGTATTTCAAGCTTTAAATTTAAATATAAAAATATTCTACTTTTTAATCAAGTCCATAGTAAGTAATTAGTCGCAGAGCTTTCACTACAAATTTTCTATTTAAATTTTTTACTATTTTTCTTATTTTATTTTACTAATATTTTACAGTTTTCAGTGTGATGTTGTTTGTCTTTTTGTTTATTATTATTAGTACCGCATATTTCGTTATTATTTTTTGATTCTTATAATTTAAGTTTTAGAAATATTTTGTAAATATTTTATAAGATGTACGTTCCGCACTGCACCCAAAATGGCCCAGCTGAAAACCAGCGCTAGAACACTGGACTAGCATATGCTGAGTTGGGTCATTTTGGTGCATCATATAAACATTTATTAATTGTTTTTAGTTTTAATTTTTAATTGTATGGTGCACCAATAAATATTTTATTATTATTATTATTATTATGTTCAAAATATCACACATTTTAGAAAATTAAACAATCATTTTCCCGTCAAGAAGTCCATTGAAAACATTTTTTATATTAATTTTAAACTTCGTGCGTTTAACACATTTAGCCAATGTCAAGTAAGATATGAAAAAATAAATAAAATGTTAGCTTTTTTTTAATGTGACTCGTCATTATGACTTCATCCTACCTCATGGTAAGCACTGTCAATGCAGTACAAATAAATTAAGACGCTTCGCACCGTGGATTAAGGCTGTCTGTCCTTGGCTCCTCTCCTGGCCGCGATTTCTATAGGATAATATTTCTCCGTTTCTCAACTCTGCTGCATCTCTCCGCTTCAGTGGACAGGCAGCCTAAGCACGGCACAAGGCGCACCCACTCATGACGGCCTGTTGAAAAAAAACCGCTCCCTACTCTAGCGATATACTGTTGCGTGACTGTTCGAAAGGGTTACCTCAGCCCCGAGACATAGCAGGTTCAAGAAGGAACATGGATGGTTTTTAGTCAGTAAAAGTCTGACACACCCATCTGCTCCACACGCAGCAGGAAAAGAAATAATAAAAAATAATCTTTTATTGCTTCCCTTTACATTATTTACATTATACAGTTAAAAAAAAGTTTCTACATACATACATACATAATGTCACGCCTCTTTCCCGTAGCGGTAGGCAGAGATCACATCCTTCCACTTGCTACGATCTTGGCACACACTCTTAGCTTCATTCACACTCATTAACCTCCTCATACACGCCCGTCGGTTTAGGGTACTTTTGACCTGCCCTTTCTCTAACATTTTAAAAAAGTTTTAAAAAAGTTTCTACATATTAAATTTACAACCAGAATTTAATTTAATTCTAATTAAGAAGGTCCAGAGGTCCAGAGAGCAAAAGGTGATGGCTCAGCTTGTGCTGTCCAGCGTATACACTCTAGACGGCGCTGGTTTTCAGCCACCCCTGTTCCCTGAGATGAACTTATGGGAAATATGTGCTCGGGGGCCACGCTTAGTTCACACTATCGATCAAACTAGTTCAAACTATCAATATACTGCTTTGTTTATTTAAAATATCATATACCTAAATTATTTAAACACATATTAAGTGAAGCTGTTTGCTGCAGCACAGCAGTAAATAAAAACAGGTTAAAAAATACCTTCTTGATGTCTTTGATTCTGGCTGTTCCTAACCTCTTGTTAAGGATTAATGCTTGTGATTTTATTACTAACATTTATATATGTAAAAAGGTGTTATATTCGCCATGAAACTGTTACGTAGTTTGCCGACAGAATAAGTTTAAATAAAATGTTATGTTATTTTGAATAGTCAAATAAAAAAAAGTACTAGCGCCCTGCAGTGTCAACTGTTTGGTTCCTCATTTTTTTTATTTTTATCGTCGCTTAAAAAATGCTGTTTACGCACTGTCTCCCGGCCAATAATAGGGGGACCGGGAGGGGAGTGTGGGTAGGACTGCGGCAGACGTGACCACCGCAGTCCTACCCACTAAAAAACTTTAGACGACGCCCACCGCTGTTGAAAAAGGGGCGAGGCACCAATGCCTGAGTTTGTAGCTTCTGGCACCCCGCCCGCGGATCCCGTCCCCCGGATCAGAACCGGGAGGACCTCCTCATCGAGGCGCTATGTGATGCGCCCCCCCCTACCTCCTTGTGCGGCCATGGCGTAACTGGCCGACTTCTGGGAGGGTCTATAGTTAAACGGAAGGGGCCCCCTGCCCCCGCCGCCTAAGACCCCCCGTTCCTGGTTCCTCTAGGAACATCGGGATAAAAGTACCCTACGTATTATTCCAATACTGCAGTTATAAACCTGACCAGTAGTTTTTGCGTGAAACATTATTTGACGACCGATATAGCGTGGTGGCGAGTATACCCGTTTTCCGCTCCTAAGGTCGTGGGTTCGATTCCCACACAGGACAAATATTTGTGTGCATGAACATGAATATTTGTTCTGGTCTGGATGTTTTTCTATGTGTATTCAGTATTTATTTACAAAAAAAGTGATTATATATGTTTATCTGTTATTTAGTATCCATAATACAAGTTCTTAATGATACTTATCTTGGAACTAAATAATTGGTGTAATTGTTAGAAAATATTTATATTTATTTTAAAGGGTTGCTTAAAAATACTTTCTTGAGGAGTTAACATCTGATTGAGTCTACATGTCATAATTACTATTAAGTTTGTGTAGTTTATTAATAACACATATTTAATTCTATGTAAGTTTATATGTTTTCTTGTTCGTACTGCCTCATACTTTTCTGCTAACCCAAAGGTTAACTGGTAGAGAATGCCTTGCAGCATTAAGTTCGCCTTTTGTAAATTTTAATTTTAATTTGTGCGATAAAACTTAAATAAATAAGATGTCATTAAAACAATCCCTTATTTCTCCACAGAGGAAGATGAAGAATCAGAAAACGAGGAGATGTCCTCCCTGTGGAACTACTTCGAGAAAGAGCCGGGAGGTGGAGCCAGATGTGCCGCGTGCTGCGCGTCCCTGACACGAAATGAAAGGGAATTGAGGGCTCATCTGCAGAGACAACATCCCAAACTGCTGAAGGATATCACGCCGGTAACAGTTCCTTCATCAGCCCAAGACCTCTAGAGTTTAACATAGCTCTGGGGGCCTACCGCCGAATTCGATGGATTACCGGTAATCCATCTAGATCAAACTTTGTTTTGTGTTCATTAATCCGTACCGGGGAATCTGCCGACAGCCACCTCTCATTCATGACCTTTAGTCCGTGACAGACCAATAGGTAAATGGAGAACGCCATTTTGTTTCGATTTCCATGAGTTCGGCGGTACGACAGAATCAATTTGAAATCCATTTTGCCTTATAATCGATTGCCATCGAACTCGGCGGTAGGGCCCCTGGCGAACATAACAGTGGCAATAGGCTCAACACCTATTACGTGGGATCAACTATACAGGGCGTCCCACGGCTATGCCACATGGAGAAAGGTATCTTCAATATTGTAGATGGAACATTTGACTGAAAGAAGACATTGTTTTAATTTCAAAAACAATTCTTGTCACTCACATGGACTTCTTGAGAGAATTTGAAAAGTTATGTTGCACTGTTTTATTTCATCTACCAACACTTATGTACGTTCACAAACACTTCACGGTTTCACCGTTATTACACATTAATGTTCGAATTATCATAAATTTTAGAAAATAAAACAAAAAATGCAGACATGACGCTTCACTTTCCCGCCAAGAAGTCCTTATGGCATCATTAAATAGGCAACCTTTTTATTTATTTTTTCAATGTCCAATGATGAGAAGTGTCTAGCCTACATTCACACTTGACGAGATCAAATTCTTTATTGATTCAGGCGTTACTTTGCGGAAATCCATTGTAAGCAAGTGATGGATTAAAAATATCTTTGTAACGATACCCGCGCTACTATAATTTCCCGAAAAAATCGAGATCGAGAGTCAAACGAGAGTAAACGAGAGTTAACGAGAGTAAACGAGAGTTTACTTGAGATCAAATTCCCTTAATCGTCTTCTACGGCATCTTCAAGCGAGACATAGTAGAATTTTTTGAAGATGTGGCTTATTTTTTTTGTATGTAAATAAAATAATTGTTTCAGGACGCTCAAGCGGATGATGACGAAAATGACGAAGAAGCCTTCACAGAAATAATATACCTCGAAGAGAATCCTAAAGAAAAAAACGAATTAGTCACAAAAAAACATGTTTACGAGTCCATAAAACGTAACAGACCTAGTTTCGTTGAAAAATATCATAAAAAACGACGCGTATCATTCGGCCACAGTTCCAAAGATAACAGTTCCGCCGACAGTGACGAGGTAGAATCTTTTGGCCAATACATAACATGTTTACTGAGAAAGTTCCCGCGCGAAACATGCTCAAAACTCCAAAGAGATATAATTAATTTAATAATGAAAGCCCAGTTTTGTGAAGTAGAAGAGAAAATTGTTAATAAATCCTGTGAAAGTAACGTGATACAAGCGGCAGATGGTACGAAATATTACGTGCTCCAAAGCGTACCGAGTACCAGTGATAAAAATAACAGTGACGTTATAACTGTTACGGAAAATAACAGTTTTTCCGAAAAGGACTTGGAGATGTTGAAAAATGAAACAAATCTTGTGGCGGATTAAATATTTTTGTAATTAAATAGCATAATTATGTGGTGTTACGGAAAAAGAAGATGAGTCAAGAAAGATAAAAAGAAGATTTTACACCTACTTATTAGTACAAAACTTTAATATGACGTGTCACGGCAAAAAGGTGGTTAGTCAAAACATTTTATATTAAATATATTATATTATTATTAAATATAAAATGTTTTGACTAACCACCTTTTTGCCGTGACATATATTCAAGTTTTGTACCAATAGGTGCAAATTTTTTTTTTTTTGACTCATCTTTTTTTTTGACACCACAGAGTTATGTGTTTTCCCTTAAATTTAAGAATAATCTCGTCTCATTTCTTGCAGTTTAATTAAATATGTAAAAAAATAAAAAATATTTATATTTATACTTAGTTAGTGTTTATTCAAAAATTTTACCCATCAACTCCAATATAACATCAGCTTTATAAAGGCTACTCTGCAGTATTTGCCCATAATCTGCACGCTGGGCAGGCGGGTTGGTGATCGCAGTTCCAGCCAGTACGCAGGATGCCGCTGCTGCCCATCATCCGGTAACATTTCTCTTCGTCGACTCTTACGACTCCCCGTAAGATGATGGCACTTTTCTATACCAGTACCAGACGGCACATATCATGATGAAATAATGAAAGAAAACTGTTTCATTAGTGCAAAAAAACAGTACGCTGCAAAAACAAACGAAATAAAAGTAGTGGGGGTAAAGTAAATGTAATTAAAAAATAAACCTACATTTATTTAGACAAGCTTTATCTCGGACTTCTTGGCGGGAAAGTGAAGCGTCATATCTGCAGTTTTGTTTTATTTTCTAAAATTTGTGATATTTCTAACATTAATGTGTAATAACGGTGGATTATTAACCGTTAAGTGTTTGTGAACATACATGAGTGTTGGTAAATCAAACAAAACAGTGCAACATCACTTTTCAAATTTTCTCTCAAGAAGTCCATTTGAGATCTCAGTATAGTCCAACATCTTTACTGAGGACTCAAGGGGTTTAGGGGAGACTTGACACTGGCTAAATGTGCTAGACGCTCCAAGCCATTATTTAAATGGAAGAAGCTTTGTCTCGACTTCTGACGACTGGGTATCTATAAAACTTATATTAGGTCCCGACTCACTTTCGCAGCACCAGCGTGGTACTCCCTCTGCTCAGCAACCCAGAGGGAGAACTACAAGCTCAACAGAATATAGCGCACCGGGTCATTACCGGGGCGGGACGCTATGTTCTAAACACCACGCTGCACCGGGACCTAAATAAATATTTCTGACACTTACACCAATTATTTAGTTCCAAGATAAGTTATCATTAAGAACTTGTGTTATGGATACTAAATAACGGATAACGGATACTTAATATACATAGAAAAACACCCAGACCAGAACAAATATTCATATTAATACACACAAATATTTGTCCTGTGTGGGAATCGAACCCACGACCTCAGGACTGGAGTGCGGGTATACTCGCTACCACGCCATATCGGTCGTCAAAAAGGTGCGGTCCCTCGCAGAGTTTATCGGCGCACCAGCGAGGAGGATGCTCCCCCGCTAACCACGGACCGCAACCCACCTACAAGGCATCGCCCCCACCAGCTCCGAGCACTCACCTGCCGCACCAGATGTCGCAGCCGCTCCCGTATCGACATTACCGCACCTCACCTCATGCTTATTAACTGTGCTGTGCGAAGCCTGCCAGCTGGCAGAAGATCCCGAACAATTGAGCCACGGCCTCCGGGCACAACCATCCGCCCGGAGGAATAATAATAATAAATTCTTTATTTATAAAAAACGACATACACTTAGTTGCAATACAGTAGCCTTAACAAAGAAAATTTTGAATAACTTGTACCCATAACATAATAACACAGTATAATAAAGTATAATATGATTACACTATGTCTGTTTAAAGTACTACAAACCGATCGCATTACAACGAAGTAAGTAAAGTATAAAGACCAAGGAAGATCTTCCCTTTGGTGGTAAGTACTATACCGCTCCCCTCACTATAATCAAAAACATGGCTTTAAAACTACTACTTAAGTATTAAGTTATAAACCGGGAACAGCGGCCTAACGTTACGAAGCACGGAAATGCTTGATATTAAAATTCACACAAACGGTCACCCATACAAGTACTATAAGTTCATTCGCGTTAAGAAAATAGTGACTCATCACCGACTGCCGGCCAAGCCACGCCCCCTAGCCAATTAAAACGCTAGAAATTAGTAAGGCGAGTTCACAGTGCTCAGTTGAAGTCAGACCTTCGAACTGATCGGTTGTGTATTTTGCGTACTACTTGTTTAAAATTAAATTTGGAAAATGGATATCTCACCTATTAAAAAAAATAAAAGTGGATCAATTATACATAGCGGAGAGAGACGCGTAATTTACAATGTTTATAAATATTTCAAACAGATTGATTTAAATGAGACTGTGGAGAGCATAGTAATTAAAACTGCAAGTGCATGCGGTGTGTCCGAAAACACTGTTTATAAAATTATAAAAGAACAAAAAGAATATCTATATATATAAAAGAAAGTCGTGTTAGTTACTGCACTTATAACTCAAGAACGGCAGAACAGATTTGGATGAAAATTGGTAGGGAGGTAGCTTAGAGCCAGGAGGTGGACATAGGATACTTTTTATCCCGTTCGACAGCGTTCCCGTGTGACTTGACATGAAACGTCAGTCACTATAAAACGTGATATAACAAAAAAGAATCAGATTTGGAATAACAAAACGCAAATGACAGCTATGTAATGACGTATGGATGACAATTTGATATTTGTAAGAAATCAATATTCAAACTATTTCTAACTTCTTGGCGGGAATGTGAATATGAGTTTTGAAATATTTTTTTAGGTGAATTGAAGTGAATTGAAGTGAAGTGAAGTTTAATTAATAATGCCGCGAACAAGACTGTCGAATCTTTACCGATAAAGCCGTAATGCAAGAAGAATACGAAGTACTGGAAATGAAAGAACTGAAGAAGAACAAGAAATTACACGTGAACATCGCCGCAATAGTATGGCTCGACTTCGTGCTTCTTAATAAATAATAATAAAACAAAAAATGTCGTGTATCACAAAGTACTTAAGTGAAGAGCAACTTTGTACTAAAATACAGAAATAATAATGAATGATTAATGTAGGTATTTAATTTTTTGTAATTTTTCCAATAAAACACAAACACAATCTGCTTATTTATTGCCATTAAGGCGGAACAAAGTTCGCCGGGTCAGCTCGTATATAATAGATGAGACTGCTAAAAACAATGGCATTACATTTCTTCGTCTGCCGCCTTACCATTGTAAATTAAATCCGATTGAAATGGTGTGGGCCCAAATAAAAAATTATATTGCTGCGAATAATACTACATTCAAAATGAGTGACGTAAAAAAAATATTTTATGACGCAATCGCGTTAGTAGACGCCAATCGGTGGAAGAAATGCTGCGACCACGTGATACGCGAAGAAAATACCATGTGGGGTTTGGATGACGTCATGGAACATGCAGAACAAAATTCATTCGTAATAAATGTAACGGGAGAATCTAGCGATACTGATTAGCGATTTAAGTACTTAGTTTTAAGACAATTTTGTATTTTTTTATTTTAGTACTTATTACGATTAATCCAAATATGTGTTACTCTACTAATATAGCGTTTAAGTTGACATTAAAAATTACCTTAATAGGAATATTTTAACATGTTTAAAATCATTGATACTTTATTATTTTTCTATTAAACTTATTTAATGTTTTGAAAAAAAATGTTAAATTTTTTCTCCATTATGAATACACCCTTACCCTGCAGTTGCACTGATGAGTCACTATTTTCTTAACGCGAATGAACTATAGCCTATGTGTGCTCTGCTGTACTTCGGTAATGTTTATCTCCTATTAGGTGACTTAAAAAATATCTATCACCTTTGCTCTTGAGAGGAGGAGGCCTCAGAACTTGATAGGATTAGATCATTTTCACGATATATAATGCATTTTTTATTTTATTCTTAAGATTATCAGTACTCAGTTATCAGTAGGTACTTCAGGAAGTATCTCCGGGATTTCATACCTCAAATTAGGAACATTAACAAATAAACCGCTGTGCGGTTTTCGTTAAGGTTTCTATGAATGTAAATGTATTTTTTATATCATACAATCAAAAATTACAAACCAAATCCAGAAAATTTTGGAGAAAAGGCATGTCAAAAGTAATCCGACGGGCGTGTATGAGAAGATTAATGAGTGTAAATGAAGCTAAGAGTGTGTGCCAAGATCGTAGCAAGTGGAATGATGTGATCTCTGCCTACCCCTACGGGAAAGAGGCGTGACATTATATATTAGGTCGGGGAAAAAGTCTTTTCGCATAACGTAGGCATAAACTTATTATAATTTTTTTTTGACTGTACTATTTGTGTCTGGCTGGTTTTGGTAACATTAAAAAGGTTCCATTATAAAGAAAAGAAAAAAATAAAAAAATGTTGTTTCCCGCTATTTTTCATTTGTTTTTCTCTCCGTTAAAATGAGTGTATCTAATGAAGAAATTCGATACATTTTAAAATTTTATTATAAAAAAGGCAAAAATGCAACTCAAGCAGTGAAAAAAATTTGTGATGTTTATGGACCTGATGCAGTGTCAGTAAGAGTAGCACAAATTTGGTTCAAACGTTTTCAGTCCGGAAATTTTGATGTTAAAGATGCACCTCGCTCTGGTCGCCCTGTTACGAATAAAATGGACGCCATTTTTGAAAGAGTGGAGCAAGATCGGCATATTAGTAGTTACGATGTAGCTGAAGAACTGGGAATTGACCACAAAACAGTTTTGACCCATTTGAAGAAAGCTGGTTATACAAAAAAGCTCGATATTTGCCACTTTGATAGGTGCCACACGAGCTCACTCAAAGAAACTTAATGAACCGTGTACTCATTTGCGATTCATTATTGAGACGTAATGAAACCGAGCCGTTTTTGAAGAGATTGATAACTGGCGATGAAACGTACGACAAGAACGTGCGAAAAAGGTCGTGGTCGAAAGTTGGCCAGGCTTCACAGACTGTGGCCAAACCTGGCCTAACACGAAATAAGGTGATGCTGTGTGTATGGTGGGATTGGAAGGGCATTGTTTATTATGAGCTTTTACCGCCCGGCAAAACCATCGATTCTGATCTTTACTGCCAGCAACTGATGAGATTAAAGGAAGCAGTCGAGAGAAAACGGCCGGAATTGATCAACAGGAAGGGTGTGGTCTTTCATTACGATAACGCTAGACCACACACATCTTTAGCCACTCAGCAAAAATTAAGAGAGTTCGACTGGGAGGTCCTAGTGCATCCACCATATAGCCCTGACCTTGCGCCTTCAGATTTTCACCTGTTTCGGTCTCTGCAGAATTCTTTAGGTTCTATAAGGTTGACCTCAAGAGAGGACTGCCAAAACTATTTGTCCCGTTTTTTTGATCAGAAGTCCCAAAGTTTCTACAGTAACGGGATAATGTCTCTGCCCACAAAATGGCAGAAAGTTATTCAACAAAACGGTACATATATATTGTAAATAAATGTAAATAAACTTTGAAAAAAATGTCTTGACTTTTCATACAAAAATACGAAAAGACTTTTTCCCCAACCTATTATGTATGTAGGTATGTGCAATAAATAAATTTAAAAAAAAAGGGTAAGCAAAATATGGTCTGTAATATTATTATATGCTATGGAAAATATGCTCTATAGTGTTACTTTCCTTTGTAGTACCAGATAATTGACTTTAAGCTTAAAGATCATGATTTACCATCAAATCAATCTCTCAAACCAATAGTAAAAAAACAGCACTAAAATACAAGGCTTACTTTTTTATATTTCGACATGCAATGCAAACTAACGGTTTCCGCTTTCGCGCCTAGGCTGCATGACGTAACAAAACGCACGAAAAAGTTCGTATAGCAACAACTACTTACTTTGAAATGGCGATGGCCAGTGTTACCAACTTAGAGGTTTTCCCCCTAGATTTAGGGGCTAAATAAGTGAAATGGGATTTTTTTAGGGACCTGAAATTTTTAGGGGTATTTTTAGGGATTTTTTGACTCTTTATATTTTTAAATTGAATTTTTTTTAAGATAAATTTAGTACCATAGGCGTCATCTAACTACTACTAATTATTATTGTAATTAGGTCGACCACACTAATGCCCGTTAAAACTCGAAAGAGTATATCGACACCTCCTACGTAGGCAGTACTCGTTCTTCAATAAAATTAAAAAAGGTATTTCTTGTAAACATATTATTTCTAAATCATTGTGAATTTATAATTACACTAATTATAGTAGACGGTCCTCGCTCTATAAAGTTACGTTTTTAAAAGTTACCTTTCCCTCATATTGAAATTAGTTCCCCACTCTAACTGGCCATTGGCTACAAATCTCTTAATCACGCCTCTGAATGTCCGTTTTTAAAAGTTACGCTACCCCCGATAGCGTAACTTTATAGAGCGTCTACTGTAAATATTTTTTAGGGGGACAACTCAATAATTAAGGCGATTTTAGGGGTTTTGACACAAACTTTAGGGATAAATATTTTTGAGAGTTGGTATCACTGGCGATGGCGGACAGCAGAACTCACTTTATGAAGTCGCCGAACGCGGCTTATTCTATTAACCTTGACTTACATTTTTGGCATTATACAACTAACACTGATCTTTTGCGCAGTTAAAACTTTTGATGGTAGTTTTATTATTTTTATATTTTTAGTATTTTTATTATTATTATTATTATATTAGTTTAGTTTTGGCTAGAAAATATTAATGAATAACTAATAATAAATATGCCTTGTGCGTTTCGGACACTTAATCCAACGCGTAAGAAAAAGTGTTTTACTTTTTGTTTATCAGACACGCTAAAACTGCTATATTTGCAGATAATTTGATAATTAGTACCTGGTAATTAAAACTAACATTTATAAAAACTGACAGTACAAACTTCCGTTTAAGTTTTTTTTAATAGGTCTCTTAATTATATTTTTTTAAATTATAGTAAATGAGAATTAGTGGTGATAAAGATAATAACTGGTAAATAAAATGCGCTCCTCTAAATTCCTCAGTCCTCAGTACTCAGTAAAGATGTGGGACTATACTGAGATCTCATATAGACTTCTTGAAATAATTTGAAAACTGATGTAGCACTGTTTTGTTTTAATTACCAACACTCATGTATATTCACAAACACTTAACGGTTAATAGTCCATCGTTATTACACATTTATGTTCGAAATATCACAAATTTTAGAAAATAAAACAAAACTGCAGACATCACGCTTTACTTTCCCGCCAAGAAGTCCCATGTCAGGGGGGGCAGGGGGTCCCTGCTGTCTAACCATGGACCCTCCGAGAAGTTGGCCACACACGCTATGGTCTCACAAGGACGTAGGAGAGGCGCGTCCCCCTTTGGCCGGGAGACAGTGCGTAAATGCATTTTGTTACCGACGTAAATAAAAAAAATGCTAGACGAACGAAGCCATTATTTAAAAGAAAACTGCAGACATGACGTTTCACTCTCCCGCCAAGAAGTCTCTAAAAGAATTTATTATCTTAAAATTAATGGATATTTTTTTTCTGACGTATTTTTTTACATTACAGGAGATATAAAATATGACGCAATTTTAGTCAAGAATTTTGTCATAAAATTACTGTATGATAGTAGAACTTAATAATAATGGAGGTCATCCTATTCTAAGCCGAAGGTCTACACCCTACAAGGAACTTATTTCATTATTAACAAGTCGAGCGTTCACTCAAGGTTCTTCACTGATTTCTGTATACTGTATAGTTATATGAAGAACACATTGTTACATTGTAAGTATATATTATAGCCGTATTATTATATATTTTTAACAAATTGTACGTTTAAGTGGTGTTTTGTCGTTTTATGTATGCAATTTTTTTATTTATGTTGAAATGTTTAACTTTGTTGCGCATAGTTTTAAGTTTGTCCTACTTACGTAGTATTAATAGGCTTGTACGGAAGACCAGCGCCGCGGGGCCATAGTGACCCCTCGGCATATGCTGAGTATAAGCCTTTTCGGTGCCACATGTGTTTATTAATTTTTATTTTTATATTTTTGTAAACCAATGTATCATGTGTCACAGAATAAATTATTTTCTTTCTTTCTATAATTTTATATTTACGTGAATCTATCTGATATATATTTATAGGCGTATATGGTATTCTATCTAGGAACCTATGTAACCAAGAGTTTGGACATGATCTTCGAGGCCGGTAAGGGTTGTCAGACCGAAACCGGAAGACGTTCAGCGATGACGCAGCTTTTTGGAGCATTAGTTACGGTGGTGGGCTTAGCTGAGAAGGAAGAGCATCTTGAGGAGTTGAAACTCGGTGGTGAATCCGGCTTAGGCTTGTGGCTTTCCATGTCAGTATAGAATACTAAGTCCTAAGGGTGTGGTTTCGTTTTTCACTCAGGACAATCCATTCTTATATTATAAATGCGAGAGTAACTCTGTCTGTCTCGCTTTTACGCCAAAACAGACTGAACATATTTGAAAAAAGAAAAAAATTAAAAAAAAAGAGGTGAAAAGAGGTATGAAGTCTTTATTTTAAAACTAGTAACGTAAAACTTCTTTGTTAGTATTTTTTATAAGCTGATATAAATACGATACTCTAATACCTGTATACCGCCGGACAACTGCTTCCGCCAATCCGTACTGTGCTCAGCAGTGATGTGCCGGATCGTTAAAAATGTATATCCACGGACACGGATTTGAATACGGATATTTAGTGTATCCGCTGATACGGATCTTTATTTACTTATTCGATTGGTGTCGGCATTCGGCGCCCGATCTAAATGCTTGCAACATAAAGGTGCCAAATATAAACAATACGTCCTACTACAGCCCTCTAGTCAGAATGTGCCGTTTATATAATGAGGTAACGTGTGGTGGCAATGATATCGATATATTTGATCCCAATTATGCGCAGTACAAAAAGTTGACATCTAACTTTTTCACAGACCAAGCATCCTCCTCTCATAAATCCTAATATACACTGGACAGCAAATAAACCGGGCCACCCGCTACCTTGGAACTCTGATTCGATTTTCTCAAAAAGTATAAACCTCACAACTATCAAACTTACACCTACAAAAAGTGCGTATAATACTCTCTGACGTCGATCACTTCCTTGTAGACTCACCCTGGTCTCATCAGTAAAGAGTACATTGCCCCACTGCTCTAACGTCCAATCCCTATGCTCTCGGGCAAATTCGAGTCGTGCTCTACGGTAGGCTACGGTTAATTTTGGGCCTGTAGCAGCTCTCTTTGGAGCCAGATTTCGTTTAGCAAGTCTCCTTCTAGCGGTATCTGAACTTATGACCACTTGGCGTTCGTCACGCAGACTTCGTTGTACTTCAACTGCGTTGAGGCGGCGATTTCACAAAACAGTAAGTTGGATATAACGATCATCTGCTGCTGATGTAGCCCTAGGTCTGCCCGTACCTAGACGGCGATCGAATGCTCTAGTCTCTAAGTATCGTCTGTAAGCCCGTTGTAACGAAGATCTGCTGATTCGAAGTCTCCGAGCGACTTCACGTGGCGAAAAGCCTGCTTGAAGTAGTGCTACAGCTTAAGCTGCTTCTTAAGGCGTCGTATCCATTATTAACCGAAGAAAATAGCAGAAATACACGCGTCTGGAGCAAATAATGGATGGCAACCAAAGAAATTATAAGAAAAATCCGAATATCCTCATTTATAAAAAAAAGAACGCTAATCGCAAACTCTAGTCAAAACAGAGCAAATCGTTGGTATTGTGTTTGTTGCTTGATTACAATGTGAATTGAGGGTACTTTGGATAAATTTGTGGTCATTTCTCAAACAACATGAAACGCACTTTTTGTGGGTGTAATTTTGATAGTTGTGAGGTTTATACTTTTTGAGAAAATCGAATCAAAATTCCAAGGTAGCGGGTGGCCCGGTTTATTTGCTGTCCAGTGTAGTTATTTCCTGATATTGGTTTTTTTCCCGTGTGTAGTTATTGTTTATATTTTATTGTTTGTTATATTTTCCCGTTAGTATTTAATTGTTAGATATTAGCATTTTTTTAAAATTACTGTTAATTTATAAGTCATGCTGTGTACACTAATTGTGGATTATTGTCTAGCCTTATTTTTTCTTTTCTTTTAATTAGTCGTACTTAATTTTTAGAAGCGCTCGTAGCTCTGCAGTGCTCGGTGGTCGGAAACGATCACCGAAGTACAGCAGAGTTTACAGAGGTCAGTCCTTGGATGGGTGACCGTTTGTGTGGCATTTGATATCGAGCGCTTCCGTGCTTCGGAAGACACGTTAAGCCGTTGGTCCCGGTTATCACTAAATGTGGTAGTCGTTAAGCCATGTTAGAGGCCTAATGGGCGGCTTGATAAATTCTAACAGCAGGACGCCATACACCTGCATCCGCCAATCCGCACTGGGTCCGCTTGGTGGAGTATGACCCAATACCCTCGCACCTTGGTATGTGAGAGGAGGCTCGTGCTCAGTAGTGGGACGTTTATGGGCTGAGATGATGATGATGATGACTTAATTTTTAATGATAACTAGCGACCCGCCCCAGCTTCGCACGGGTGGTATGCTAATATGAATAGTGACGTATAATACATAATTACAGAATGTCTCTATATAGGCCGCGAATACCTACCACCGCCGCAACCATAATTTTTCGATTTAGCGTAAGTTTATTCGTTTGATATCTTGTAAAGTACTGATCGAAATTACATGATGTAAAAGACAAATTTAATCTATGTCTAATGTCCAAGCTTACTAATATGTTTATTTAGATAAGAATTAATATCATATATACTTAAAATGGCTTCGTTAATAAGCCATTATTTTTAGTAAAAAGTAAAAGATAAAATTGGTTATTGTGGGGTATTCTTGAGAGATAGACATATACCATCGCGGACTTTTTTGAAGAATTTTATAAGTTTTACAATATTGTAGTACATTATTTTGATTAATCTCGTTGGATTTGGCCAGCGTTTGCAATATAACCGCAAAAAAGTGAGTTGAATTACGACATCACATTAGAAATCTCAAAAATTGACAGTGTTCCACTACTATATTATCCTCTTGAATCACTCTATCTATTGGAAAAAACCGCATCAAAATCCGTTGCGTAGTTTTAAAGATTTAAGCGCACATAGGGATATAGAGACAGAAAAGGCGACTATTTTTTATTACTATGTAGTGATAATCTGTCCGTGTACCTAAATAAAAATAAATAAATAAAATATTTTTTTTATAAATACTCTGAATGTAATTTTATAGTTTTTTCTAATTCTACTTGATTAACTGAAAAGATCCGTAAAATATCCGAGTGAAAAGTAACGGACACGGATTTCCTTTTTCTCGGATATCCGCGGATACGGATATTCGGAACATTACTAGGGCTCAGTAATAAAACCTTAATATATTGAGATGATATCTTCCAATAGAAGTTCCCATTCCAGATAACAACCAGCTTTAAACTACAACCAGGTCACATAGTTATTGAGGGTCATCAGGTCATGAGGGTTATAACAGTTTATTGAAAAAATATATTGACCTCTCATATCAAAATTATCCGAGCATACACAGTAAATAGGACTTCGTTTTATGAATGCTGTATTAACAAAGTTGTCACTTATCATCATCTCAGCCCATTAACGTCCCACTACTGAGCACGAGCCTCCTCTCACATATCAAGGTGCGAGGGTATTGGGTCATACTCCACCACGCGGACGTTTTTCGGCGTTTTTCAGATACCTCTGTCGGAGCAGACGTTAGAATTGCAGATGTCAAAACGTCCATATGAAGAACTGTAACGCGGTTTTAGGTCACATTCTTACTATTGTATTAGACAATATATTTATTAAAAAAGGTTTCGAATCGGGTTTTAAATTAATCCTAAAACTGATACATAAGCATTATAAGCCCTGCCTTGTGGTACCGGCCTAGAATAGTACCACCCCCTCTCATCTCACGGGGAGTCGTAAGAGTCGACGAAGAGAAATGTTACCGGATGATGGGCAGCAACGTCATCCTGCGTACTGGCTGGAACTGCGATCACCAACCCGCCTGCTCAGCGTGCTGATTATGGCCAAATACCACCAATAGAATGTAATCCATTGGGGAGGCTAATGTTCAGCAGTGGACTTTATAAGGCTGATATGATGACGAATTCAGCGCATCAGTTAGTATTGTCAAATGACAGATGTAGACCATTTTAGTGTGTATTATTTAAGGACAGATGGAGTTGACGAATGGTAACAGCATAGTAATTATTTACTTCATCATCCAAGCCCATTAACGTCCCACTACTGAGCACGAGCCTCCTCACACATACCAAGGTGCGAGGGTATTGGGTCATACTCCACCACGCGGACCCAGTGCGGATTGGCGGAGGCAGGTGAATTGCGTCCTGCTGTTAGAATATTTCAAGCCGCCCATTAGGCCTCTAACATGGCTTAACGACTACCACATTTAGTGATAACCGGGACTAACGGAACGGAAGCGCTCGATATTGAATGCCACACAAACGGTCACCAATCCAAGAACTGACCTCCGTAAGCTTTGCTGTACTTCGGTGATCGTTTCCGACCACCGAGCACCGCGGAGCTACGAGCGCTTCACATTGTCACTTGATCAGCGTTATTATCGCTTGCTCCGAGCCTCGGAAAGCACGTTAAGCCGTTGGTCCCGGCTGTCATGAACATCTATGGCAGTCGTTATTAGGAAGTCAGTGCCTTCTAACAGACTGACAGCTGGTTTAGCCATGAACTGATATTTCTCTCTGGGTTGCGAAGGTCAGATGGCAGTAGACCAGTGGGACTATCCATAAATAACGTCACACGTTAAGGGGGCGAGAGGGGGTTGATAAAGTGTGACATGGTGTGACAAGAGGGTGGTAGGTATCCATTTGGTGACGTCACATTTCAAAATCTAGATCCTAAGCTAATTTAAAACGAATGTCGTTTTATTGTAATTATTACTTGCTGTACAAATGCAAAAGATGGGACATCACACTCGAGAGGGAGGAGTCTCACAAGTGTAACCAGCTGTGACAAGGACGGAGGGGGAGTCAAGAGATCATAAAAATCATGTGACGTAATTTATAGGTGACCCCTAAGCAGACCCTGGGCTCTTTAAATTTTTTTTTTCTTTTATTATCGTCTTTAAAAAAATGCTGCTTTCGCACTGTCTCCCGGTCAAAAGGGGGAAACCGGGAGGGGGTGTGTGGCTCACTGCGGCAGACGCGACCACCGCAGTTCTACCCACTAAAAACTTCAGACGACGCCCACCGCTGTTGAAAAGGGGCGAGGCACCAGTGTCTGGGTTTGTAACTTCTGGTACCCCACCCGCGGCCTACGGCCTCCGGATCAGAACCGGGGGGACCTCCGCAGCGCCCCCCTTACCTCTATGTGCGGCCATGGCGTAACTGGCCGACTTCGGGGGGGGTCTATGGCTAGACGGAAGGGGCCCCCTGCCCCCGCCACCTAAGACGTCCCGGGGGACCCTGGGCTCTAAGCCAAGTCTAGGGCAACCAGGATAATGCTAGAGTATGATGATTGTTAGTAGAATAACCCAGAATACTATTACATGGAAATTAAATCCATTGAGGACTGCTTGTTGCTCCAAAGGAAAATCGACGCTGTTAACCATTGGAGTGTCACTAATAAAATGGAATTTAACTGTGCCTAGTACTTTGGCCACATAGCGCGCAGAGGCGATGAAAGCCTGGAAAAACTGATTGTCGTTGGAAACACAGAAGACAAACGATCGCGTGGTCGTGCACCAACCAGATGGAACGATCAAGTGAAAGCATCGTCTTCCAAATTGTACGCGGTCGTGAAAGACGCGCTGGATCGGAACCGGTGGAAGCAGATCATCCGCTCCAGATGTTACTCCGATGCTAACCACGATCCTTAGACATGAGGGACCGACTATAGAGAGAGAGAGTGCTATGGAATGACTACCGCATGTTTCACCCTATTGAATTTCAGTACAAATTAGGCCAAAATTTTATAACAAAATCTACAGCCATAAAAGATCTAGGGGTAACGTTCGATCGAAAACAAACTTTTCATGACCACATAACCGTTGTCGCAAAGGAGTCGTACCAACTTTTGGGTTTTGTATTGCGAAACTCACGAGACCTTAGGACTGACGGAGTGGTGAAACTGATCTTTATTGCGCTGGTCCGAACAAAACTTGAAGCCAGTGCAAGTGTGTGGCAAATATAAACTGCTTTTGGAATAAGTTCAGAAGACATTCCTTAGGTTTTTGTATAAGCGAAGATACGGTTACTACCCTTATATGTATCCTACCAAGTTTCTCCTTGGCCAATTAGAATACAATTCTTTAGAGGTGAGAAGAGTATGTGATTAAATCATCACTATGCTCATGTACGTTCACAAACACTTAACGGTTTAATCCACCGTTATTCTATATTAATGTTAGAAATATCACAAATTTTAGAAAATAAAACAAAACTGCAGACATGACGCTTTACTTTCCCACCAAAAGTCCAATATTTTAACTTTTTTTTTTAATAGTGTACCATATTTTTTTTGTGTAGACTGTTTGTCTACTTCAAACACGCAATAAGTTATCATTATAAGTCATGATAAAAAACAGTCAAGCGCGATCTTTAATCTTATACAAAGAGTGCCAACTGCACAAAGTTTAACATACAGAAATTTTTTTCTTGAGTGGTAATGATTGCAATGCAGGGGTTGTCCGTCAGTCAGTATTCTAAAAGGCAACGACTGGGTGGCAGTTCCCCCCAGACAGGATCCACTTTGGCGTGGTGACCGGGAGGTAAATCTAAAAGTGACCAGTGCAGGGCACAGCGGGCGGGCCGGTCAAGCAGCTGCCTAACCATGGACCCTCCGGGAAGTCGGCCACACACGCTATGGTCGCACAGGTACCTCCCTGGAGCGCGTGCTCTCTGAGGTCCTCCCGGTTTTGGTCGTCGGAAGATTTTTAGTGGGTATTTCTGCTGGCAGTCGCGTCTGCCGGTGGTGAGTCCCACACCCCCTTTCGGTCCCCCTTTGGCCGGAAGACAGTGCGTAAAAAGACTTTAGAACAACAAAAAAAATTAGTTGGCTCTATATGCCGGTAACACACTGCACCCTATTTTATTACGGAACCTTGAAATCAATATGTAAAAAATATTCACTATCGCAATTTATTCCACTCAAATATTTGTGCCAAATTCATGATAATTTTTTTATCTACATATTCTTAGTTATCACGGTGAGTGACCTGAATTATTATAAACAAGCTGTATCACCCAAATTCGTTTTAATTATACCCACATTAATAAGTTTATAAAAACCAAAGATTTTTATTTGATGATGTTTGTCTAATCTTATTTATTTATTTTACCTTATTTGGAAAACCAACAGCACATGAAACATTGTGTTTATAAACACTAATAATATCAACAACGCTATTTACAGGAATTCGCATATATAAACAAATAAATGTGTATATGCCTTAATGAAAAACATAAAACCATGCGAGTCTATAAATTGATATTATATTCATTATATTTGATAAACTCAAAATAGATTTTGATAAAATATTTCACTTTAAGAATTCTTTTAACACTAGAAAATAAAATAGGGATTCCTACGTAAATTCATTTATTAAGATTTTATTTTTGGATGTATGTAATAAGTAAACTCGAAATCTACTGCAAAGATTTTAAATAAAAATAACTCTTTAAGAATTAAAAATTGTTAAAAAAAATTACCGAATTTCCATTATGCGTGTAAAAATTTTACGAATAGGTATAAATGATCCTGTTGATCTTAAAGACAATAAAGTCTATTATATTTTATAAAATAAAAAATAGGAATAATTTAACCCAACAGTGTAAAATCCATACCTATACTTATAAAATATGAAATTGTTATGTTTGTTTGCTACGAATTAACTCAATAACTACTGGATATTTATTATACATTCAGAATGCTACATTAGCCCTGAGTAACATATATAGACTACATTACTAGAAATAATTAGGGACCCTTACTCAGTGCCGTAACTGTGCCAGCAGTGCCCAGGAACAGGGCGCAGAACTGACCAGCCTAGTTTTATCTCATGCATGGTAACTAGTAGGTATATCTACATTTTGTTTCATTTCGAACATGGTAAAGACGCGCCCTACCCAGGGGGCCTACCGCTGAATTCGATGTATTACCGGTAATCCATCTAGATCAAACTTTAATTACGTTCATTAATCCGTACCGGGGAATCTGCCGACAGCCACCTCTCATTCATGACCTTCAGTCCGTGACAACCAATAGGTAAATGGAGAACGCCATTTTGTTTCGATTTCCATGAGTTCGGCGGTACGACAGAATCAATTCGAAATCCATTTTGCCGTATAATCGATTGCCATCGAACTCGGCGGTAGGCCCCCTGGCCTGTATTATCGCCTGGTCAGAGCATTTTTCAAGGGCGGAGTTTTAAAAGCTCGCACCGAGTGTATAAAAGGTTAGGTACGGCACTGCCCTTACTAGCACTCCAATTATGTAACCTAAGGTGAAATATTTATTTATTTATTTAAACTTTATCGCACAAATTAAAATTAAAATGTACAAAAGGCGAGCTTAATGCTGCAAGGCATTCTCTACCAGTTAACCTTAGGGTTAGCAGAAAAGTATGAGGCAGTACGAATAAGAAAACATATAAACTTACATAGAATTAAATATGTGTTATTAATGAACTACATATACCTATACACAAAATTAATAGTAATTATGATATGTAGACTCAATATATTCATTCAATATATTCATATACAATAGCCCTTATTTGAGATTTAAACTTATTATTATTACTTTATAAATTTAATGAATGAAAGTGAAATGTACCAAAATTGAAAATAATATAATTGTAATCTATTACCAACAATAGGATAAGCTTGCCTATGTACCTACTAACAAATTTTATATGGAATTTACTCTGAAATAAATGATTATTTTTATTATTTGGCACTCAGATAAACTAAATATGACATAATTATTTGGAAACAGTGTAGGTAAATGAAACAAAACAGTGCAACATAACTTTGCAAATTCTCTCAAGAAGTCCATGTGAGATCTCAGTGGGACTATCTTTACTGAGTACTCAAGGGGTTTAGGGGGAGGGCATCTCATTTACCATCTTAATCACCACTCATTCTCATTTACTATAATTTATACGTTATTAATATATCTCTTACTTGACACTGGCTAAATGTGCAGACCGCAGAAAGCCATTATTTATTTTAAAAAAAATAAGAAGCCCTGTATAAGGTACAGACGGACTTCTTGGCGGGAAAGTGAAGCGTCATGTCTGCAGTTTTGTTTAATTTTCTAAAATTTGTGATATTTCTTACATTAATGTGTAATAATAACGGTAGATTATTAACCGTCAAGTGTTTGTGAATATACATGAGTGTTGGTAAATCAAACAAAACGGTGCAACATCACTAGAAAAACAAACAAATTTCGAATTTTGTCCCAAACAGTGTTGAGGGTAAAAGGATATGTCATTTTAATGGGGTTAATATGAGGATTATATGGACGTCTACAGCAAAATCCTAGCTACTATAGTTATTGAGATATCATGGTTTAAAGTAACGTCAGGACTGCGCGGCCACGAGTTTTGTGTTTTAAATTGATTTCGTCTGTTTAATTACACTTTAGTCGTATTTTAAAGCTTTTGTCAGTTTCGACAAATTAAGACCTTTCTCCTTTTAACTCCTATACTATATGAAGTCTTCAATTTTAATAAAAAAAATACTAAAAACAAAATAGCAAATCAAGGACTGCGCGGCCATGACTTTCAAGGCGAATATTTAATTATAATATTGATATAGAGCTTTTATTCATTTTTCGACAAATCTTGACAAATACAGACTTGAGTTGACAAAAGGAATTATTCTCTATCCCAAGTAGTTGCTGAGATCTCCGTGGCCGCGCAGTCCTTGACGTCAGGATTGCGCGGCCAACTTAAAACGCTTATAACTTCTTTATTTCTGCTTTGACAAATACGGGGTTAGTTTCTTTCGATTTTGACAAATATCGACAAATTTTTGGCTGAAACCATTTTCTGATTTGATAACTTGGCGGAGCAATCCTGACGCACATGAAATTCTCAGTAGTTGTAATTAATATTATTTTTCTTATAATTGTCTGTTTTGAGTATATCACTTCAATGGAGAACAGGGATATCTGACACAAGTATTTGTTTACTTAAAAGAAATCCTCAATCATATCATAACACAGAAATTTTTTACAAACAGATATTGAATAAATAATTTGTATTTGTATATAATTATCAAAAGTCGCTTTCCGTCTGTCTGTCCCTATTTATGCTTAGATATTTAAAACTAGATTTTTTTAATAGATAGTGATTCAAGAGGAAGGTTTAGATGTACGTCACGCGGACAAAGTCGCGAGCGGTCACTTGTGTATTTTATAAGAAGTTATTTGTTTTGATAATTTAAAAGAGCATAGCCTGTGAGTTTCTTGCCAGTTCTTCTTACAGAGCGGTGGCTCGGAACTGGCACATTCACTTACACTTAATTTCTTTTTTGTTGCATGTAAGTAAATCTAAGCTTCGGGATTTTAGTAAATACATATTTCGATTGTTTTTTATATTTAATTTTGACGTTTTCAAGTACCATAGTACTATTACACAAACTATTACATATAATAGTTTGTGAAATAAACATTTTAATGTTTTCGGAAGTTCCGGACGGGGCAGACCGAGAAATAAATGTATTGAGGTTATATTATTAAAATTAAAGAAGTATATTATCTGGGGCCCGCAACTTCTTCCGCATAATCTACAGGCATTTTGACGCCGATATGGCCTGGCGGCGAGTATTAATCGCTCTTCGCTCCTGAGGTCCTGGGAAAGATTCCCATACAGGACAAATCTATATATGAATATATGTCTAGGTTTTTTCTATGTATATTAAGTATATATTGACAAAAATTAAGTATGTAAGTACGTTTATCCGTTCTTTAGTATACATAACACAAGTTCTTAATAATTTGTGCTTATTTTGGAGCTATATAATTAATGTTTATTATTTTCCCTAATAAGTAGCTTGAAGATACTTATTATAACATTAAATATGTGCCAGTGAAAGTTCGTCAAAATCGGGCCAGCTGTTTCAGAGATTTGCTAGAACAAACAGACAAAAAGGCTACGGTACCCACCCGTGGGACCTCAAGTTTGGACCCTATAATAACTATTAGCGATCGTGTGCCCGTATGATGTACCGTTTGAACCCTCTACGAAAGATTATAATAAAAAGTTGGACCTCTTCCCTAGTACCGTTTAGAGTTTAGACTTCACTAAAAAGGTTCTGTTAGACTTCCATAAATTATAAATGTAAATTTTGTATTCGTGAGGTGCTACTAGTTAAAAAATTTACAGTGATCCGTAATACATGCATACATACATAATGTCACGCCTCTTTCCCATAGGGGTAGGCAGAGATCACATCCTTCCACTTGCTACGATCTTGGCACACACTTTTAGCTTCATTCACACTCATTAATCTCCTCATACACGCCCGTCGGTTTAGGGTACTTTTGACCTGCCCATTCTCTAACATTTTTTGTATTTGGTCATGGAAGGTCTTACGTGGTCTTCCCCTCCCAACACTTCCATCCACTTGTCCATCATAAATCACTTTCGGTAATCTACTTTCATTCATCCTCTCAACATGACCAAACCATCTAAGCATACCTTTCTCAATCGTAATAAGAGAAACGTTATAGTTAAACCAGCTGTCAGGGTGTTAGAATAATAATAACGACTGCCATAGATGCTCATTCATTACAGTCGGGACTAACGATAACGTAACAAGCCATAATGCAAGAATTCACTTAACGAATTCTCTCAAGAATCCATTAAATCTCGGTATAGTCCCACATCTTTACTGAGGACTCAAGGGGTTTAGGGGGAGGGCATCTCATATATTAACATCATTATCACCACTAATTCTCATTTATTATGATTTATATGTTATTACTATATCTCTTACTTGACACTGGCTAAATGTGGCTAAAATTATTTAAAAGACAAAAAATTAAGCTAAAAACTTACCAATAATACTACTTCAGATCCCAGTGTTCTTTATCACAATTGATACCCTCGCAGTTTTCATGGCATATTTCTGTCTTCTATAACAATATTCTTCAGTTCTTCATAAGCTAAAAGATAAAAATAGCCAGTCTCGTGAAGAGCATAGGCAATCGATTTTGTAAGTTAGAAACTGATGAACTATATTGCGGACTCCGAAGAGTCCTGGGATAGGAAAGGAAGAGGGATGGGATCAGGTTGGGACGGGCGCTGCGAGCAGGAGCTTACACCTTCACTTAAAAGTTAATTACGAACTAATTATAAAAAAGTTGTAAAATTCCAAATATACTTGTTTTTTTTTGTACATCACAGAAGTCTTCACTATCGGGCTCCTACTCACAGCTGAGATCAATATACGTTACTCTCTGTACAAGACATAATTATATAATCTTCAATTATTAACAGTCAGCGTTTCAATTTTTTTTTCGTATCGTTCAATTTTATTCTAGAACTAGAATTAGGAACGCCGAGTGCGCGCATAAAATTTCATTTTTTTTAAAGCTCTCACCAGCAAGGTGTTGGAAGGTGTTACAATCAAATTAGGACCTCTCGCCGTAGCGCGACTCGGTGTCAAGAAATAAAAATATAATTGGTCTCAAGTTAAATAAACGATACGACTAGGGAACGACGTCCCAGCCCGGCGCCACGAGCCTCCTGCCTTCACAAAACATAATGAAAACGTGCCGTTATAAAAAAAAAGGTACGTCTGACGCCTTGCAGCGAACCCTGGCCACTCGCTTCAATAATACCGCGAGAGGGACCGCCTCCCGCCCGCCCTGCATCACTGGAACGGACTTCAAAACTTAACCACTAACACCTTCAACTCAAAACTAGTTGTGTCTGAATCGGTGCAGGGCGGGCGGGCATAGGCCTCCGAGGCCGCTCGGGGCTGCAAGACAGGCTGAGGGGCGCAGCATCGGGCGCCGGCCGTCGCCGCAGCCCTATCGGCGAGCGTCTACTTTTTTTTTGTGTTTTTTCTCGTTTTAAATTAGACACTTCGCCAACAGCGCTGCGAGGGCGGCGCGGACTGCACTTATCACTAAAAATTTTCACAAAATAATATACCTAGCGCCAGAATTTTGTCGACGCCGCGCCGCCGCCTCGGGCCGGAGCACCGCGGCGGCGGCGCGGGCGTATTGGCGGTCGCGCATTGCGTTACAAAATAAAAAAAACTTAGCACAATAGGAACGGGGTCGCAGCCCTGCTGGAATCGGGCTGCGTCCTCGCGGCACTAACACTAACAGTAGAGTCTGTAAGTCGGGCGGCGCCTACGCCGTGACGTTGAGTATCAGCTTGAGGGACTGCGCGCGATCGGGCTCGGGCCTGCAGCGGCCCTCGCGGCGCCAGTGCGTGGGCGGCGGCGGCAGCGCGGTGGCTGAGGGTGCTGCGCCCCACTTGCTGCCCGCGTATCGCTCCTCGCGCCGCTCGCGCTCCCGCCGACCGCTCAGAGCCGGCAGGGGAGTTCGCACCGTTCTCCGGCGGTTGCGCACCTGCTGTTGCCCCTGGCAGTTCATATTTCTTACGCTGCGGACCCCTCTCGCCGATCTGAGACTCGTCGACGATTCACTTATCACTTTAGCGGAAGATTCGGCGCCCTCGGAGCCGAGCGCGACGTTTCGCATTTACAAAATGGACGCCTCGATTGTGCGCGGACCGTTCTTTTGGTCGATCGCAATCTGCCGTAGGTATCTTGGCCTCGTTCCACTGTCGATCTAAAGATGACACGTCGAAACACTTCACACTGCTTCACTTTCACGACTTCGAGTCGACTGTCGCACTGCTAGCTCCGGTGATAATCGATTTTTAAAATATAGTAACATGGACGCAACCTCTCCATTATTCACTCCTTCACCACTTGATTTCTACTGCGTGACGTAGGCACCGCTCCCTGTTTTTATACAACGACCACCGCTGCGCGTAAAACCTGCGCAGTGGGGATACATATTGTAAAGCTGTCTACACATGATAATTATCTCTACTGATATTATTTCTCTGTCTGTACAATTAATATTTATTTCGTTCATAAAGGATTTAGCCAATTTTTAGTATTATTATTTTTTAATACATATTTATGTTCACAATTTTAGCAGATTTCATTGCATTTAGGTAAAATGCCATTTGACTTGTCTAAAATTTCAAAAACACAAACATCTAAAACTATGTTGTATTCTATATGAACTGCCTAATTCACATGCTTATTTAGTCGGTATATTTAAAATATTAAATACACGTAAGAAAAAATATCTACATATATGCAAAATGTTTACTTGTAATCAATTAATTATTGATAAATTACTACCAAACATGCAATTATACTTAAAACTAATAAGGCTATAGTAAAATTTTATTCGTTCCGTGATTTGCAAAAAATTATTTACTATAATGAAGCCATTTCTAACAAATAACTAGATTGTAATTATAAAAAAATATATAACTTTATTGAAATGAGATCAACATAATAAATACCTGTGAAGATAATATTAAAAATATAAATTAATACCTGTATATTATTAAAAAAGCGATATCATTTTAATCAGAAACACCAATGCTAACTTTCTTCTACATACAATCGAATTTTATAGTTTGTTATTGTATTGGCTATGAGTATAAATAGTCGGATAACCTACGTTCAGCAAGAGTCTGTTTTTGCTGAGATAATGAATTAATAATAACAGACAGATGACTGTCCATCAAAACCATCTTCCATTGGTATTTTCATGATTGTAAGAAATAAACTGTAAGTATACTTTTAAAGTATAATTTAAACTCCATACTGTGAGTGTTATAGTTTGTATGAAGTTAAAGAAGTTTGAAGTGTGAATTTTGAGTTCCGTAGTTTGCACTATTAAAGAATCAAAGAAGCGCTAATTTTGTATTTCATTGAATTCATTAATAGTATGATATAACCGAAAGTTTATAAACCTATACCTTTAAAGTTTGCGCTTTTAAGGAATTCATTAATAGCGTGGTATTTTAAAATGTGTTATTTTTGTATCGAAAAATATTACGGTATGGTATATTGCTACTGCCACCGTTATGAATTAATTTTAAACATAAAGGCTCTCAAAGTGTTCGGCTGCATAAAGAAATTAACAAACTTAACATCACAATGAAAAGACGACCTTCATAATTATTAAAGATCCATTTTAATTCTACAGAGAACTACAGTCTCAAAAAGAAATGTTTGAATAGAACAAAAGATACGGTTGTTTCTTTACGGAAAGTATTCATCATAATAGTTTGAATCCTGTCTTTTAGCTTTTTAGCACGTAAACCAAATGAATGTAAAATAAAAAGAAAAGACGATGATGAATACAACACGTTTTCTGAATCCTACGCCCTTGTTGAAGGTGGGTTTTAGTATAGGTCATAAAGTTATTTATTTAATCCTAGAAACTGATGTCTTTATAATGTACAGGTATAGACAGTTTCGCTCTATAACATCTATTAAACCGGCTTTATTTACGTGGCTTCAAAACAGGATATTTATTACTTACCTGTATGTTTTAGGGTTCGGTTCATATAGAGGTATCGGTATCTATAAACTTTAAAAGCTACAGGCTTCAGATTTTGGGTGCTATTTTAGTACCTATTCACTTTAAACTAAAAGGTTAGTAAACTAAGTTTATGGGACACTAGGCAAACGGCTGACTTTTGTTATATCTGGATCTGTGCCTGATCTGTATTTATATAAGCATACCGGTTTTCATTTAATTTTAATCACTCTCCATCCTAAGGTTGCCTAGAAGAAATCGCTGTAAGCGATAAGGCCGCGAATTGTATCGCTTTTCTTTTGCAATTGTTTTCTTGTTTTATTTTAATTTGGTGTACAATAAAGAATTTTCTTTCTATCTATCATAGATTTTTAAAAGCATGTATATATTGAAAGATTTGCGCAGCTAAAATTCATACAGCTACGCTGTTAGACATATAGATTATGCCCAGGCTATACTTATAATTATAAATCAATCATTGGCACGACAAAGAACTAATGTATTTATATACTAAAAGTATGTAACGATAACATAAAAGTATAAATGTATATACGTAAACTTTATCGCACAAATTAAAAAAATGTACAAAGGCGAAATTAATGCTGCTCTACCAGTTAACATTTGGGTTAAATATGAATGGCCACGAAGGTCTTATATGTAGGTCTATTAAAAATTAAATTTTGTTTTGGATGGTACGGAACAAAACTTGATTTCCGAACCATTCATGTGCGAGGGCACTTTCACTTAGATCCTTTTTAATTGCAGGTATATCCTGAGTATTTTTCTATTTCTAAGAACATTATTTCGTACTTACTGCAATGTTCGGATTAAAACTGTTAGGTCAGTAATGTTTAAAATTATCTTATTACTTTGTTCCTTTTCGAAAATCATTATGAGTTAAGATAATACTATTCTATTGAAAGAAAATTTTCAAGGACAGCTCTTTACCTGCATATAGATTTAAATCTTTCACCAAAATCATTTTTTTGTGTCTATTACCTTTCTTAATGCTAGGTAGATAATACTTAAAAACTGGTTGTTTATAAAGTGGTTAACTATATAGTATGATTTATTACATTTTTTGCGCATTGTATATCGATTTAATTAAATTCAAATAATATTTCATTACTATAACTAATACTACCATGAATGTTAAGATCTATGGATGACTATTGTAGTAAGTTAATCTTCTACTAAAAACTTACAATCATCACAATATTAACTCTTTTAATAATATGATATGTTTAAGCATAGACTTTTACGACTTGTGGACGACTGATACGGCTTAGCGGACCTACACCTATATTCTTGAGGTCGTTGGTTGGATTACTTTTGTTGTTTGTTACGATATCTGGTATTGATCTGAGGGATCCCGATGTCTATGTAAGTTTTTCTAAAAAATATATTAATTAACGTTTTACAAGGAACCGATTACTAATTAATTGAATTAAATTTAAATGAGTACTTACCGTTTTTAAATACATTTCTTATTATCGAATCATTAATTTCAGTTCAAAGAGAATCAAGTTACAATGGGTAGTGTCATTTGCTTTACTGTTTTGTTGCTTTAATTATCTATGGATTTGGCAGGAAGGTAATTCAAAAATAATAAAAGTAATTAAACATTACTCATATAACTATGTATATTGTTATGCTTTATACTTAGATAAAACATTTTGTAATGTTATATAAAAGCATAATGCTGGTGTCAAATACAATTTATTCTTCTATTGCAATTTATTGTTGCATCCACTTTTAGGTATAGAAGAGCGAGTTTTTCCGGCGCTGTTTTAAATGATTGATGCCATCTATTGCCGAACTAAAACTTGATTTTCAACAAAGCTAATTTCTTTATGACTTAATGTTTTATAATCATTTAATTCCGGTCTAGTCACAATAGTAATATAATTTGATAGTTTAAAATTGAATTACAAGAAAACATTGACCAAAAAATGTTCAGTTTATTAGTCGAATAATCAAATAAAAGTTATTTCAAATGAAATATAAGTAATTAATCCTCTAAAAATGTCTTGTATGCGCATCAGGGGCACTGATTGAGCATCCAATAGTTAGTATTTCTGATGTGCAATAAGGTTAGGTTAAGTTGGAAATATTTTAATGTTGATGCCATTTTATTTTATTACTAATTAATAACATGCATAAGTAGCATGCAACTTTGATTTTCTGATCCTTGTTGTTAGCTATACTTTCATGAAGATTAATATACCTAATCCTGTCACGCCACATTATAAATTAAAAAAAGTAAAAACACTATGTATAGTATTTATTAAATATCCAAGCAAAACCGCGCCCTTCCGTCTGTACATTGTATTTCATGTATGTAAGCTTTACTTTGAACACACCACCAATCGACCAATCAGACGCTCACATTGCGAAAAAAAAACGAATACGAAAACTAGGAGGTTGATTATAGCCCTACCGAATATAGTTGCAACTCAATACAAAGATTTTAGGTACTTTGCAGCTAATACTTAAATTGGACGTGTTGATTCGTTTAATAATAAGTGTTCAACAGCGTTAGTACTTGTAGGCATAATTTTATGTTTTGCTAGGTAAACCTAACTATACCTACATTTTAGGCTTTAAACGATGTAAACAGATTATTTGAAACAATAACATACCCCAGTTTGAACAACCACTTAGTACAAAGATTTTTGTGTGAATAATTTATGCCTAGCGGATATTTACTCGAACCTCAGATCAAGTAAAAAAACCTTTTTTTACTTGATCTGAGACTCGAACGTGTTAATTTGTATATCTAGTACCTAATAATTTCTCAGTAGTAAGCAATACAGATATAACATTTTGTTTTCTTCGTTAAACTTATTCGACCTGTTCATTGAGGTAAACAGTAACTTTATCATATTATAGCAAATTTATAAAGCTTTTAAGAAAGATTTTTTCAGTAAAGCAATTTCAATGTTTACTTAGGTACATTAAATAATAAACTCAAATTTACGTTCCCTTGTATGTTAATTGATATTTTGTAAAATATTATTTTATCCATACTAATATCATACATTACATACATAATGTCACGCCTCTTTCCCGTAGGGGTAGGCAGAGATCACATCCTTCCACTTGCTACGATTTTGGCACACACTTTTAGCTTCATTCACACTCATTAACCTCCTCATACACGCTAATTACCTACTATATAACTATTATGTAGTTTATATAAATTGTATATATAATATATAGAGATCCTACTGTTAGTAGGATCTAAGCTAAGGAGCCCAAGCCAACCTCTTCTGCACGGTGATTAGTGGTGCACCTGCCGATCAACGGACGAGGCTATGGCGAACATAAAAGGTCCCGGTAAGCGGCAAAAGGCTCGCCTTCTATTACGTGAGGCCAAAAATATAAATTTGCGAAACGTGGGCATATATCGCACCCCCGGTGCTACAACGTCACTTCTGCAAACAATTTAATCTTCCAGGAGAAGCGTTTCCAAATTAAATATCCTGTTATAAAACATAGTTCTTCTTAATTTAAGAAATTAACTAGTAATATTTAAGCCTTTATTTCGGACTTCATTTCACAGTAAAACGAAACATCTTACAGTTTGGTAATGTTCTCAATTTTTCTCATAATTTGATTTATTTTGACAAAATTGCATAAGTGACGTTGTAGCACCGGGGGTGCATAATATTATTATGCCTATGCCTACCCCTTTGGGGCAACAGGCTTGATTGCATAGAGATTTAATATAGTTAAATGTCTTTGCTTGATTGTTTGTATGTACCTATGTAAACTATTTATGTTTCATAGTTAAGGCACTAATTAAATAAGTATAGGTGTTATTCCAATGCGTTCATACATAATTAAATACCCATAAATTTATGGGATTTGAGAGATTCCAATCGATAGGTCTTAAAATTTTACACTAGATGGCAAAAAGTCAAATTTAGACTGACGTAATATGTAAATATATTTATTTCAACTGAAGGAGTTTAACTTAGCATTTAATAGTTTCATTGTATTTTTTTTAATTGCAATTACTTCTGTAATCAATTGACAATAATGCTTGCAAATGTAATTTATTGATTAATGCAAATTTAATCCTTGGGCCTAATTAGTATAAGCTTTAATGGCTTTTCTTTATGGAAATCATTGCTAACATTATAAAGGCATGAATATTTGACGATCGACATGGCTTGGAGGTCAGTATGCCTCGCTCCAGAGGGCGTGGGATTGATTCCCGCACAAGACAAATCTTTGTGTGCATGTACAGTCACGTGCACTGACATGTATACAGTGATACAATTGCAAAAATATGTAAATATATGATAGTTCAGTAATAAGCAAGTCGTGTTTATTTGAAATCATGTAAACATCAACCTGAGTCAATATTAAGTATACTTTGTCTTCATAGTGAAGTATACAGAACACTATCATTGCGTACTATACACTTCCAATGTTATAATGATGTATATGTGACAATATCCTTGACATATTATTATATACAATGCAGTTTTAAAACAATGTATACACGCTATAAAATATATATATCATGTAATAAAATATATTTGTAACATATCTATCTGTGTGTTGTGTTATATTATTGTGTAATTTTTTTTAATATTTTAAGGCATGTTAACGTTTGGACACTATCTGTAAGTTGAAATGTACTTGTGAATAAATAAATAAAATAAATAAATAAATATGTAGGTACTTTTCGTTTTTCAAGAGTTGATTCATATGAAATAAAAGAATTTGTATAATCAATATGAATTATTTAAATTTATTACGTTGAATTCAGCAATATGTACCCATGTATCAATTGGAAATCAAAATTACACAGTTGAAAATATTAAAAATCATATGCTTTTTTTGTCATTTTTATTCACGCCAAGATCATTACTTGTTACAGACAAATGTTGCTTCTATTATTATTTGCACAAAAATAGTAAAAAGATACTTTATGCACTGTGCAAATCGTGATAAACAATGAGGTGTTAAGTAACTACCCTAACAAATGGATCAGTAATCATGTCAACACCTGTCTTTTATAAGGCATGATAGATAACATGGGTGTGTCCTGGATCGTAGGACATTAACCAAAAACCTGTAAATCAATTTATGTAAATTTAAACATATTTGTTTTCACCTTATTTAAATCACCAATCATAATTAAAAATAATGTTAGTATTTTTTTCTGAAAACAGGAATAAATAAGGAATGTTCATCATCATATTAAATCAGTAATAGTGAAAAAAATGGTTGCCTGTAAAGTCGTTTTTACGGGCGAAGATTTTACGTGACAACGTCTTTTTCTCGGTAGAATATTTATTGATATGAATATAATTAAATTGCACAATAGGAACAAGGAATTGAATGAAAATAAGAATTGCACAAATTTTAACTATAGAAATATATTTTGTTTACTAAAACTGCGCGCGCGGCAGACCGATCATAGTTGAGTGGGAGAGAGACGCAAGGCATTCGCCGGGCCTCTCTCTCGTTCGGTGACTCATCGTAACGTTACCGAGCGTTACACTTTTTCATAAGTGACTCCCAGCCGCAACCTAATTTAAGACGTTGTCACGTCAAAAACTCATCATCATCATCACCACTGCTGAACATAGGCCTCCCCCAAGAACTTTCAGATCTGGAAATGGAGAACTAAATAAAAAATATATCAAAAATGTTTCACACTGATTTAAAATTATATATTACGTTTCTAAGCATCATTCAAATAATATTATTTAAATTTATATATTATAATTATGTGTGTGTGTAGGTATATATTGTAGTACTATACCGATACAATTCGTAACAATCACAAACTACGCGTTAGCACTGCGCAGACTGGCTAGTATTCCCAATGAAACACATTGTTGAGGGTAGGTAGGAAAAACATAATAATCGAATAAAACAGTCCGCGCTGCCGCCTACCACGTCGTTGCTACCTTCATAACACAACTATATTAAAAAGACAAAAATGAATGTTTACATTACATTGCATAGTGCATTGTGTACATTTTATTGAAATTATTACACATTTGTCGACATTGTGAAAACTGCTACAGTTTTATAAGTGTATATATATTTATGAAAAAATTTAAAGTTATGATTGTTTACATTGTAATGAGACAGTATTGTTTACTTTTTGTGAAATAATATCGCTTACTTATTATTGTAATTCATAATGGCTTCAAATTTTTGGATATAAACGTATAAGCAAGTTTTTGAAAACAATTTGTGTACATATTTTCGCCAAAAATGTGTACATATTTGTGAGAAGCTCTGATGGTTATATAGTATGTATTGTTAAGGTGATTATTTATTTTTGAAATTGTCCGAGTGAACATTTATTTAAAATTCTGTCCATGTGTACATTTTATTGCACGTGACTGTACATGAATATTTGTTCTGGTCTGTATGTTTTTCAATGTATATTAAGTATGTATTTCCAAAAAATAGTATTTAAGTATGTTTATCCGTTATTTATTATCCTTAACACAAGTTCTTAATGATACTTATCTTGGAACTAAATAATTGTAAGAGAATATTTATATTTTATTTTTATAAATATTCATGTTCACAAATATTTGTTCGTATGGTAATCGTAGTTATATTATTAGAAGCGGAAACCAGTACTTTCACAACTTATCGGTTGGCAGTCAATTATAGAACAAATTACAACTTTAAAATGATGCGAAGTGGTAGGCCACCTCCAAAGGTGTCCACCAGGCTGGTGACACCAGCCCATGGCTTGGTCGAGGATGCTGTTGAAGGGGATTAAGAGAATGGTATATCGTCTAGCGTCATAGTCATAGGATGATAATTTGGTTCCTTTTATCAAGGTTTTATTATTAACTTAAATAAATAATACTATTTATAAATTTATGTGTAAGGAGCTATGTTTGTGTATTGTATGTAGGTATGTGTGAGGAGCCCAAGCCAACCTCACCTGCAAGTGGTGCACCTGTCGATCAACTTAACAAATCCCGGCAATAGGCTCGCCACCTATTACGTGAGACCGACAATTTTAGACATTTAACTATTACTATATTGAATCTCTTTGCCGACAATGTATTGGCGAAGCGTATAATATGCCTCTGCCTACCCCTTCGGGAAGACAGGCGTGAATGTATGTATGTATAAATAAAAATGTTTAATAAAGGTGGATTATTAACCATTAAGCGTTTGTGAACGTACATGAGTGTTGGTAAATCAAACAAAACAGTGCAACATTACTTTTTAAATTCTCTCAAGAAGTCCATGCAAAGAGATTTAAATGTCTTTGAGTCCATGTGAGATCTAGGGGAGGCATCTCATTTATCATCTTTATCTCTACTCATTCTCATTTACTTTTTATTACATAATATAAATATATGTTATTGTATAACTTGCTTGACACTAATTAAATGTGCTAAACGCACGAAGCCATTATACAAAATAAAAGGTATATAAGGTTTTAAGTAAGTATTAGAAGCAATTACAGTGTGCAGAAATTCACTTTTGTCATATGTATTATATTTTTTTAATATCGGTAATGTATATATAACCTCTTAGAAATATATTTACATACATACATAGGTTTTTTTTTCAATTGCAATTCAATAAAATTATTATAAAACATTATTATTCCTATAACGGTTTCAAAATGGCTGCACAGTTACATATTTCTTATTAAAAACAAACATTTAACTACATTCTCTCTGAGCCAGGTAAGAAACTCAGCTGCTTGAGTTAGAACCTGTTTGCTGAGAATTGAGAAAAAACAAACAGCTGATCCCGTGCGTTTAACTTTTGTTTATGTCCCTTTCCCACGGCGTATGTGTGAGCAAGATGCACAAGGGATGCAGCCTGTGCAGCCATGTTTACGTTTTGGAATGTCTGTCCAAAGAGTTTTTTCATTCATCCTTTGTTCGTTGTAAAAATTGACAAGAGAAAGGTCTTATTAGATATTTGCGTATTACGTTACTGTTTATTGAGCCAAGGCATTAGATCTCTAAATTATTGTTATTTTTTTGGGTTAAAAGTAATTAACTAATTTGGGTTTAATTAAAAAAATGGGTTTGGGTAGCCTAGTAGGTACTTATTAACTAGCCTTGAAACATCACTTACTTGTCAGTGGAACAGTGGTGGTCAGTTTAACTAGCATTAATTTGGATGGAAATACTTTTATTTTGGCGTTACAAACAGACAATTAAATTTTATTATATATAGATTAAGTACTGGGAGTTTTTTAATAATTACTAGCGGATGCACACGACTTCTCGCGCCTCCTCTTAAATCTATTGAAAGATCTAAGCATAGGCACATAAGTGCAGACAGAGGAAAGCGACTTGGTTTTATACTAATAATTCTTCCGTAATTCATTCACTGCCCGTGGTGCACAGTTGTGGAATAAGTTGCCAAATGATGTCCGGGACAATCCTTCAATTTCGTCTTTCAAGACAAACTTAATGAAGCACTAACTATTTTCACGTAAGGCTTGTTATTTTTTTTTTTGTAAAATAGAGAATATATATATGTATATATATATATTTAGGTAGTGACTTTTAGATAGCCAATGTATACCTTAAGATTTTGAACGTCACGTCCTGTTTTAAAAAACACATGAGTACATTACAGATTGATTAGTAGCGATTTACGTATTTAAATAAAATAAGATAAAAACACAATAATACCAGTTTCCTGCCTTATCTATCTAAGATTATCTTAAACACCTCTTAACAAATAAAGATAAAAATGGTTTTTATTGTATAATCATAAATTTACGTTAGACTTGATGGAGTCATATATGTTTGATGTAAATCTTAGGAATATTCCAAAAAAATCAATCAAAAACAATAATCATTATTCATTTAGCCCACAGCTGAACATAGGCTTTCACAAAAGATCCTGAGTCGCCTGCATCCATCGGCTTCCCGCCGCCTTGACCAGGTCATCACGCTTCATCTCAACTACGCTTGCCAGTCCGCTGTCGCCATTAAAGAACCTTGACGCCACATGGGTTTTCGGTTTTTCGAGCGATGCCCCCGCCCATTGCCACTTCAGCTTGAGAACTTCCCTCGCTATGTCGGCCACTCCAGTTCTCCTACGGGAGAACGTATTCATAGTCGATAATGTAATGTATGTTCGCAAAAACATTAAAAGATTGGATAAAAATTACAAAACACAAAAAAAAATGTACTAGAAATAAAAATAATCTTTCTCTTTCAAATTGTCGACTACACAAAACGATGAATTCATTTTTGGGTATGTTATCAGATTTTATAGTAAAATACCACAGAAAATAATATTAGTGGTAAACAAGCTTGATTTTAACATTTTCAACTTGTATTTGTATCAATTAGAATAAAAAGTCAACCAGATCATTGTCGAAAATACAGCTGAATTTGTTAAATAGGGGATTGCTATTCAACAAATTCAGCCCAGTTTCTCATCACATACTTTCTTGACTGTGATGGAAAGTTCCCTTAGTGCTACTTTATTGGTTACGACTTCTGGGAGAACTTTTAATATCTTTATATATTGACTTTATTTTATATTAATCAATAACCAAGGCTGTATAGGGATCCAACCAAGATCTAAGGAGCCCAAGCCAAGCTCTCCTGCAAGTGGTGAACCTGCCGTTCAACGGACGAGGCTCCGGCGAGCGTGACAGTGCCCGGTAAGCGGCAAGAAGCACGCCACCTATCACGTGGGACGCACTATATAACTGGCGTAGTGTGGGCCTATAATATGCCTCTGCCTACTCCTTCGGGGACACAGGCGTGAATGTATGTTTGTATGTATGTAAGTTGCATAGTTTTACTTTTGTTTTTCGCATAAGTCTATAATACTGACTTTCATGTCACGAAACAAGGTTAGAAGATATTGGTTGGTACTCCATCACAAATACTCAGAGACCTTACTTAGTGATGACCGGGAGTAACTGGTAAACGTGTCTAGCGCTCGATATCGAATGCTACACAAACGGTCACCCATCTAGGGCCTGGCCCTGCTTTATTTCTGAAGTTGATACCTACCTACTTGCAGCTTTTAGCAATTTAACATAATTTTCTATTTATAACTAAACACGTTGCAAAGTCTTTAACTGTGAAAAGCCTTTGTTGATGCTTATTAGGAAGCGGATCGATGGAGCGGCGGATGGATGTGGCCCGGGGGCCGCGGTTCAACCGGAGATGGTTGGGTGTCGTATATATATATATACGAGCTTAAGGAATTCTGTTAGCGCGATTCAGGATTTCATTCATCTATACGTTTCATTCATCTCTTGCGGGATGGCGGTACATACTTATATACAACAGGACTATGTGATTATTATAAAAAAAACACGTTTCACCGGGAAAATTTCAGTTTTTTGTTTCATTACAAAATGAAAAACAAAATTAAAATCATGAATTGTATGCGCAGATTTTAGGTCGGCTGTCAAAACATCTGACTGAAATTGTAAAAACAGTTTTGACAAGAAAGGAGTTCTTATTCAGCGACGCGCCCTAAGCCTTGGTATTATTAAATAATAAAACAAAATGTCTACAGACTTATCTTTATTCATAATCAGTAACTATAAAATGACGCGTTATTTACATTAAGATTAGAAGTGAGTGAGTGACTGATAAAACTGTTATTGTAGATATAATTAACACAATCTGTAGGGTAGGTAACTTTAATAAGTACATAATAATAAGCTGAACGGAAAAAAACATTTGATTTCGATAAAAAGACTCATAATTTTTCTGCCATGCTCCCAGTTCAGGTACGTGAAACGGCATTTAAGCTAGCCATGGATGCAGTTTGTTTTATATCAATTATTTAGCTCCAAGATAAGTATCATTACGGACTTGTGTTATGAATACCAAGTAACGGATAAGCAAACGTAAACATTTTTTTTGTTGTAAATACACACTAAATGTATAGGAAAAAACCCACACCAGATCAATTCGCAAATTATATAGTTGGTCCCACGTAATGGATGGCGGGGATATGTTATGGCGACTTAAAAATGCTACTGGCCAGTCGTCTGGCATTTATTTTCCATCCATCCGCCTCGCACATTCGTCGTCGCTTCATCCACCCCTTTATAAATAAATAAATATTTCTGACACTTACACCAATTATTTATTTCCAAAAGTATCATTAAGAACTTGTGTTATGGATACTAAATAACGGTTAAACATTTTTTTTTTTGTAAATGCATACTTAATATACGTAGGAAAACACCCAGACCAGAACAAATACTCATTTTTATACACACAAATATTTGTCCTGTGTGGGAATCGAATCCACGACCTCAGGAGTGGAGTGCGGGTATAGTCACCGCTAAGCCATATCGGTGGTCGCAGCTTGTCTCTTTCCATCCACCTCAGTCACTCGTCAATCTGGAGCGTAGCGTGTCCCCCACCAAAGGGAAGATCTTCCATCGTGTGCGTGTCCCCCACCAAAGGGGGTTGGATGTGCCTTTTTGTTTAACGGTAAGAAAATGCTTGTACTGTCTGCGTCCCGGAAAAGGGGGACCGAGAGGGGAGTGCTCACTGCCGAGTGCCGACAGACGCAACCGCGAACGCTACTCTAGCGCCATTTTAGGGAGTTACTTGGATAAGTATTGTTGTAAAAGATTTAGCAGCTTATGCCTGTAGTAAGAAAACTACGGTTAAATTAATCTAATTAATGTGTTTATCGTGAATACATAGAATCGAAAAAGAATAATTATATATTTTATGATATGATCTTTTTTTAATGATTTTAGTTTTATTATGTGTTGCCATGCCATGATTGTCATATTTTCTGTTAATCTATATATTACTTTGTTAATGTTTATATTAGAATGAGAGGCTGTTGCTGTTTGCCTATATTCAAAAGAAAATTATATATGTCAACGTCCAGCTGTCAAAACATGGGAAAATTCGTAATTTTGCCAAAACATCTTCCAATTTTTGTAATTTAGCTATTCTTACAGAAAAATGCGTAGAGAATTTATATTACTTTTATTAGGTATAATATGTGTATCAACTTTAACGTCGCTTTTATCTGGATATGTACCAGTGGAGAGCGACAAAGTGCTATTAGATACTGTGATAGGTTCCGTGGGTGCAGGCAATTTTTCCTATTGGCAATTAGGGCATATTGGGCCTCTGCTGGTTGAGCTGACATCATTGACTGGTGATGCAGACCTTTACGTTTCTGATAGCATCAGGTACAGCCAGAAATTAGTATAAATGAGTGTGTTCTAAGCAACTGTTTGGCATGATGACAACAGCTTCTTTTTATCATCGCAGCGCTCGCCATGGGCAGGATGCCCTATATGATACACTATAGAATTGACGGACACGCATTCAGTGCGTTCCTAAAAAAACTGTCTGTCGCTTGTGTTCTGAGTTGAGCCCACTAGAAAGGTTTTCCTAATAGTTTTCGGAGTGAGATCTACAATATGGCTATGAAACAGTCTTTAAAGGGCTTAGAATAGTTTACAGCTCAGACACTACGCCACATAGGGTTAGCAGCGCGCTTGTGATACCTGCTTGTGGAAGAGTATACTGCTGAAGGGCCATAATGTGGTATAAAAAAAAACAGTAAACTTTAAACAAAAAGTAAAAATAAATTCTCATACCTTCAATTATTTTTGCCTCTTGCCTCTCCAAAGAAACACTTGTAGTGTGCAAATCCCAGACACAATAGAAAACATATTATGGGCATGCAAATAATTTTTGTTTCAGGCCAAGTTATGAAGTGGACAAGAACAACTTCAGCTCGGTGACATGCGGCTACGACCTGGTCAACATACCCACAGACTTTCCCAGACCCATTGGTGAGTTGCTAGATTTACTTACATTGTAATTGAATCGGTCATTTTGAAAACCACTTAAGTCAACATTTTTTCCAACATGCTTTTTTTACAGAAAATTGTTTCTTAAAGGTATATGCTTATTCTGGGCAAAAACAACTTAAGTCTTGCGTGATTATAAATTTATTATTATAAAAGTGAAACTTCAAAACTAACGCCTAACCTAACCTATCCACTGCAAGCGGGAGCTTGGTCGTAAAAGAACGGGCAAGAAAATCGTCAAACACAGAGACCACATTCTTCCACTTGCCACGAACCTATCACACACTTTTAGCTTCACTTACACTCAATAACTTTCTCATACACTCACATAATTGTACTTTTGTTGTTAGTTTTAGTTATACATCGCTTTATTTCATTTCCTTTTTGGCACTCCACACTGATGTTGTTCACCAAAATAGATAGTTGCAACAGTAGAAATTCTTCTGATATAAATACTTTGTCAATTTTGGCTCAATAAGTTATGAATGTAGATGATGTAATAAAATGAAATAAAAAAATCGTGAAACATAATAATAATTAAGGATAAAAATAGTCCCCACTGGCGGCGATTTATTTTTTATTGTGTACATAAATATAAATTAATATTTGTGAGAGGTGTATAGGGGGATCCTACCAAGACCTAAGGAGTCCAAGCCAACCTCACCTGCAAGTGGTGCACCTGCCGATCAACGGACGAGGCTCTGGCGAACATAACAGTGCCCGATAAACGGCTATTTTGTGGGATCAACTATATAAGTGGCGACGTGTGGGAGCATAATATGCCACTGCCTACCCCTTCGAGAAAACAGGCGTGAATATATGTATGTACATAGGCCTATATCGATTCTCTCGTGTTTCGCTAAGTTATTTGAAGCTCTTATTTGTCCTGTAATATCAAGGCATTTTAACCGCCTTCTCTCTCAACATCAGCATGGTTTTATGAAAAGGCGTTCAGTCGAAACCAATATGGTTAGTTTTGTGTCAGAGTTATCTAAGATCGTGGATAAGAGACATCAAATTGATGCAATAAATACTGATTTTAGCAGCGCATTTGTTTTAGTGAATCACGAGATACTACTTTCAAAACTGGAATGCATGGGTGTTTACGGATCAGTTCTCAAATGGTTCCGCTCGTATCTTAATAAACGAAGTCAAGTTGTTATTGTAAACGGCTTTGAGTCTGCGGTATATTATGCTGAATCAGGTGTACCCCAGGGGTCGCATCTTGGACCAATATTGTTCTTAGTTTTTATCAATGATTTAACCAAGTACATACATAACAGTACATACAAATTATTTGCCGATGATCTTAAGATATATAGACAAGTTAATAATTTTAATGATGTTACATTACTACAAGCTGATATAACCAGAATAAAGGAATGGTGTGACTTGAATCAGATGCACCTTAACGTAAAGAAATGCTATTATATTAAATATACACGCAAGAAAACGTCCATAAACTCAACTTACGTACTGAATGGCTCGATTTTACAGGAAGTTATTGAAATACGCGACTTAGGAGTCCTTATGGATAGTCAACTAACTTTTAAGCCTCACATTGATTCCGTTGTAAAAAAAGCAGCAAAACAAAACATTGAGGCTCTTTTTAGGTTACAACAATTTAACACATCTTCAATCTTCTTTTTAAATTTTTTGATTATTATATTTTTTGATTATAATATACTAACGCTGGTGCACTAACATAGTTTTAAGCTTATAATAATAGTCTGTTTTGTTTTGAATGCTGTAGATATCTATAATTGGTGTACATACCAGAACCTGTTCCATTGTAATTTCTTAATTTTAATCTGTCCACTGTTGGTATCTCTTTTAAATAAATAAATAGGTGTGATGGATGAACATAGTAATATGTTTTGGGTTGGGTGGTGTGTTTCGGACTAGGAGGTGACTCTTTGTAAAAACTTCTAAATACATTATTACTAATTAAAAATTAAATTAAATTAAAATTAAATCACCCATTCCGCGGACACTCAACGCACTTAATGCCATCCTGGATGCAATACCCGACTGTGATTTGTTTGCGGATGGATGGCCTGAGATTTTGTCAGTGTGTCTGAGGTATTGTGAGAGAATGGATTAAAGAAGTTTTTATGTGTGAGATTTTAATATTATATTTCACTTTTACTGTTTTTGATAATTAGTGTAATTGGTGTATTCCGTTCTGATTAAATAAATAAATAAATACTATACTGTCCTGTTATGTAGGTACTGATATGTTCTGAATTATAATACTAACATAGTTTTTAAGCTATTGTTCAAATCAAATCAAACCAAATACTTTTTATTTCATAAACTATTACATAGTACTTGAAAACGTCAAAATTATAAAAAAAATAACAAAAACAAATAAAATATAATTATACTAAAATCACGAAGCTTAGATTCACTTGCAACCAAACAATTTAAAAAAACAAAAAGTAACGTAAGTAAAGTAAAACAGTAAGTTCCGAGCCACAGCTCTGTAAGAAGAACTAGCAAGAAACTCACAGGCTATGCTCTTTTAAATTATCGATTGGTTAGTTACAATCGTTATTTGTCTGTAAATAATTGCAATATAATATAACATTATATTATATTGCATTGTATAGCTTCTATCGCGGGCCTTGAGCGTGGAGACAAAAAAAAACCTAACACCCTTCACTCCGACCGGCACAGCGGTGATACTTTTTAGTTTTTTCGTCTATCGATAAATAGCAGAACTTTTAATGGCTTTTTGAAATATCACGCTTGTCTCTTTAGTTCAGCAACCCGCCTTTAGGTGGCATTGGTTGTATCGGCGTTACTGCGCATGCGTAATCCCCTTCTTCGCCCCGCAATCTGGTGACTCATGCCTGCTTAGAGTTTCAAGTTTTGCTCAGAAAAAATACTGCATAAATAAATAATTATAATTGCATAAGTTGATAAAAAATGCGGCTTACCGCGGCTGGCTCCGAGTGCCACACGTATTTTTTTTTTGTACAAGAGGGGGTTAAACTGAATACTGTAACGCAGGTTTTATCTAGTTTAGATGTCAGGGCTTCAAATGAATTGTAAGATTTATTTGATGTCAATAAAAAGCCAATAATGTTTCAGGTATAGGCGTCTTCGGCCACTGGTCTCACGAGCTCTCAGAGTACAGCATCCAAGTGTTCCTGGACACGTCGCTGGTGTTCAGTGAGAAGCAGCTCCTGGCTATAGAACAGGCACAGCAGCAGATCAGCGGGAGGCAAGGTAAAAGACATTAAAATTCTTTTGTATTCTAGTAACTCGGAGAGTTTTGGCGCCAACGTTGAAAAAAACACATTACGTTTGTATTATATGTTCCAAAACTAGTGTTAATTCATGTGTTTGATTGAATAGTATGATAGATATATTTTAATGTTCTCTGAGGGAATTCACGAATATCAGTATTTTATGTGTTATAGTGTAACGTTCAAAATAAAACAAATTTTAGAAAATAAAAAAACTGCAAAAATGACGTTTCACTTTCCCGCCAAAAAGTCTAATAGTACATTACAAGTACTTTAAAATTAATAAATAAATAAATACTCTTTGTTCACAGACTTCGATAAACGCAAGGAAAAGCCGATGTCCAGAAAGAATGATGAAGAGTCCAAGCCCCGCTTCCTCAAACTCCTGAACATTCTCGACATGATCTTCGAAATGTTTGTGCTATAATACCCTGCTTCACATTCAAGGTATTGCGAAACAAGTGGATAAGATATAGCATCCATTCTATGAAAGAAAAAGATATAGCATCCATTCTATCAAAGAAAAAGATATAGCATCCATTCTATCAAAGAAAAAGATATAGCATCCATTCTATCAAAGAAAAAGATATAACATCCATTCTATCAAAGAAAAAGATATGACATCCATTCTATCAAAAAAGATAATATAGCATCCGCTCTACTGAAGAATTTATCAAGGATAATATATGGCATCCACTCTATCAAAGGATTCATCAAAGATAATATGACGTCGACTCTATTGAAGGATGCTTGAAGGATAAGATATAGCATCCACTCTATTCAAGGATAAGAAACAGCATCCACTTTATTGATGGATAAGAGGCATCCACTCTATTGAAGTATGCATCAAGAATAAGATATATCTATTCATAGATGTGATATAGCATCCACTCCATTCAAGGATTAGACATTGCATCCACTCTATTCAAGGACAAGATATATCATCCACCCTATTGAAGGACAAGATGTATTCTATTAAAGGATAAGATATTGATTGCATCCACATTATTGAAGCATGCTTCAAGGATAAGAAACTGCATCCACTCTATTAAAATATAAGATTTAGCATCCACTCTATTGAAGGACTTTTTGCCGATCGGTTAAGTAGATAATCCCCTTAAGTAGATTGATATGTAAGTTCATGAAGATTTAGTTAAGAAGAGGAAAAATAAGTCAACGCGGGTACAATCTTAGACAAAAGAAAAGAACTGAGAGTGAATACACGCAAGAGATTTCGTTTCACATCCCATTAAAAAAAATTGAGACTTTAGCAGGGAAACACATAAGCCGGCAGCAAATTCCAGAGCTTGGTACCTCTTCTTACTCAGAAACGACTTCCCAAATTTCTTGGTTCGAGTACTGATAGTCTGCACAGTATGAGGATGGTTTCTAAGACCAGCACGTATTGTTCGGGAGAGGAAAGAAGAGGGCGGGATGAGGTTTGGGAGGGGAAAGGAGAGGGCGGAATGAGATAGGAAATTTTTAATTGTAATATAATTGGTGTGTTAATTAAATATTAATTATTTAAATAAAAATACTTCCTCTAGTCATTTACGAAAAAACACTATAACCTAAGTTTTATTTAACAAAAAGTATTTTGTTAGTTGTTGCTGTAAATTAAATGTTACAAAACTATACGTAATTAATTTATTTCATAAAATCCTTAGACAAATATCTATTTAAATTTCTATCTTTTTAAATTTTGCAATCGGTTTTTTTTAAGAATATGTATGTATAGGGATCCTTCCAAGATCTAAGGAGCCCAAGCCAACCTCACCTGCAAGTGATGCACCTGCCGATCAACAGACGAGGCTCTGGCGAGCATAAAAGTTTCCGATAAGCAGCAATAGGCTCGCCACCTATTACATGAGACCAACTATATAATTGGCGAAGTTTAGGCGTATAGTGCATCTGCCTACCCCTTTGGTGAAACAGGCGTGATAATTATGTATATAAAAAAAATTATGGATTACAATAAAACAACGTATTAATTTTTATTTGTCAACATGAACACTTTATTTACAAAAACAAAATAAATACAATACTTGAACACAACATTTCTCGAATCTTATCAAACTAATATTACTAAAATATTGGTGTTTGTGAACGATTACCAAAGCAGAGGTCAATCTTGGACCCTTGGGTGACCGTGTGAGGTTTCGGCAAGGACGTTACGACGTTGATTTCAGTATGTGGTGTTCGCCAAGCACTATTTTATACCACCAGGTGGCTTAAGAATGCGTCGACTATATTGAAGGATCAAATAAATTCACTTTATTGGAGGATAACATGTGGCATTGCATTTATTAGTATAAAATAAGTTATTATTAATATAAAAGAGACTGTGACCCACAGACAAACGGTTTTGTGGGATATGTTTTTATGTTACTTGGATTATTTAAAGGAAATAAACGTTTTATTTATCTAACTATCTATCCACTCTATTGAAGTATTCATCTATGATAAATTTGAATTAGTTGAAGCATGCATCAAGATATATCTATTCAAAGACAAGATACACCATCGTTATTGAAAAACAATATAGCATCCACTCTTTTGAAGGATAAGATATAGCATCCACTCTATTAAAAGATGCATAAAGAATAAGAAACGCATCCACTCTATTAAAAGATGCATCAAAAATAAGAAACGCATCCACTCTATTAAAGTATAAAATTTAGCATCCATTCCATTAAAAGACAAGGAATGGCATGGAGGTTTGCTACACCAAAGCATTACACTACACCCATTTCACGCCCTTTTTGAAGAGCCCCATGCTGAAATATGTTGAGAAATCCTCGCCATGAAGCTCACGGGATCGATAAGTTATAAAATTGAAAAAGTAAAATCATCTTAGGTTATGTAAAGTTTTTATTAAGGGAGTTACATCTGCCAACAAACTGTTGCAGTTTGGTAGACGTAGAATATGTAATTGTAGAATATAATTGTTAAGAAAACTGAATATTTTTTTTTTTTTTACCTTCGCGTCAGAACGTTTTTTTGAAACGCACTGTACATGCTCCTGTTACTTCTAAGGTGTGAGAATGAACTTCTTGCCGATGGCGAGTGGTGTGATGGTAAAGAGACCCTTTTGTGGAGTTCAAAATTTTCTAAAAGCAGGACGACACACAATAGGCTTCGCCAATCCTCACTGGGTGTGTGATGACCTGAAGCCCTCTGAACCTTGGATCGTGAGAGGAGGACTGTGCTCAGAAGTGGGTGTGTTCATCATCACAGCCCATTAACATCCCAATTTTGAGCACGGGCCTCCTCTCACATACCAAGGTGTGACGGTATTGGGTCATACTCCACCACGCTGACCCAGTGCGGATTGGCGGAGGCAGGTGTATGGCGTCCTGCTGTTAGAGCGTTTCAAGTCGCCCATTAGGCCTCTAACATGGCTTAACGACTACCACATTTAGTGATAAAGTGGATGTCTTACTGTGACTTAATTCTTAGTTGGAATTCATATAACTACAACCTAATGACAGACAAGTTCAAAAATGACTCTTATTGCAAGGCATTAAGGTGCGTATAAATGTCACTGTCAAAGTGACACAACAAGTGTAACATTTCGGTGACAGAACATAAAGTGACATGTAAAATTGTGTTTTAAAAAGATAATTAAATTAAATAACAATAAAAAGGAAAACATTTAAATATAATTATAATAAATAACTACTTACATTATTAATTGATTACAAAATAACTATGGCTGGTTCTAAAAGCGTGATCTTAAAAACTATTTTAAAACAAAAATCAGATCAATTAATACATACATACTATTACGCCTGTTTCTCCCAGAAGTAGGCAGAAGCATATTGTATACCCAATAATTTATATATAAATTTAATATCATAGGGATGTAGGATGATGCATGGAGATCCTACCAAGACCTAAGGAGCCCAAGCCAACCTCACCACCTGCAAGTGGTGCACCTGCCGATCAACGGACGAGGCTCTGGCGAACATAACAGTGCCCGGTAAGCGACAATAGGCTCGCCACCTATTACGTGGGACCAACTATGTAATTGGCGAAGTGTGGGCGTATAATATGCCTCTGCCTACCCCTTCGGGGAAATAGGCGTGATATTATGTATGTCTGTTAATTTATAACTATTGCTTTATGTTGAACTGCTCTAACCACTGAGCTACCGGGGACTTTTTCTTGTACTTTGTGATTAGCCTTTGAAGCCCGCGTAAAATTGAAAAAAATTTTTTTTTAAAAATTTTGTTCTGACTAGACTAAGTGAGGATCTACTCAGTCTTTTTATTGGTCTTCGCTTTGGCCAGTTTCTCCTTACACTCCTGGTAGAGACCGTCGAGGTCGTATGCTGCTTTTATATTGTCTTTAGAGAACAGGAACCTGAAAAAAAAGTTTTTTTTTTTTACAAAAAATATTCCGGTTGGTCAAGAGGTTGTAACTGCATATTTTGATTAAATATTAAACTTTATATTCAATTTTATTGTACTTAAAAATGTCAAAATTAAATAAAAAACAATCGAAATATGATTACACTAAAATCACAAAGCTTAGATTCACTTAAATGCAACAAAACATATTTAAATGTAAGTGAATCTAAGTGCCAGTTCCGAGCCACCGCTCTGTAAGAACCAATTCAAATTCTCTCAAGAAGTCCATGTGAGATCTGAGTATAGTCCCACATCTTTACTGAGGACTCAATGGGTTTAGGGGGAGGGCATCTCATTTACCATCTTTATCATCACTCATTCTCATTTACTATAATTCATGTATTATTAATATCTCTTACTTGACACTGGCTAAATGTGCTGAACCCACAAAGCCATCAAAAGAAAAAAAAACATTTTCTCTCTCTCTTTCGTGTTCGTCGTCGTGGTCTCCGTCCAATGAACTTACTTCTGCAGTTTCCCCGAGTGGTCCGGCTGTGGTCTCCGAGCCACCTCCCGACCCTCGCTCAGTTGGAGCACCGTGGGCAGCTGCCGGCTTGTGGGACCATCCTGGACTCTGTACTTGGCTGCTGCGTCCGGGTATCTGATGGCAAGAGAAGTATTCATTAAAGCGGTGGCAACTCAGTGACGAGACCTATAAAATTCAGAAAGTCTCATTTTCAAACCCTGGTGACTATGACTTTAAGAAGTTATTTGCGTAATTATCGCTTGCTCCGTGCCTCGGAAAGCACGTTAAGCCGTTGGTCCCGGCTGTCATGAACATCTATGGCAGTCGTTATTAGGAAGTCAGTGCCTTCTAACAGACTGACAGCTGGTTTAACCATAGAATAATGTTTACTGGGTTCAGACGGCAGTAGTAATCACAGAAAGTCAGCAAGAAACTGGTTAGACAAGTAAGCAGACCCTTTTTTTAAAATTTTACGCACTGTCTCCCGGCTAATGGGGGGACCGAGAGGGGAGTGCGGGGCTCACTGCGGCAGACACGACCACCGGAGTCCTACCCACTAAAAAACTTCCGACGACGCCCACCGCTGGTGCAGCCACGGCATAACGGACCGACTTCTGGGAGGGTCTATAGCTAGACGGAAGGGGCCCCCTAAGACCCCCGGGCGCTGCCTGACGGACCGTCCTGGCCATTGCCTCTTACGCCGTATCGCTTTTGGTGAGCAGACCCTGGGCCCTAAACTTAAATCTAGGACAACCGGGATAATGCAAGGATATGATAAGAAACCTGCAGTAAATAAATATTTAGTGTTTGATTTTGTCTGCAATCGATTACATTGAAAGTTTATGGGAGAGGAGTATTTTCAGCAGTCTTAAAACAAATAGATGTATAGGGATCCTACCAAGACCTAAGGAGCGCAAGCCAACCTCACCTGCAAGTGGTGCACCTGCCGATCAACGGACGAGGCTCTGGCGAACATAACAGTGCCCGGTAAGCGGCAATAGGCTCGCCACCTATTACGTGGGACCAACTATATAATTGGCGAAGTGTGGGCGTATAATATGCCTCTGCCTACCCCTTCGGGGAAACAGGCGTGAATGTATGTTAAACTAAATAAATATTCTCTTACAATCACACCAATCATATAGTTCCAAGATAAGTATCACTAAAAACTTGTGTTATGGATACTAAAGAACGGATAAACATGCCTAAATACTTTTATTTTTGTAAATACATACTTAATATACATAGAAAAACATTCAGACCAAAACAAATATACATATTTATACACACAAATATTTGTCCTTTGTGGGAATCGAACCCACGACCTCAGGAGTGGAATGCGGGTATACTCGCCACCACGCCATATCGTATCGAGTTCCATGAGTTCGGCGGGACGACAGAATCAATTCGAAATCGATTTTGCCTAATAATCGGTTACCAGCAAGTTCGGCGGTAGGCCCCCTGAACAAATAATCATGTTCATGCACACAACGATTTGTCAAGGTTTTTGTCTAAGTGTTTTCTACCAGAACTACTATGACGAGTGTTCTGAGGAGCTTTTCGATCTCATCCCACCTTCTCCTTTTTTCTAGCGAACAACACGTGCTGGTCTTAAAAACCATTTACATACTGCGCACACTATCAGCACTTGAAGAAATTTGGGAAGTCGTTTCTGAGCAAGACCACATAGCTCTGGAATTCGCAGCCGGCTCATGTGTTTCCTATTTCCTATGATCCCGGGTCTTTTAAGCGGGGCGTAAAACGGCATTTTAGCAGGCCGTCATGATAAGATAAGATAATAATTTATTTGAATCACAAACACACACATGCAGAAATATACAATATAGACATAACAATCAAATAAAAAAATAAAAATACACAAACAAGAACAAAAATATTTAAAAAAAAATAATCCACATAATTAAGAAGTTGGCCTTCCATAGCATGTGTGCAGCAGTGACGCAAAGGGACCAAAGCTCAGTGATATTTTGCCCTCGATGAGAGCAAACACTGATTTTCAGCTTTCACCCAAGGGAGTTGCAGCTTTACGCAGAGTTTGAGCGAACGCGACAATCCCTTGCAAAGAACATCAAACAGCGGTAACAGATTCATAATCCACTATCAACCACAAAAATCTCAGCTTAGGCAGGCAAGCTCAGATTAAACCTAGGCAGACCAAAAAAAAAAAAAAGACAAACAAATAAACAGAACTACTCTTCGACGCACAGACGACCATTACTACCTAAACCTGACTTTTGGTTTTCCAATAAGGCGTGCTTAAGTCTTTTCTTAAACCAATATTTAGACCGCAACAGTCTCATAGGCGGAGGTATATCATTCCAGCATTTGGTCGCCTGATGTCGGACCAGTAAAAGCGACAGTTTTGTGTATGTGGGAAGCTAATGGAGGACGGACTGATCTAGGAACCCCGGGCCCATACCTATGATGGAAGGTACTAAATTTTAACTTAGAATACAAATAATCTGGCTGTTTATACTTAATTAAATCATACATCAGGGCTGCGAGATGCAACCGTCTACGAGACTCCATGTTCAGCATAAAAGCATTGTTTATATAAGGCGAAACGTGTGTTTTAGGTGGTATCCTAAAACAGAAGCGACAACAAGCGTTTTGAACTCGCTGTATCAACTGCTTAGATTTATGCAGCAAACGGGGCCCGTAAACCAAATCTCCGTAATTAAGCTTTGACAAGACGAGGGCCTCACACAGAACAATACGCATCCTTTCAGTAAGAAAATCTCATATTTTGTACAGGATCTTTAATCGAAAGAAGCAACTTTTGACCAAGCTTATAACGTGTTTATCATAACGTAGCTGATCGTCGATCAAAACACCTAAGTTTCTGGCCTCCGTTACTTGTTCTATATCTTTGCCAAGTATCTGCACCGTTCCATAGGCAAGAGCAAATGACCCTATCTTGCTCTTCGGACCCAGAACCATGAATTTAGATTTTAATGGATTTAGAACGAGTCCATTTTTATAAGACCACATGGCTACGGCAGCTAAATCCTCATTCATGTCTTTGATTGCTTTTGCTGCTGAGGCCAGGCTAAAAGGTATGTATAATTGCACATCATCAGCATAGCAATGATACTTACAGTGTTTTATAACATTGGGGAGGTCTGCACTATAAATTATAAACAGAAGAGGCCCAAGTATTGAGCCCTGCGGAACGCCTCTTTTTACCTCCTTGGGCAAAGAGGTTAGACAGGATCCATCTTCTTTTCTTACTTGCACCGATTGTTTCCTCTCCCTTAGATAACTGTCGAACCACCTTATTGTATGCAAATCGAATCCGTAGTAAGCCATCTTGGATAAAAGCAGAGGAACATTTAAACTGTCAAAAGCTCTAGAGAAGTCCAGCAAAGTAAGTCATGAGTGGATGCGCTTTGTACCGTGCTTATTTCACGGTATGAAGCGCTTTCATTGTTTATTGGACTGCATCGGCTGCTTACCAGCTTTCATTTTTTATTGGATTGGCTGCTTACCATCAGGCAGGATGTAGTCATTATGACGCGTCACACTAAAAAAAAAGGTCTTACCTTCCAACATCAAGCTTGCCAAACTTGAAGTTCTCCAAGGAATAGCTTGAGGACAGCTCAGCAAAGACTGGTGCGAAGTTTACACAGGCGGGGTGCCACGCTGCGTAAAGACATACTATCCATGTGGTACCTGTAAAATCAGACCAATATACAAATTTTTATATAATTAATTCAATCACACTGTTTGAACAGTCTGAAATACTGTGCTAGGCCTTCGGCGGCACGTTCGGGGCGTCGCAGGCGAAATAAATATAAAATAATTTATTTATTGCTCATCAAACTGCCATTGGAGAGGTAAGAGCGCCCTATTCCATGGAAAAAACACAGTAATAACTAATAACCCACTTCACTCATGACATACATACATACACTTTTATAATGTCACGCCTCTTTCTTGTAGGACAAGATCCTACAAGAAAGAGGCACACAATCTTAGCTTCATTCACACTCATTAACCTTCTCATACATGCCCATCGGTTTTTGGTAATTTTGACATGCCCTTGACAGCTTGCAAAAATGCTGATTTAATCCCCATTTAGAAGACCTGGGACTAAAGAAGAAAAATATGTGCGCTGGTTGAGTTTTCAAAGCTGAATAGTCCCACAGGAACTATTTATATATGTTTTTTAATTGCGTGCTTATTACGTATAAGGCAAGGCATAAATCAGTGTAAGCCGTAAAGCAAGTATATACCTCATTTTAAATATCTCGGACACTACCTTTGCGAAGACCTTAAGCATCAGATGGGACATTGAGCGTGAGCACAGGGCTCTGGCGGCTAGGGGTAATAATTATGTTGGCCCACAGATTTGCACACTGCAGTTATGAAGCAAAGATAACGCTCTTTAAGGCATACAGCCAAAACTTTTACACAGCAGCTTTGTGGACCAACTATACTAAGGAGGCCTGGTATACCTTAAAGGTGCAGTACAATAACTGTTTCAGGATTCTGATGGGACTCCCTAGGTGGCCGCTATGCGGCAGTGCATCGGCGATGTTTGCAGAGGTCAGAGTCGATGATTTTTGCGCGATAATTCGCAAAAAAAGACAGGCTCGCTTCTAAGCAGAATGAGATCTAGTCCCAACAGAATCCTGAACATGTTAGTTAATAAGTTTGGTGCACCAATTATTAGGCACTTTGTGTCTGTATTAGTGCATCAAAAGCCATGGCTATTATTTTGTGAAATTTTAGTTTATTTTTAAATTACTATTGTATTAACTAATATTACAATTGGACCAATGTTTTCAAATAAATGAATTTAATTATTATTATTATACCTTTGTTCCTTCGGAGCTCCTCCTCAAGAGTCTCTGTGCCCCGGAAGTACACCACATTCTCTGGCCCCATGTATGTTGGTTCAGGCAGCAGGAGTGCTACCAGGATTACCAGAGCTCCATAGGGCAGTCCATATCTGTTACAAAATATTAATAATGTCTTAACAAACCCCTACAATCCTTTTGTTTTTTGATGGAAAATCGTCAAATTACATTCTCCAGCTGTGTGTGGAGCAGGAGGACAGAAGAGTGCTCAGTAGTAGGTCATTAATGGGCTGACATCATGATGTAATTGAAGGTTGTTTTGTATAAATGGTGTTAATTAAAGTATGTCAAACAGTGAAGACGTTCACTCACTGATTAGATGTTGTGTTGAAACTTTCAAGCTGCAAGGATTCAGGTACAGCTTAGTTCTTTGGCTCCTCCTGACAATCACTTAACTTCACATATTAAGTACATCAGTCTATATCTTAGCATTTTCCCTGTTGCCTAGATTTAAGCTCAGGGCCCAGGGTCTGCTCACTGGTCTAGCCAGTTTTGGTTGAATTTCAGTTATTAAACAGAGCGACTGCGGTCTGACATCTGGAACCCAGAGGGAAACATCACTCTGTGGTTAAACTAGCTGTCAGGATTTTAGGCACTGACTCCTTTATAACTACTGCCATAACATACTACTAACATGCCATAGATGTTCATGACAGCTGGGACCAACGGCTTAACATGCTTTCCAAGCCACTGAGTAAGGGATAATTACACATAAAGCTTCGATAAGTCACAGGTGCACCAGAGTCTTAACTCAAGAAGTCAAAAGTCGTTGAATAAGAGGGCTATGGGTCATGTATAGCCACTGGGCTATCGCTGCTCCAAATATCACATTATAAGTAAGCGATAATAAATTAATATACTTAGTAATTTTACACAGCGCCACATAATACCAAACTAGCTTGTAATATGGGAACTAGAGATTAGGTTAACATAATTAAATATTCGGGGTTTAAAGGGATCCTACAAAAACCTAAGGAGCCCAAGCCAACCTCACCTGCGATGGTGCAGCTGCCGATGAATGGACGAGGCTCTGGTAAACAAAACAGTGCCCGGAAGTGGCAATAGGCTCGCCACCTATTATGTGGGACCAACTATATAATTGGTGAAGTGTGGGCGTATAAATTGCCTCTGCCTACCCCTTCCGGGAAACAGGTGTAAATGTAGTATGTGTAAAAACTTCAGTCTGTACGAAGTAAATTGTTATTTGTGCCACTGAACCATGCGGCTCACCTGATGAAAAGAAGTCACTGGATCCTATGAATGCTAGCAACACCAAGGGCATTACAAGCGCATTGCCAATTCTTTAAAAACCCTATGCAATATAATTCATGCTGCCATCTCCTAAAATCTGACATCTATTAGCTAAAATGCGGCTAATGTACAATAAGTAGTTTTTGGAATATTAACGCTGCTGTAATTGTAATACAATAAAGTTTTTATTTCAAAAATTACCCTCTGACAGTTACCAGCTTTCTAACTAAAGAATGGCAGAAATGTCGACGCCGGATAAACACGGATCAAATCCTGGACATTCCAGAGAGTTATGATTATTTCCCTAGATACCTCTAAAAATTTTTTTTGCATTAAAATAAAAACATAGTATAATTAATACTTAATTGACATTTTTTAAATCCCCTGACGGACGGACCCGGACGCCCTTCAAACTATGACAAGGCCGGGGAATTCAGGACAGATGGCAGCCCTAAATATAATTAATCCATATTTATAATGTAAAGGATAACATAGTACAAGAATATTAAAGCTGTAAAATAAAAACTAATAATAAATAACCTCTTACCTTATATCGGCGTAAAACCACAGAATCATATTAGCAATCTTCGTATAAACGAAGGAAGACGATAGGTAATTGACCATAGTAACACTCCCAGCCTTTCTTGTCCTCAACATAACTACGATAATTAGGAAAAATAGTATTTCCGTTTCACGACTGTCCAGCTCGCAGTCGGCATTAGGAAATAATATATTGCAAATTACAGACGTCCGCTTGCATGTAACGTACGAGATGCTTAGTATAATGTTCACCCAATAATAAGGCTTTAATAATTGCCTCAAATCTTTGTTGAAAGACATTGCTTTAACTGATTATTCACAAATTTAGATATTAGACGACTCCTATGCAAAAACACCAACCATGAACCGAAAAGGATTCGTTCGGGTCGGGAGCTCAAAGGTGTCAATAAAATAACGTCAAAGTCACTTTGACGATTTGTTTTTATTTAATGGCTTGGAGTAAATTTTTTATAACCTTTTTTATACATTCACGCCAGTTCCCCGAAGGAATAGGCAGAGGCCTATTATACGCCCACAATACGCCAATTATATAGTTTATCGGGAGCTATAATTTTCACCAGAGCCTCGTCCGTTGCACACAGGTGCACCACTTGCGGGTGTATTGATGTATCTGCTGGAAATGTATATTATTATATAACTTTCATACTTAAATAAAGAAGTTATGGCATAACGCGCGACCACATTTGGAAGGATTGCATAGAACGCATACTATATATAATACCCAAGCGGAAAAAGTTCAAATTTCACTATTTGAGTTTATCACATTTTCAGTGCGTCGTCGCTGCGACAACGATGCCCCAGTGGCTTATTTAATACATGGACGTGGAAGCAAAAAAAATTATTAAAAATCTGTGTGTGATGTGAGGATAGTGTATGTGTTATAGAAATTATTGTGACATTAAACTGAAGATATTCGAGTTTCCGCTGCGGCAACGTTTGGCCATTTGCTAGATTTTATATAAAACGCTTAAGTATGAAGCTGTAAATTGGTATATATGTCGTTTTGAATTTGTTTATAATGTTTGTGATGACAAACCTTGAAAAATAACTTGCGTTCAGAGGATATACATGTAACCTTTACGCAAAAGCATAGAATTTATAGTGGTTTCTGTGTCATCATCTCAGTTACTTTTACGAGCCTCCTCAAACAAACTGATGTGTGACGAATTTAGATTGCAAACTCACCAAGCGCACCTAACATTGATAAACGAAGGCAGATGTTTGGAGCCCTGCTTGTAGAAATGAAGTGGTACTTCCGAAGTCCTTATCAAAGAGAAGATCTTCACCGGACGGATAGATATGCCGCGGTCCAACCGATGGTGGTTGAGTGTTGTAAATATAGCGACGAGTCTGAGAAATTCTGTTTGCGCTTATCAGGATTTTATTCATCTGTACGTTGTCTGAATGAAACGTACAGATGCAGCGCCACTTGTTATAAGATCTTTTTAACCTTCAAAGGACTGATCTCTCTTTAGGCCGGTTTAGGTACAAATCCATCATTTATTTAGGTTTCATAGATCTGTTTTGAAAGTCAAAATAACATAAGTTTTTTTTCTTTTAAATAACAGCTTCTTGCGTTCAGCACATTTAGCCAGTGTCAAGTAAGAGATATATTACTAACATTTATATCATAGTAAATGAGTGTTGATAAAAATGCATTATGGTAAGGTAAATGAGATGCCCATCCTCTAAACCCCTTGAGTTCTCAGTAAAGACGTGGGACTATACTGAGGTCTCACATGGACTTCTTGAGAGAATTTTTAAAAGTGATGTTGCACCAATTTGTTAATTTACCTACACTCATGTACGCTCACAAACACTTAACGGTTAATAAACCACAGTTATTATACATTAACGTTCGAAATATTATAAATTTTAGAAAATAGAACAAAACTGCAGACGCGACGACGCTTCGCTTTCCCGCCAAGAAGTTCTATTTTTTTAATATGTAAACTACAAGTGTTACACTCAGGCAAACGGCCTACCTACTATACGGCCAACGTAGCATATGGACACTTGCAACACCAGCACGTTGTCATAACTTTCAAAAAGTTTCACTCTATTTTTTTAATTGAAGGGAAAAGCTGGCTGGGCAATCCTTTAGCGGCCGGTATCGCAGAGCTGTGAGCCTACGGCGTACTGTAACCCATTATAGATTAACAAAACCGCCATTAATCCATAATTGCTTAGTGACTATTAACGCTTCTGTAAAGCAAACGCTCGTTAAATTTTAAGTTTGAACTTCTTATGAGCTCTAGAGCCAAACTTAAATAAATGGTTTAAAATTCTGATTTTTTTTGAAAAAACCAGGCTTTGCAATATCATCCAGCTTTGAAATTCTTTTATGTACTTATATATTTTTTGACAATTACGTAATATATATTTTTTTGTACTTACATACCTAATGGTGTACAGGGATCTTGCTATCAACTTTGGTGGCCTAGCCAACCTGATCTGCAAGTGGTGCACCTGCCGGTTAACGGACGAGGCTCTGGGAAACATAAAAGTTCCCGGTAAGCGGCTACAGCCTCGCCACCTATTACGTGGGACCAGCAACACAATTGGTGAAGTGTGGGCGTCAGAGGCGGCTCGTGACGTTATTTGATGGGTGTTCACAACAAAAAATACGAGAGCTTACCTTTATTTATTGGTACAGGCTGAGGATCCATTCGCGGGTCTTTTAAGCGAGCAAGGACATTTATCACTTTCTTGTAAAAATCTGATAATTAATTAATAAACTGTTTTTTTGGTTTTCGTACTACACATTTGAGTAAGTGCAATATCAGGCCTTGATGGCCCCTTACTTTTCGATTCGAGACGCATTTCGAGAGTCTTCCCACAATTTTTAATAAAAGATACACCGTATTGTTGCATTTTTACCACAAATGTCGCGCACAAACTATTTTATAATATTATTTAAGTAAAAGAAAATCCGCGAAGCATAAAGTTACCGGGCGACGACGTTTGTTTGTTTACACAAGAGCGACAACAACACATAGAAATTCCACGCGCCCGCGCACGCCGCGCACGGCCACACGCCTCGCGACATGGCACCAAATATTATCTTAGAATAAAATTAAATGTTCGTTACATTTAACGCGTAGTGAATTGTATAGGCATAGTAATATTTAATGTAGGTATGCATTGATAGGGTTAATAAAGAAATAAATTAAGTAGATAATTTTTGTGTGGGAGTGCACTGCACCAGCCCTCTTTAGAACGAACCGCCTCTGGTGGGCGTATAATATGCCTCTGCCTATGCGTGGATGTATGTATGTATGTACATAAGTAATATAAAAAAACAAACAAAAATATTTATTTCAGTATCATAATAGGTATATATTATTTCAAGGTGATGGAGTCTCTCTTTTAGCAATTATTTTGCTTGTGTTGGGGGATACCTACCGCTCTCCAATAACAGTAAGCAAAACATATTGTATAAGTAACCTTAAATATCTTAAAAAATTCAACTACTCTGCTTCCATAAAACGGCTTCGTCGGCTCCAGTTCAGTTTCCGCCTGTTAAGTTTCACTCATGTGCGATGCTAGACCCTCGTGTTTCAGCCTCTGTTTCTTGCAATTGTGAGGAGGTCAGCAGATCACCAACCGTGCGCTATTTGGGAGTCACCCTGGATGAAAGGCTTTCCTTCTCGGCACACATCGACATTACTACTGCCAGGGTGCGCAAGTTGATCCATACCATGAAGCTGCTTAGAGATGTCGCTGACAAGTCACTCTTAAAAACCATTTATTTGGCTTTATGTGAGTCGGCGCTGTCTTACTGTATAGTGGTGTGGGGCAATACTGCGTCCTGCCACCTGATTAAGCTTGAAAGAGCACAAAGAGCTGTTCTTAAGGTGATGTTGCGAAAGTCTTTTTATTTTCCTACTGACTTGTTATATGGTGAGGCGCAGGTTCTCAGCGTCCGTAAACTGTACATATTGAAAGTTATCACGAATATGTACAAAACCGTTATCACTTCTCCGGGATATCGGGCGATGCTCAGCAGACGAGTATTCAGGGTTCGGTCGGTTTTCGTTAAAACCACATTTGATCAACGGTTTAAACATTTTACTTTTCCCTTTATCTATAACCGTATTCTGGAGATTTGCGATATTAAGAAATCTTCACCGGGAATTGCGAAGCTCAAGATTCGCTCACTTCTTTTAACGTGAAGTTATAAATTCACTGAGTCCTTCAGGGAGGTTATAAAGTAAAGAATATAAAAGTATAATTTGAGAATGCGATGCACGTTTTTGTATTTTTATATATATTTATTTTATTCATATTTTTCAATATTTCTTTCTTTTTAATTTTACTTTTCAAATAAATTAATTCAATTTTTTGTGTACTTATTCCCACAGTTCTTGTTTTTTATTTTATTTTAATTTGTTTTGTAATTTTCTTTACTGCTGGCACCCGCTAAACATTTGTTAACGTACACACTTGACCGCCACAAGACAGGCAGTGCCTAGTGTGGGGTTAATAGTAATCGCTGCCTTATGCCACATATTGCTTATTCTACGCTTGATTTGAAAAATTGTATATGTACATTGTAAGCATTTTCTGAATAAATATTTGTATTTGTAAGTACAAAAAAAAAAAATATAAATAATATACATAAGAAAACACCCGGACCAGAACAAATATTCATGTTTACGCACACAAAAATTTGTCCTGCGTGGGTATCGTACCCAGAACCTTAGGAACGGAGAACCATCACGCCTTATCAGTCGTCGGAATTATCGGTGTGGTGGGGGGCTGAGTATCTTCCGGAGGCCGGGAACAGGTAACACCCAGAGATTGGCGATTTTGGGTACCCTTAGTACTGACTACTGGCGGGGAAACTAAGAGGGACCTGTGGAGGGTGCAGCGGCCGGGTCTGCTGCCTAACCATGGACCCTCCGGGAAGTTGACAACACAAGCTATGGTCGCACAGGGAGGTAAGAGGGGCGCGTCCACTGCGCCTCTCTGAGGAGGTCCTCCCAGTTATGGTCAAAGAACGTTGGCCACAGGCGGGGTGTAAGAAGCTGCAACCCAGGTCACCCCCCACCTCTTTGTCAACAAGCGGCGGGCGTCGTCGAAAATTTTTAGTGGGTGTAACTGCTGGCAGTCGCGTCTGCCGGTGGTGAGCCCCACACTCCCTTTGGCCGGAAGGCAGTGCGTAAATACATTTTGTTACCGACATAAACAAAAAAAAATTGTAGGTTCCCTATAAAACAAGTAAGAATTATTTTTTTAAAAAATTGTTGTGTTTTGATGATAATTATATAAAAGAGCAAGACCATATAAACGGGTAGGGGCCTCGAACTAATGAAATGTGAAATTTTGATTAAGTTAAAGAAATAAATATTTTGTATTTGTACAAGGCTCCATTTATGGTAGGATTATGTTCACCACAGCCTTACAAAGGAATAAGTGACGTTCACAAGTGCTTTGAATTAAGCCAAGCTTAGATAAATTTGGGTTTTGAAGTCTACTTAATAAAAAATAAAAAATCATAATTTAATATTAACGTTGTAACAGAGTTTATTTGGGCAAAAAGTATAACTACCTAATACTTAAATTAAAAACAATATTTTGGCAGTAAGAAAAGAGGTCTAGCTAGACGTCAAGAATGAAAGTCGATCAACATTTAAAACGGCCCACTACGCTAAGAATTTCCATGCCGGATTGTTATTACCAAATTAGTGAAATTCATTTTAAAATTGATTTTATAACTTTTTACACAAATTTTTGAAGACTCGTTTAACAGTATCCTGCAAGCTTTCGCCGAGCGATTTGACTGCAGTACAATGTTTCACTGTGCATGAACGGACTAGTTTTCTTGTAACTGGCGGGAGAAAAAACCAACCTTGACGATTTCCTTGCCTGTTCTTTTACGATCAAGCTTCCGCAGTGAATAGGCACGTTCGTTTATAAGTATGACATTCATAAGAGCTCTATTAAACCAAACTTGAATAAATGATTTTTGATTATTATTTTGATGTGTAATTTTACAAGAAAATTTATTGACTACAGCGGTTTTACAGCTCAACAAAGGTTCGCTGTAACACGATAACATCATCAACATAGTTTTCATGAAAATCCCATTCTGCTATAATGTACCCTTCTTGTCCAACTGTACAAATTTTGAAGCCTAAATTCTTTATAAACCTATGCTTTTCATTCCACCTTTATAGCAACTTCCACCCCCCCTTTTTTGCTATGCAGTTTCTCCATATGCTTCTTTAATTCTAGACTCCTAACAAATCGAGCTGAACACAAGCTACAATGTATCATGACACCTTTACCATGCTTCCTTTTAGCGTGGTCAGTTCTACGAGATGCAGAAATGAAACTTTCATCACAATCTTCACATTTATAGGGCTTTTCACCAGTATGTCTTCTTCTATGATACACAACAGCCATTTTAGTCACTAATTTCGCACCACAAATATCGCAAGCATACTTCCTTTCTCTTGTATGGACTACTGAATGTTCGGCGAGACGTGCTGGAGTGAAAAATCTTTTACCGCACCACTGGCATTGATGGGGACGTATATCCATATGGATCCAGATTATATGGTTCTTTAACTGTGGTCTGGAAAGGTATGTTTTTCCACAATAATCGCAGGTGAAAATGGACGGATAGCGGATATTTGCTCGCTTGTTCCTCGGCAAGGATTTCGTGTCCGGACATAAGCTTGGGTCGCATTTGTTTCTATGTTCCCTGTAACAGCTCCGGTTGGTGAATTGCATTCCGCAAGCTCGACAAGTCCAAACTGCATGCATTTGTAAATGCACTTCGAAAGAAGATTTTCCTGGAAAACTCCTCCCACAGTCTGAGCATGTGTTGTTATTGGTTTTATGTGCTTTTTTCTCATGTTTCTTCAAAAGAACTTCATCGGGGAACAATAAAGGACATTGTTTACACATAACAGTGGATTCTCCGTGCGCTTTCTCTAAATGCTCTTTAATTTCTTGTCCTCTAAATAACACTAGTCCACAATGAGAGCAAGCTTCTTTATATCCACTGTTCCGCAAATGTAGTCTCAAAAAGTGTGGACTGTAGAAGGCTTTGCCACAATCTGGACAATTGCAACTCGGTCCCATCCGGGGGGTCTTTTGTTTCCGCTCGTTGGACTTCTGTCTCGTTAAGCGATAATGCTGCAGCCTTTTGAGTATCAGTCTGGAATCGCCGCCTAAATAGTCTTTGACTGTGTGCGATTGTAAGTTATCAGACTTGATGAAAGTGCAGAGGGATTTCACTGAGGGGTCGTTCGTCATCGGCACACTGTTGATGGCTTTGATCGCTTTGTGCCACGTGCTCTGCGCATTGCGTACGAAGAGGCGGAACTCCTGGGCGGTGATAGCAGATGTTGCGCACGCGACGCATGTTGCATTTGGGCACATATTATCTTCATCCATCTGAAAATAAGGAAGAGTTGTAATTGATAGTCATTCAGAGAAAGTTTGTAATTTAGATATTTTTATTATGAGAATTCTTGTACCGCCTTCTTTCTAAAAATCTCGCTATCAACACTTATTTTATTCCGAAAAGAAAATCTATTGTTTGTTGGTTGTTTGGCAATTGACCACCCATATAGCGTGGTGGCGAGTATACCCGCACTCCACTCCTGAGGTCGTGAATTCGATTCCCAAGGTCTGGGTGTTTTTCTATGTATATAAAGTATGTATTTTCAAAAAAATAAGTATTTATGTATGCTTATACGTTATTTAGTATCCATAACACAAGTAATTAATAATCTTAAAGTTATCTTGAAACTAAATAGTTGGTGTAAGTGTCAAAAATATTTAATATTATTTAAATTATGGATTTATTAAGAATTTTTTTTTCAATATACCAGTTTATTCAGTCACAAATGGGCACCAACCCAAGGACTGAACTATCCAGAGGTAAGTCTTTGGATAGATGACCATTCGTGTGACATTTAATAAAGTGTTTTCGTAAATTATTATTAGTTTAAGTTTTATTAATGCCACTGCGTCATGAGGTGTTGCTTGAAAACCAGCACAGCGATAGCAATGTTGCATTGTTATAGCTGCATTACGCTGAAGCAATGCCTTTTGACTGCACAATTTCAGTTTTGTGAAACTTAACAATTGTTATGTACCTACTTGTGCAGTTATTAAACAAATCTTTCTTTCTTTCGTGCTTCAGAAAGCACGTTATCTTTGGTTCTAGTTAATCTTAACGATAGTCCAGTTAGAGGTCTAAGTAAAATAAGCTGGACTCCAAACACCTGCCTCCACCAATCCGCACTTGTGATGGAGTATGACCGGAATCCCTCTTACCTTTGTTCGCGAGAGGAGCCGTTGTCCTAATGTTACCCAACTTTTTTTTCTTTTAAATAATGGCTTCGTGCGGTTTGCACATTTAGCCAGTGTCAAGTAAGAGATATATTAATAACATATAAATAATAATAAATGAGTATGAATGGTGATAAAAATGATTAATGGTAAATGAGATGCCCTCCCCTAAACCCCTTGAGTCCTCGGTAAAGATGTGGGACTATACTGAGATCTCACATGGACTTCTTGAGAGTTTGAAAAGCGATGTTGCACAATTTTGTTTCATTTACCAAAAATTACGTACATTCACAAACACTTAACGGTTAATAATCCACCGTTATTACACATTAATGTTAGAAATATCACAAATTTTAGAAAATAAAACAAAACTGCAGACATGACGCTTCACTTTCCCGAGAAGTCCCCCAATGAACTTAATTCAATTTGACCAGTTATTATTATTACTATAACATGTTACAGTATTTGTTGTACTGGCTAGAGGACAAAACTTAACTGTTGTCAGAGGACTGGCCAGTTTCTTGTACAATTATTCTCAAATTAAGCTCCGATAGTTTTTAAGTTGAATTTCTTGACGCATATTGGGCCAAACTTGTATATATTTTATTTATATTGTATTAGTTACACGGATCTGGCCCAATTACAATAACTAACTCGGTGAGTAATTTTACAAGCATATAAAGTGAAAATTATATTTTAATTAGTTTTATTATATTGTGAATGAAGCAAAAAGTGTGGATCTCTGCCTACCTGGAAAGAGGCGTGACATTATGTATGTATATTCTACCGGCCAAACCCTATTTAGGACAAACTAGTATGGTCTAATCCAAACTAATTTAGGTGGGCTGCAACTATTATAAAAAATGTTTTTTAATGGTAAGAAAAAAAATAACCTCAACCTAACCCAAAAAGAGAAGTATAAGTATCTCTTTTTGGGTTAGGTTGAGGTTATTTTTTTTTCTTACCATTAAAAAACATTTTATGCAGCCCACCTAAATTAGTTTGGACATATATTGTATTTCCCAATGTCCAACAATTGACCTCTGGTGCCAAAATACTTTTACGAAATGTACTTATTGGTGACTTGGATGATTAAAAACGGCAGAATAAAAAACAAGAATTAATATTCATTACATAATTAAAATTAATATTAATACTAACATTACAATTTAGACATAATTATTATAACTACCTACAAATTCTATTCATCCTTAATCATAAGTGATAGGGAATGCGAAGACATCATGTGCTTTTTCAGTTCAAACGGTCGTACAAACCGCGCTGAACATTCTGTGCACCCATGGGGCATATCTTTGGCACTCATGTGCCGCCTTTTAATATGATCCAGCCTTCTAGATGCTGACAGAAACTTATCCCCACACTCTCCACATTCGTAAGGTTTTTCCCCCGTGTGAATACGTAAATGGAGCTGATACCCTAACTCAGTGCGCATTTTTGCGCCGCAATGACATTGAAAAGTCTTCCTTTCTAAAGTATGAATCTTTTCATGTGATCGCAAATGGCCGATGGTCGATGTGCGCTTACCGCAAGTACCGCAAACGTAAGGCAAAACGTGCAAGTGCTTTTGGATAATGTGAATTCGTAGAGACGGTTTTTTTGTATAGGAGTTGCCGCAATGGTCGCAAATGTACACAGATGATACCAAGTCTTGCGCTGAGTTTTTGCATTCCTGTTGGTGATAAACGTAGCATTTGCGGCTATCAAAACTACGTCCACACGGTCTACAATGGAATAACGAATGCGAGTTTTGGTGAGCGCTTAATCCCCGCTCGTTGCTATAACCATTCCCGCAAATTTTGCACTCATGTGAATCTTTCCCGTGCGACTTCTTAAAGTGTCCACTCAAAGATAACTCGTCCCCGAAAAGTTGGTAGCAAATTAAACATGGATAAACAACTCTTCCGTGCGCATTTAGTATGTGGCTCACGTATTTTCTTTTCGATAACACCAACCCGCATTCGTCGCATGCTCTTTTCATAGTGTTTTTCAAATGGAAATTTAAATGGACTGGTGCTGAGAATTTTTTCCCGCAATCAGGACATTTCCAAAGGCATGAACGCCGCGATGTCAACTTTCCTCTTTTAGAATGCTGACATTTATTTTCTTCTATTGGATTTCGGAATCCAGAGTTGAGACGATGTAAAGCCTTGTCTTTCTCCCGAGCTTCCTCTGTCTGATCTCCTATCACTGCTTTAACTTCAGAATTATAAAATACGTAGTAAACTTTGTCTGCTCCTGACGGGGGCTCAATATCGTACATAAATGTAGTGGCGTCAGTCCAATGCTGGTGGGACTCCTTGCAAAGTTGTCTGAAGTTAATTGCAGCGAGGGCGCTGTCTGAGCAGGTCTGGCAGAGGCCTTCGGGCAATCCTCCTTCATACTCCACCTGAAACCACGTTATCAATCAGTCCGTTCCTCTTGCTTCTTTTAACTTATATACTATTTTATATTATTCATGACAGTTAATTAAAAGTCGTGGTATTTACAATATTAACCAAAAAGGGGAGCATTTATTCAATATTAGGATCTTCCCAGGACAAAATTTTATGTTTAAAAGTAAGATGTTTTTTAAGTCTCTGTTTTGTAACTGCTGAATAACTGCAGACAACGCATTGGTACATAGAAGGATACATTCTCCGTTGTTTAGAATGAGGGGTAACATCTTTTGTGATTTCCGCGTTTTCATCGAAATGCCTTTTATAATGACGTTCGTAACCTCGCCGTGTGCTATACTTCGAGCCGCAAGCACTGCAAACGTATCTATCTTCGACTCTATTGTGGGTGTTATAATGTTCGCGTAAATGTGCCTTGTTCGAAAATCGTTTACCGCAATGTTCGCATTGGAAAGTCACCGAAATTCGGGTATGCGCATTATTAATATGTATCCTTAGAGCATTCTTATTCCTGTATTCTTTTGAACAATAATCGCAGACGAAAAGCGAATTAGCTTTATCCACGGAACCTACACAATTTTCAGCGTGATTTTGAAAACATACTCTGCTGGCGAACTTTTTGCCGCAAGCAGAGCAAAGTCTTGGCTTATGTTTAGTCATGTAATGTATCGTATGTTTAGCCTCAGAACTAAATGACATCGAACAGTCTATGCATGTAAGAGATCGTTTTATACAACCCTTTTCATGCTTAGCACATTTCGTATGCGTTTTAAACAGTCTTTTGCAAGTTTTGCAGGCATACAGAGTGCAACCGTGCGTTGCCATGTGTTCCCTAAAGGTGTCGAGCTTCATAATCTTCCTGCAATGCAAACACATCCTTCTTTCTATAAACTTTAAATGTATATTCAACTGCCTTATCTCTTGGAATAACTTCTCACATTCCGGACATTTTAAAGACGGATCCAAATTCGTTTTAATCTGCCCCAACTTTATCAAACCTTTATTGAACAGATTCAAGGATGTCTTTTTGTTCTTCGCTTTGGATCTGAAATCTGCCGTCTTCATTTCTTTCGTTGTTATGTGGACGCAAGCGCTTTTGGCGTCGATGGAGATAGTTTCATCCAAGTTTGTCAAGTAGTCAGCTAGTCGGTGCCACTTATCGTATGCATTTTTGCACAGTTGTATGAAAGATGCTGTCTCTAAAGCGTTGGATACGCATGAAGTGCATGCACCTCCGGGAAGTGGCGAAGTGTTCTCCATCTGGAACAATGTCCCTTGGTCACTCCTTTGACTTAAACTTTATCCATAGGATAATTACTGGATAGTGTACATGCTTCGAAAATTCGTTCTTTATAATTTATTGTTAACGCTTTGTATATGGTCGCCAGAATGTTTAGAACTTATTATATGTATTATATATAATTTAAAGTATATATAAAGGGTGGTAAAAGTGCGTGTTATAAGTTTGCAGTAGCTCTAAGAATCAGCAAGTTGAAGTGGCAGTGGGCAGGGCACATAGCACGAAGAACTGACGGCCGTTGGGGCAGAATAGTTCTGGAATCTTCTCTTTGGTAGAAAACGAAGCGTCGGCCATTCACTTGCAAGATGGACAGACGACCAGATAAGAATTACAGGGTCAGGTTAGGTGCTAACCGCCTTCAATCGGTCACATTGCTTCCAATAGGGGGGGAGGCCTATGTTCAGCAGTGGACGTCTTTGGGCTGATGATGATGATCAAGTAACATTTCATTTTTACGTGATTTTTACAAAGGTATGCTGAGAACAAGTAAAAAAGATGCATTTCTTGATAGGAGATTTTATGCGTGAATCGCAAGTGTGCAATGATTATAAATTCTTAGTAAAACATTAGCAACCGGAATTCCCTAGGGCAGTATCGGGCCCCTTCTTTTTTAATTGTATATAAAAACAATATTATCTCCGAAACTATCAAAAATTTTAAAAACAAATGTACAAAATTTGAAAGCCTTAAACTACTTCAGATATTTTTTAAGAACCACATTTATCGACTGTGATGAACTAATATAAGTTTTCCTATTAATGGGGACGGAGTTCCACAGTAGAATAGCTTTTATGCAGGCAGCAAACGTTTGACATAGAACTTGAAGGGGCAGAGGGAACTAGTTAGACTAGGAATGACTCCATGAGAGTACTAAGTTTGGGCATTTCAACTCAGCCCATTATCATCCCACTACTTAGTATACAGGGTGTCCCAGAAACGAGTGTCAAACTAAAATCCAGAGATAGAGCACCACCTAAATCAATCAATTATCAATTTAAAAAACAGTATTTTTAAGAAGTTCGGGTCAAAATTCTCAGAAATTCGGAAAATAATTTATAACTCAAAAGATATCAAGGAGTTTACACGGGATTGATTCGGGTATTTCAAAAAGTATTATCTTTCGACTTCCGCTTGAAACTTTTTGCTGAGACATCCTTTATATATTTGAGTATTTTTTTTTATACCACAACATGGCACTCAACCATGCGGCCCTCCTAATAGAGGTGGTCACCGCAGCCTACCGACGCTTGCAACACCCGAGGCATTACTCGACGACCCTTTCATAACCGGTTCACTTTTTTTGGAGCCCTATGCTGTAATAAACTTTTACGAGTATGTATCAAATGATAATTTTAGATTATAATTAAGCCCAGTCTTTTTATACCACAGTTGAAGTTAGATGAAAGAGATTTCTTCTAAAATAAACCTACATTTGCGATTGCCCTATTTAAATTGCCCAATTTAATATATATAATAATATGTACTTGCTATGCCCTTGCAGAGTCATGTTTGTTACCTTCTATCTTTGTTAACACCTGTATATGTACAACATGAATGCAATAAAGAACTTTGAACTTTAAATTTGACATTATTAAAAGTAATCTAATAAAGTAATAAGTTGATATCATTTTCTGAATTAACATTTCTACATTAGGAAACTGATTGTATCTTTGCACATTGATGCCATCGATAGAATATGCAGAACAATTCGACGGTAGCAATTAACAATGTCGTAAGTGAAAAGCCGTTACTTTAAACAATGTCGTAAGTTAAAAGTAACAACTTATCACAACTTATAACAATTGATACCATCGAATTTATAAACAAATGTAGGTACTGTTACCATATTCTAGCAAATAAAAAATTATTATTAAAATAATGCAATTTTTGATTGTGTTGACATTTAAGGACCATACTAACTTTGAAATCTATTTCTACCCTTCACAACGTTCATTTTGCAATAAAATGTAGCCCATGTCCTATCACCGGCTCCAGACCTTGGGTTCTTAACCTGGGGATAATTATTCCCGCAGGGGTATAACTAGTAATTTCTGGATTTTATACATAAGCCAACCCAACATATCAACAACCTAGGGGTAAGGAGTTGGGGGTAAAAATCAGAAGTGACATAGTCAATGTGGTTGGTAACGGAATTAAATAGGTTAGGAACTGCTCTAGACTATCTTGGTACCAAATTTCAATGTTGGTTTCTGATATACTCGCATACAACAATAAAATATGTATTTTACCACAGAGCACTCTTCTGTGATATTAACACCTTAATAAGAGTCCTAGTTGCTTTTACTAAAATTATTATTAATCTGGAGAAAGTTGCTACTTGCACATTAAAATAATAATAATTCTGAATTATAAAATCACTGTTTATTAAAGCTATGAAAGTTCAATTTGACATATCGTTTCTTAGGTTCTTGTATTACGTCCTTCTGATGTTTTCTGCTGTGGTGTATCAACCCTCGACAACTCCTGAACACTATCTGACATTTCTGACATTTATATGTCACTTTGTCATCTTTATCATGTGCTGAGGACATATGTCTTTTCAAGTGGTACGGAAGAGAGAAACGAGCAGAACACATATCACATGCATGATTCAGAGCCTTGTTCGTACTATGAACTTTACGTATATGTTCAGATCTCCTTGATGAAGCAGAAAATGTTTCTCCACAATGCTTGCAAGCGTATGGTCTTTCACCAGTGTGCAAACGATAATGCTGAATGAAACCTAACCTCGTTTTTAAGGTCAAGTTGCAGTGCTCGCACTTATACGTTCTTACAAGCACATGGTTCTTAATGTGCTCAGTCATGTTAGCTGCTGGAAGGAATTTTCCACAGTACTGGCACGGTCTGTGTGTCGTTGTCATATGAACATTCTGAATATGTGCCCGGATAAGCTTTTTACCAAAGAACTTTTTGTTACAGTAATCACATATGCATTCGTTGCTTGCACTGCCTCGGAAGCCTACTCTGATCTTTTTCTGGCTCTTCTGGTTTCTCACTTCAACCGTGACCTTGTTCTTAGTATAATGCAAGCCAACTGACTTGTTTAGATTACAGCATACTTTTGAATGGTAAATGTAGCAGGGTTGATTTCTAAACACTCTATCGCAAGATGGACATGTCTTAGCAAGATGAACATTTTGATGAGCTTGGAATCCAAATAGGCTTTGGAATGAACGACCACAATCACCACAAGTACACAACCCTTTAACATGAGCAATTTTCATGTGTTTTACGTATTCCGAATGATTGAAAAAGAATGCCGGACACTTTTTACAATTGATAGTATCTAGATTATGTTCCATGTTTAAATGGGAGAACAATTCATCCCTAAACATTACTTTGGCACAAATGTGGCATGCTCTTTGATAGTCACAGGATTGCTTTAAGTGAGTCGCCAACAGGTGAGCATATTTAAACTCTTTACCGCAAGTGGGACATTGGCAGTTATGCACATTCATAGTAATCTGTCTTCTTTTGGTTTTAGCTTTATTTTTAACTTGCAGCTTGCTATATTTTATATCCTTATTAACTTCTTTTCTATTTACAGATCTCTTTCCTAGTGATTTTGCATTAGGATTATGAATATTTTGAATAGTCCTTGCTGTGCTTTTACTAAAACTTTCAGAGATATCTTTCTTTTGAGTTAAATCATCATTGATTATGATCATTTCATCTTCAACTATAACAGCGTATACAGGTTTGCTTGTATCAGCTTCAAGTAAGTTAAGCGGTAAATTGTATACAAGTTGAATAATTTTATCCCATTGGTTGCTGGATTTCCGGCAGAGAATGGAGAAATGTGCAGCATCAACTGCCGAGCCAGAGCATGTTGAACAGAGCCCGTTTGGCAGCTCATCATCCTCGTGCACCTGCAACCACCGGACTAGTAAACATGCCACGATTTTGTGCCGATTTATTTTTCAAATCATACCTCATAAAATAAATATGTATGGAGTAACATTGGGTATTTTACAATTCATATTTCCTTTTGCAATCTTTCTTAATTAAATAAATATAGACGGAGTCTGTATCAGACAATATATGTTTCATAATTATGAAAAAATATATTTAAAAAATTTCTATATTAATTATACAAGTTGCAGAATATAATTGAAATATATGTATTGACTATTGCGAAGAGTAAACTATTTTATAACAAGAAACTTAACCAAAGCATATTTAGGTAGTTTAGCTGTTCCTTTGTTTGTTTTATGCGTTGCAATATTAAATAAAAACCGAAGCATTACAACCAAACTTAAAAAAAAAAAAATTTTTAAACTACTGACAATGTCCGAACTGCTAGCTATAACGGTAGCTTTTAGTAAAACAGAAAAAATTCTGAAGATGTCTAGGGTAAATCACATGAAGTGATATATTTTGAAATGTGTAATCAAGTAAATTTCAGGTTACAGGATTTTGGCAGTATCACATGAATAATAAGATTTAAATTATAATTTATAGAACAGTTCTTGAGAACAAATTTATGAGTACAAATTTTAAATTCTATCATGAAAAATAAAATAATGTAAATATTCCTTAGCGTTTTATGTTTAGTTTAGCATTAGCCGCCATGTTTTGTAACATGGCGGGAACTATGGCGTTCCGTTCCTTGCAGAAAATTTTATATTATTTCATCTGTCATGAAATGTACAAATAAAAAACGCACCTCTATTCCAGTGATGACTTCTAATAGCTCTGCAAGGGTCACCGGTCTCTCTCCGTCCATCATAACTGTATCTCCGAGGTACACCTGTCCTTCAGTAGTATCACCCAAGCATATTCGACACTTATCAGAGCCATCCCCTCGCACTAAATGTGATATTAGAGCTTTCACGTCAACTTCTCTAGTCATGGTTTTAGGAATTTATCAACAACTTGAGGAAGTAAGTAGTTTTAAATAAAATATATGAATTAATTTAACAATTAAACTAGCCGACTGGAAATAGGCAATAAATTTGTCAAATAGTTATGACATGACATTACCTTTTTTTTTACTTGTGGATCACAGACTTATTATAGATAGAGATACTTGTAGGGTTTGTTTGCGTATGGTAGTAAAGGGTCGGACTTAAAAACTTTATCGATTATGTTCAATTATATTCCAATGCCACAAACTTATCTACACCGGTGACGGTGTCACTTCTATCGAATTTATTATTGCTACCAAATAAAAATACTGCAGTTTTAAACTTAGCTCTAATTTAGGTGAACGGGTCAAATAAATTTGGGGCACTGAAGATGATTAACAAAAGTGAATAAATAGGAATGGGCTTTTCAACTTAATAATATCACACGTTCGATAATGTGTGATACATTACTTATAAGACGAATCGCTATTAATGATTCATTTAAGTTTATAACAAATCGTACGCAACAGTTACTGTTCCACATGATAACGACAAAACTGCTCTGAGAGGTTAGAGGCTGAGAGGTAGATAGTAACTTATTTTATCATTTTCTGGAACACTAATAAGTTTCATGATAGAAAAAATTCAACAGTCAACACATCTGCTGTCAGTGTCAGTTATCTGTCATTTATTCATTCAAAAAATTAAAAGTTTAGGATTCCCGAAAATTAAAGAATCCAAAATGGTAATTAAATACGGTTTTATTCAATGAATCTCCTACATTAGATATTAACCGCTATCATAAAAATATTAATATATATGTAAATTTTACAGTGGGGTGTTTATTTTTAGTGTTTATTGTGAATTTCAAGTGTAATGTTAGAAATAAATGGTTACTGATTTAAGGTTATTTGGATGAATATCATTTGTTTTCTGTGATTGTTATATAAAATTGGATTTAAAATAACTTATACTGAAATTAGTATTCGAATGGAGTAATTTAAAGCAAATCAAAATACGCACATTACAAGTTTCTTTATATGAGATTTTGCTGAAAAAGCCGACCTGTCAAAATGTTCTGGTCATATGTTACGAAAATGTTGAATTAAAAAATTATCACGTGATTATTTGTACTTCTGTGATTTTATGAAGGTACAAGTTGGGATAAACAAGCCATAATAATTCACAAATTAGAACTTCAACCATTATTTACATGGAAATTTATCTAAAATGTGTTCTACACAAAATTTCATTTTAAAAATGTTCTATGAACATTTTTATACATTAAATCATACGAACTATTAGCTTTTTTTATCAGATTTTTTAATGAAAATGTGCTGATAAAAATATAAAATAATTTTCTCTTTGTTTTACACCAGGATAAAGAATACAAATAAAAACAAAGAAAATTAACCGGGCAGGTTTATACAAAGGGCGTACTTTTCAATTATCACTTAAGTAATTTCTTTTAAATTGTTTCAAGGAATATTAGCCATAGTTACTTAAATCAACCTGTACCTACTGTTTTTCTTTTTAATATTTTTTTTTCAGCAGCAACTTACTAATGTAGTAAGTTTTAATGTAATTATTGTCATAATTACATAGCTCACACCATGATGATGGATGGTTCCATTCACAAATTTAAGATTAGAAATATAATAGAAGAATTATCTGTAAAAAAAATATTTGCTTTCATAATTGCATAGAAAATTGTGCAGTTTTAAGATTAGCTACAACAAACACAAATAACCAAGATTGTATTCAATCGACAACCAAAGAAGATGTGAAGAGCATAACCACTAAGAATATAGAGAAATGGTCAATTTGAAGCATTTACTTCTGAAGTGCCCTTTTTTCCAGATGAAAAATCATCTAATGACAGTCTCTCACTGTGGGTAGAGCTGAAGGGTGTGTCTTTCCGACTAAGAACCATTTATATTCCTTCTTGAACTGCTGTGATTCGGGGCCGCATTAACCCTTTTCAACAATCTTGCGAAAAAGATGATCCAGTGCCCTTATCATCAGCCTACATTCGCCCCCTGGTGGGCATAAGCCTCTGACACACCACTGATCTCGAAGTTCAGCTCTTCATCTTCTTTTTTTATACTTTGCAAAAGTGGTCTCTAGATTTGACCAATGATTATAAACACGGATCCAATTACTGAACCTCCTGTGAGGAACACAACGTATATGAGTTAACATACAAGTATATCATGTGTTATGTTTAATTAATTATTTCATGTTTCATTAACAAAATTTTCTTGTTTTTCAAGCAACCTCAGATTCTAGTGCTGAAGGAGGGGACGGACCAATCGCAGGGCAAGCCCCAGCTGATCTCAAACATAAACGCATGCCAACTTGTTGTAGATGCGGTAAGCCACTAATTTTAATTAACAATTAAACGCAAGCTATCTTTAAAGGGATACTATTTTATCAAAGACTATATGGCAGATAAAAATGCTTGGGATTGAACTGCCATTTCATACAGGCTATTGTAATATGAATGACTTAAAACATGAATATTGTTAATGTTATATTATATTATATAGTTTTACAGACAAATGAAGATTGTAATTAACCAATGAATAATTTAAAAGAGCATAGCCTGTGAGTTTCTTGTCAGTTCTTACAGAGCCGTGGCTTGGAACTGGCACTTAGATTCACTTACACTTAAATGAAAAAAAAAAAAGTGTTTGAGTATGTTTATCCGTTCTTTAGTATCCAAAACACAAGTTCTTCATGATACTTATCTTGGAACTAAATAATTGGTGTGATTGGAAGAGAATATTTTTTTTATTATTTGAACAGAACTGAGCTGAATTGATTAAGTTTTACTGTTTTATGACTGTTGACCAGTGTAGCGTGAAGGCTAGTATACCTGCACTCCCCTTTTGACGTCGTGGGTTTGATTCCCACACAGAACTAGTCTTTGTGTTCATGAACATGAATATTTGTTCCGGGCAATTATGATAAAGGTATTAAGTATGTTTACGAAACTAAAAGACTATGTATTTGTATCTGTTATTAAGTATCCATAACACAAGTTCTTAATGATACTTATCTTGAACTGAGTAACTGGTGTAATTGTCAGAAAATATATTTATTTAGTTATCTTAATATTTTCAAGCTGTAGAACTTTATCTAAGCATAAAAATCTCCTACTAGCCCAGCTTAAGAAACAAATGTACGTGAGGTTTGCAAGAGCAGGCCTATTCTTGCCTAATAGATCCCTTCACCCAATACTTTATAGAGTTGAGTTAAGATAGAATACTTTATGTAGGTGAGTTAAGGTAGAAAAGTTTATAGATTTGAGTCAACATTTTCTGCCTCAGAAAGAATGAAAGAATTATTATTAGCTATACAAGTTGTCTTTTCGTTCACAGGTCCGAACCACCCTGGGCCCTCGTGGCATGGACAAGCTGATTGTGGACCACTCAGGGAAAGCTGTCATCTCCAACGATGGTGCCACCATTATGAAGGTATGTCTGGTCTAGTAGATTGTTGGTTGGCTTCACAGCTCGATAAAACGTCGACTGATGAGGTGATAAGGTTCAAGTTATGAATTAAAAATATCTGTGTAATAATTTCCGCGCTACTATAATTTCCCGAAAAATGAAGAAACTTTTCAAAACGACCCGTGTTTCGCCCTTACACAGGGCATCTTCAGGTGAGATAGGAGTCTCAGAACAATGATGTCTTTATTTTTAATCCATCACTTGCTTACAATGGATTTCCGCAAAGTATCAATAAATTACTTAAATTGTGTCAAGGTTCTTTGATACCACGTGATGGACTGATGATCTGGTTAAGGCGTTGGGAATCCGGTGGATGCAAGCAGCACTAGATTGATTAATGTGGAATACAATTGGGTATCCTGAAAGCTGAAATGATGAATAGTCTAATTTAGTCTAACTGTATAAAATATGGTTTTTGAGTTACATTATTCAATGGCAGATCCTAAGACTACGGCGCCCTCCGCGTTCAATATAACAACGCATTTAGGGTGTTGGTTGGGCTGCCCCGATTCTGTAGCGCATCGGGGATGTTCGCTGACGCACAGGTAAACTGTTTTTACGCTACCATGCGTAAGAGGTGTGCATCTCTAGTTTCTCGGGTGCGGGGTAGCTCCAAACCAATTCTAAATATGATTGCAAGCCGCCTAGATTGCACATATGTGAATCGCTGCAGTGCTATATCACATGGTATGGTACTGCGGTGAGTCACAGTGAGGCGTATTTATGATTAGTTGTTAATAATTAGTTTTTAAGTTTATTAACATAGTTCATAAGTTGTACTAACATTTTGAGTCCTGGTCACTTGAATAAAGAATATTATTATTATTATTATTAAGACTTGAAGGTCAGAGGGTCTCGGGTTCAGACCCTCTATGTTAGTGGTGGTGGTTTCCGCACTTAGTCCCTGTTATGGACCATTGTGCGTGAGCCTTTGCGTCCACATTTACTCACTCCAGCCAGCCCACCTCTCTCCAGAAGCAGATCAGGTTTCCAAATCCGTGCAAAACTTCCCCAATGGAACTCGGCGATCCTAGGGTTACCTTCCGTATGTCATCCGGTTCAGACTCTACCTATGAATTTTCGAACTTATGTGCGTAAATACAGCTTGCTTGCATTGGAGAGCACATTAAGCCATTAGTGCTGGCTGGACTGAACATCTTTTGACTTTTACTTTACTTTTAACTTTTACTCTACTTTTTATTTTTCTTACTATTTCAGTTGTGACTAACGATTGTAATTGTTATTTCTAGTTGCTGGACATTGTTCACCCAGCGGCCAAGACTTTGGTTGACATCGCCAAATCTCAGGATGCCGAGGTAAGTTCTCTTAACATGTCTGTTTCAATTCATGTACGTATAATACATACATAAAACCACGCCTCTTTTGCTCAAGAGGTAGGCAGGCAGTTATCTTATACGGTCATATTTTGCCAGTTATATAGTTGGTCCCACGTAATAGATCACCTATTGCCACAATGGGGACCTCACCTGTAAGGGGCACCACTTACAGCTGAGGTTGGCTAGGGCTCCTAAGATGATGGTTGGATCCCTATACACCAAATCTGGTTTAACCATAGAATGATGTTTTACTCTGGGTTGTGGAGGTCAAACCGCAGTTGTTTCGTGTAATAACTGAAATTCAGTCAAAATCTGGTTAGACCAGTAAGCAGAACCTGGACCCTAAGCTTAAGTCTATGATGGAATGATTTTGGAGAAAGGGTAGGTCAAAAGTACCCTAAACCGACGGGCGTGTGTAAGGTTAATGAATGTGAATGAAGCTAAAAGTGTGTGCCAAGGTCGTAGCGAAATAAAATAAAAGAAGATTTGTCAGTCTGTCGGTTACTCTTATAGGGGGGATCTGTCAGTCAGCCTGTCGTGATTCTAAAGGGGAAGGGGATTGTCCGTCTGTCTGTCTGTCGGTGACTCTTAACGATTCTTAAAAAGGCAATGAGATTGAGAAGAATGCCTCAAGGAACTCATCTCGGTTTTTTTAGTAACTGGAAGGATGTGATCTTTGCCTACCCCTACGGGAAAGAGGCGTGACATTATGTATATAATATATACATAATGTCACGCTTGCATGATAGAATAAAGCCGCTCTAGTTAACGCTGCGCTCTACATTCAACTGTCGTTTTTAAGTTGTTTCTAATGAAGCCAAATGTGCATAAATGTTAAGTTTTCTATGCCAACCTCATGAAACATATTTTTAAATTTTATTATAAAAATGTTCCATGAAATATGTGGTATGTTAATATTACCAATGATTTCTTTCTTTATTTTAAATAATGGCTTCGTGCGTCTAGCACATTTAGCCAGTGTCAAGTAAGTGATATATTAATTATATATAATTCATTGTAAATGAGAATGAGTGGTGATAAAAATGATAAATGGTAAATGAGATACCCTCCCCTAAGCCCCTTGAGTCCTCAGTAAAGATGTGGGACTATACTGAGATCTCACATGGACTCCTTGAGAGAAAATTTTAAAAGTGATGTTGCACCGTTTTGTTTGATTTACCAACACTCATGTATATTCACAAACACTTGACGGTTAATAATCCACCGTTATTACACATTAATGTAAGAAATATCACAAATTAAAAAAAAATAAAACTAAACTGCAGACATGACGCTTCACTTTCCCGCCAAGAAGTCTACCAATGATTATAAACACGGATCCAATTACTGAACCTCCTGTGAGGACACAACATATATGAGTTAACAAACTATATACTATTAAATCTATACTCGTATCATCAGTAAAGTTTAGTTAATTAATTCTTACTCTTTTCCAGGTTGGAGATGGGACTACATCAGTGGTTATACTCGCTGGCGAGCTTCTGAAGAGACTGAAGCCTTTTGTGGAAGAAGGTAAAAAGATTGCCTCATGACAGTGAGTTTCTTGCCCGTTCTTCTAACAGAGCGAGGGGGTTCTTACAGAGAGTACGGGGATCCTACCAAGCCAACCTCACCTGCAAGTGGTGCACCTGCCGATTAACGGACGAGGCTCTGGCGAACATAACAGTGCCTGGTAAGCGGTAATAGGCTCGCCACCTATTACGTGGGACCAACTATATAATTGGTGAAGTGTATTATGAAGCGTATATTATGCCTTTTTCTACCAACAAAGTTATGTGCGTAATTATCGCTTGCTCCGTGCCTCTGAAAGCACGTTAAGCCGTTGGTCTCGGCTGTCATGAACATCTATGGCAGTCGTTACTAGGAAGTCAGTGCCTTCTAACAGACAGCTGGTTTAACCATAGAATGATGTTTCCCTCTGGGTTGCGGTCAGACGGCAGTCGCTGCATGTAATAACTGAAATTCAGCCAAATCTGGTTGAACCAGTGAGCAGACCCTGGGTTCTAAGCTTAAGTCTAGGGCAACCGGGATAATGCTAGGATACAATGACTTAAATGTGATAGACTCTGTAACCTTGTCAACTAGAATAATTAAATAAAACCAAAGCCAATGATTATAACAACGGATCCAATTTCTGAAATGGCTGTGAGGATCTACAATATTGTATGAGGCTTTGGTTCAAACAACACTGCATAGATGCATAGATGGCTCCACTGTGCAATACATATCAATTTTAACTACCAATGTGGACTTCTTGGCGGGAAAGTGAAGCGCCATGTCTGCAGTTTTGTTTTATTTTCTAAAATTTGTGATATTTCGAACATTAATGTGTAATAACGGTGAATTATTAACCGTTAAGTGTTTGTGAACATACATGAGTGTTGGTGAATCGAACAAAACAGTGCAACATCACTTTTCAAATTCTCTCAAAAAGTCCATGTGAGATCTCAGTATAGTCGCACATCTTTACTGACGACTCAAGGGGCTTGGGTGAGGGTATCTCATTTACTATTATTTATATATTATTAATATATCTCTTACAGCCTTGACACTGGCTAAATTTGCTAAACGCAACAAGCCATTATTTATAAAAAAATATAATAAAACTACAAATGTTTATGGAGGAGTATACTTAAACGCAAAGACTTTTTATTTCACATGAAATATGATACATAAGTGGTCTTGAAATTTAACCCTAAAACGGACAGAGGAGTTTAAAAATTCATTAGTTTTGCACCTTATGTTAATTGCATAAGGTTCATTTTACGGTGACAATATTTTGACCATTGTGCTATTAATATAAAGTACGCATATTTCACCAGTAAGTGGTACGCAAAAATATTATCAGAGGATACTAATATCACAATATTAAATTTATTCTTCAAAATATTTTCTCAGTGAATAAAAACTCTCATCAAATAGTCATTTTTTAAAATGAACTTTATATTTGTTAACTGGCATCAGCTTAAGGTGTTTGAATGACTTTAGTTTGTTTGTCCTTAGGTCTTAGGTTTGTTTTCCACACATGGCAAATATTCGTTTGCATGAATTAACTAATAGAGAATGCATGTGGTATTAAGTTCGCCTTCGTAATACATTTATGTGTGCAATACAGATTAAATAAATAAATATTATATCACATGAATACAGGGTGTTTCCTAAGTTTTTTTTTATCAAACCCATTATTTAGTTCCATGATTTTAGTTTAGTATCATTAAAAACTTGTGTTATGGATACTAAAAAATGGATAAACATACATAAATACCTTTATTTTTTTGTAAATACATATTTCATATACATAAAAACCACCCAGACCAGAACAAATATTCATATTCATGCACACAAAGATTAGTCCCATGTGGGAATCGAACCCACGACCTCAGGAGCGGATATTGTTTTAACCCTTAAAAAGGCAGAGCACGTTGAAAATATTCATTTTGTTTTCCACCTTAAGTTAACTGCATAAGGTTCAATTTATTGTGGTCATATATTAACCACTGCCTGGTAAAGGGTTCATTTTTATTATTCAGTGTTGAAACAGTTCCTGCCACATACCCTTGGATTGTGGAATGAGATCCCTGGCAAGGTTTTTCTTTGGTCTTACTAAAATTCCTAACTAACGGTACCTATCCAAAAGTTGACCTGCTAAATTTTGTTAATCGTTTTAAATAAAGTAGTAACTGACCTTTCTATTGGTGCTTTTAAATATAAATTAAAAAAATATTTACGTAGTACTTAATGCTGTCGATCTCTCAATTATCTTCACTAAATATTTAAAAAAAAAAGTCTTTTAAACTCAAATCCAACTGTGTTTGTTCTATGTTATTTAATCTTAAGTACCTTTACCAAATTAAAAAATTACATATATATAATATACATAAGTAATTGTAATTAAGCTGTAACTCACTACTTTTACTTTTAATTTAATTATATTATTTGGTTTTAAATATTTTGTTATATTGTTAAGTTTCTACCGTTGTGTGACGGTTGCACACGAAAGTTATAAGGTCTCCACGGAAGACCAGCGCTATTGTAGTCCTCCACTGCAGCACATGCTGAGTGGAGTCCTTTTTAGGCATATTATATTTAAACTTATTTGTAAAAATTGTTTAATGTTATGATTTCTGTTCTTTGTTTATATGTATTTATGTCTAAATAAAATTTTATATCATTTCATTTCAAAATGTATTTCAGGTGTCCACCCCCGCATTATAGTTCGCGCTGTCCGCAACGCTGGGAAATTAGCAGTTGATCGAGTGAAGGAACTTTCTGTGAAAATAGATAACCGTTCACCCGAGGAACAGAAGTAAGTCTAAATTATAAAATAAATAAACACTCAATTTTTTTCTGTCAATTACACCAATTATTTAGTTCCAAGATAAGTATCATTAAGAACTTGTGTTATGGATACTAAATAACGGATGAACATACTTAAATATATATTTTTGTAAATATATACTTAATATATATAGGAAAACACCCAGACCAGAACAAATATTCATGTTCATGCACACAAAGATTTGTTCTGCGTGGGTATCAAACCCACGACCTTAGGAGCGAAGAGCGGGTATTAAAGTAAAGTAACAAGTTCTTTATTACATAAACTATTACATAGCACTTGAAAACGTCAAAACAAATTATACGTAAAAAAAATTACTACACTGAAATCACGAAGCTTACATTCACTTACATGGATATAAATAAAAATTAGGTGTAAGTGAATCTAAGTGCCAGTTCCGAGCCCCCGCTCTGTGAGAAGAACTGAAAAGAAACTCACAGGCTATGCTCTTTCAAATTAACAATCAAAAACAAACTGACCCACCACTGTCAAAATACCAATTTTTTCAAATGTTTCCCGTAATGAATGTCTACATGGTAGATTATAAATTGCCCTCTTCCCCCCCAGATGATTCTAGGCTGGTACCACAAGGAAAATTGTTTTTTATAAAATATGTGTCCGTTTGTTCATCAGAGACCTTCTCCGCAAGTGCGCAGTGACTGCAATGTCTTCGAAGCTGATTCACCAGCAGAAGGACCTGTTCTCGCAGATGGTTGTGGATGCTGTGTTGTCTCTGGATGCTCCTCTCTTGCCTCTGGATATGATTGGTGATTACATACTTTTTTATACATACATACATTCAAGCCTGTGTCCCCGAAGGGGTAGGCAGAGGCATATTATACGCCCACACTTCGCCAATTATAATAGTTGGTCCTACGTAATAGGTGGCGCGCCTATTCCCGCTTATAGGGCACAGTTATGTTCGTCAAAGCAGCAGGTGAGGTTGGCTTGGGCTCCTTAGGTCTTGATAGGATCTCTATACACCCATTTATATTTAGTCCTAATACATAATAAATGTCCTCTTTAAATGTATTTTTAACTATATATGCATGTAAAATTACTTACTGAGTTAATTATGGTAATTGGGCCAGACCCGTGTAACTAATACTAGCAAATATTCATTTTCATGCACAAAGAGTCCTTGTGTGGTAATCAAACCCGCGATCTCAGAATTGGAATGCAGGTACACTAAACTACACGTTATATCGGCCGTCAATTCATTATATATACAGAATGTAAAATGAGCAAAAACTGAAATCTGGTTGAACCAGTGAGCAGACCCTGGGCCCTAAGCTTAAGTCTAGGACAACCGGGATAATGCTAGGATGTGATGTGATGCGGGATGTAAAAAGACCTTGATTTAAACCAATGGCTACGGATTCTACAGATCATAACAGGAGACATTATCTAAAAATTGGACGTAGTTATGCAAAATGGATCTAGCCACAATAAACTTACCTTTGAGAAAACAGGGGTGTTAGTAAATTTGAAAGAAAGAAAGAAAATAAATTTATTCAGTACAAATAAACATGGAAACATAAACATAGAAATTAACATAAAAAAGCATCGATTAAATTTACACAAGCAAAATACAACATTAAACCATGTACTGAAACGGTGTCCACTCAGCACACTGTCGGACACCATAGGATGCCACGACGCTGATCTTCCGTGAACACCTAGGCATGAAGTGTTACTACGCGCAGTATTTGTGAAATGCATCTATTTAAATAATTAAAAATAAATTATCATAAATATAATTATAAAGTAGTTTGGGATTAAAAAGTTTAAATAAAAGTATTGAGTATACATACGAATATAATGAGAAAGAAGAAGAACGAATAGTAGTGAAATGCAGATAACTTAACCAAATCGAAGTAAGACAGTGATAAACTACGAATGACACAACACAGGTATAATTAATCTTTTTGCGAAATCAGTAAATATTATTTGTATTTAAATTTAAAAGTTTTAATTGATATAGCATAATATGAAAACTATAGTTTAATTTCGAATTCCTGTTAAATACTGGGCTGGGTATTGTTATCTACTTCCTGTCTAGTATTGTATTAAAAAGTTAGACATTTATGACAGTATCTCGAAAAATCGTTTGCATAACTACATGCCATTATCATTGGAAAAGATTTTTATTATTGGTGTAAAAAAAACTGCAAATAGTAACATACAATGAAATGCGCGTAACAGTTCTGCGTGTCCCAAGCGTGCTGACATTATTTAAAGACAAAAATCCTAAGAAACAACGCTTATAATTTGTTTTAATCAACAATTATGGAAAAAAAATTAACTTGAATAAATAAATATTTTCGGACAATTACGCCAAATATTTAGTTCCAAGTTACGTATCATTAAGAACTTGTGTTATGGATACTAAACAACGCATAAACATTACATAAATAATTCTTTTAACCTTCAAAAGCTATTGAAAGAAAGAAAGAAAGAAGAAAGAAAGAAGAAAGAAAGAAGAAAGAAAGAAGAAAGAAGAAAGAAGAAAGAAGAAAGAAAGAAAGAAATTTATTCTGTGACACATGATACATTGGTTTACAAAAATAAAAATTAATAAACACATGTGGCACCGAAAAGGCTTATACTCAGCATATGCCGAGGGGTCACTATGGCCCTGTATTGATTTCCCAGGTATAGTCTCAAAGACGAAAATTATCCTGATGCTGGGCAGAATCATTATTGAGATCTTTGTGTATGTGCAGGTATCAAGAAGGTATCAGGTGGAGCATTAGAGGAATCGTTCCTGGTAGCCGGAGTGGCTTTTAAGAAGACCTTCTCATACGCTGGCTTCGAGATGCAACCCAAGACCTATGAGAACTGCACCATCGCTCTACTCAACATTGAGCTGGAATTGAAAGCTGAGAGGGACAACGCTGAGGTATGTAATATCCTTAGTCTAGTCCTGGAATTTAAACCTTGTAATAAATAATAAGAAGATTTTAGAGTATGGTCTAGTCTGTGAAGTCTAGTCTGTACAATATAGTCTGTAAAGTCTTGGTAGAATCTAGTCTGTACAGTATAGTCTGTAGAGTCTAGTCTGAACAGTATAGTCTGTATAGTCTAGTCTTTACAGTCTAGTCTGTAGAGTCTAGTATCCAGTAGAGACAAGACTCTAAAGACTTGACTTTACAGACTACTCTACAGACAAGACTGTACAGACTAGACTGTAAAAACTAGACTTTACAGACTATACTGTATAGACTAGACTCTACAGTCTAGCCTGTAGAGTCTAGTCTTTAGAGTCAGCTCTTCAGACTTTCTTAAACGCTGTCTTCGAGATGCATCTCAAGACCTAAGACCTATGAGAACTGCACCATCGCTCTACTTAACATTAAGCTAGAGCTAAAAGCGGAGAATCATGAAGTGTCCTTAGTCTTGAGTCCTTAGATTTATGAGTGCATAGGGTTCCTACCAAGATCTAAGGAGCCAAGCCAACCTCACCTGCAAGTGGTGCACCTGCCGATCAACGGACGAGGCTCTGGCAAACATAACTGTGTCTCCGGTAAGTGGAAATAGGCTCGCCACCTATTACTTGGGACCAACTATATAATTGGCGAATTGTGGCGTATAATATGCCTCTACTTACCCTTCGTCGTGATTGTATGTACATATGTATGCTAAAACAAAAATCAAAAACTTTTTATTTCATAAACTATTACATAGTATTTGAAAACGTCTAAATTATAAAAAAATAAAAAAAACAATTAAAATATAATTATACTAAAATCACGAAGCTTAGATTCACTTGCATCCAAACAATTAAAAATAACAAAAAATATTTAAGTGTAAGTGAATCTAAGTGCCAGTTCCGAGCCATTGCTCTGTTAGAAGAACTGGCAAGAAACTCACAGGCTATGCTCTTTTAAATTATCGATTGGTTAGTTACAATCTTCATTTGTCTGTGAAGCTATACAATGCAATATAATATAACATTAACAATATTCATGTTTTAAGTCATTCATATTAGAATAGCCTGTATGAAACGGCAGTTTAATCCCAAGAATTTTTATCCGCCATATTAAACAATGTTCCCTGTTCCAGGTACGAGTGGACAATGTACAAGAATACCAGAAGGTGGTGGACGCTGAGTGGCGCATCTTGTACGACAAGCTGGCCGCCATACATGAGAGCGGCGCTCAAGTGGTGCTCAGCAAACTGCCCATTGGGGACGTCGCTACACAGTACTTCGCTGATAGGTCAGTTTCAATACAGGACATGACAAAATAATGTGAAAAAGACTTCAAACATTCATGGACTAAAAAAAGATTTAAAAAATTATAAAAAAAGACTTTATAAAAATAAAAACAGGAATTTATTAAAAGGTTTTTCTGTAAAAAGAACTGCATAAAAAAGGACTTTATAAAAAAGGGCTTTGTTAAAAAAGCCACAGGAATTTATTAAAAGGTTTTCTTTAAAAAGCACTTTATAGAAAAAGTACTTTGTAATAAAGGCCTTCATAAAAAAGAACTTTATAAAAAAGGACTTTATATAAAAGGACTTTACAAAAAGGGACTTTATAAAAAGGGACTTTATAAAAAGGGACTTTATAAAAAGGACTTTATAAAAACGGACTTTATAAAGAAGGACTTTGTAAAAAAGAACTTATAAAGAACTTTATAAAAAAGGACTTTATATAAAAGGACTTTACAAAAAGGGACTTTATAAAAAGGGACTTTATAAAAAGGGACTTTATAAAAAGGGACTTTATAAAAAGGACTTTATAAAAACGGACTTTATAAAGAAGGACTTTGTAAAAAAAGACTTATAAAAAAGGACTTATAAAAAAGGACTTTATAAAAAATCACTTTATAAAAAATCACTTCATAAAAAAGTACTTTATAAAAATAAAAATAATACTTGATCAAAACGCTTGATAAAAATAGTAATATACATTAACAATTAAAGAACTTTATAATAACAAATATTTGATGTCACTTATAACTACAGCAAGATAAACAAAAGTAGAAATAACTACGATTATGGAACTGTCCATGGCGTAATAGAAGTAGGTAACTAAAAAGTAGAACGGTTGGTAAAAAAAAATAAAAAAGGACTTTAATAAAAAATAAAATACCTTGATAAAAAATCAAGGCCTAAAATACTTGGATAAAAAATATAAGACTTGGATCAAATATAAATAACTTGGATTGAAAAAGGACTTTGATAAAAAATAAAAGACTTGGATCATTATTACACTGAGTCTAATTACGGCAAGTGATATTATATTAGGTTTAATCAGTTTAACTGGCCAATGATTATAAACAACGGATCCAATTACTGAAATATGGTGCATGTGGATCACGATAGTAGACATGAGGCCTTGTAAACTAGGTAAACTAGCCAGTCCTCGGATGGGTGACCGTTTGTGTGGCATTTAAGTTGAAAGGCACGTTAAGGCGTTGGTCCTGGCTGTCATGAACATCTATGGCAGTCGTTATTAGGAAGTCAATGCAATCTAACAGACTGACAGCTGGTTTAACCATAGAATGATGTTTCCCTCTGGGTTGCGGTCAGACGGCAGTTGTTTCGTGTAAACTGAAATTCAGTCAACTCTGATTGAACCAGTGAGCAGACCCTGGGCCCTAAGCCTGAGTCTAGAGCAGCCGGGATAATGCTAGGATATGATGAAGAATCTAAATATCTCATCGAATTCCTCTTACCTTGGTTCATAAGAGAATGCCCGTGCTCAGTTACGTTCACGAGTTGTTATGACGAGGAATTTAATTTGGTATTATAGAGACATGTTCTGCGCTGGACGAGTGCCCGAGGAAGACATGAAGAGGACCCAGCGAGCCTGCGGGGGCGCAGTCCTATCCTCAGTCAGGGAGCTCCAGAAGGAAGCCCTAGGGCACTGCAAGCACTTTACTGAAAGACAAGTGGGTGGAGACAGATATAATTTCTTTACGGGTAAGTGTTAACATATATCACCTAACTTACAGAAAATTTACTTAAATATGAATAAAATTATTTATTTGGTCCACACAATTAGGTACTGAAGCGCTTATAGCTCTGCGGTTCTCGGTGGGAAACGATCACCGAAGTACAGCAGAGTTTACAGAGGTCAGTCCTTGGATGGGTGACCGTTTGTGTGGCATTTGATATCGAGCGCTTTCGTGCTTCGGAAAGCACGTTAAGCCGTTGGTCCCGGTTATCACTAAATGTGGTAGTCGTTAAGCCATGTTAGAGGCCTAATGGGCGGCTTGATAAATTCTAACAGCAGGACGCCATACACCTGCCTCCACCAATCCGCACTGGGTCAGCGTGGTGGAGTATGACCCAATACCCTTACAATACCTTGGTATGTGAGAGGAGGCTCGTGCTCAGTAGTGGGACGTTAATGGGCTGAGATGATGAATTAGGTACTTACATTTCTTCATTTAGTTTTAAAGGCATAGTAATGCCAACAGAAAACAAAGAAAACAAAAAAAGAAAACTCTTACTACGTAATACGTGTAAATAACTACATATTATAAAAAAAAGTCGCTTTCCTCCGTCTGTTTCTATGTATGCTTAGATCTAGAGTTGCCAGGAATATTCGGCTACTATTCGGTATTCAGCCGAATAGTACGTACTATTGGCCGAAAAATACGTACTATTGGCCGAAAAATACGTACTATTGGCCGAATAATACGTACTATTGGCTGAATAATACGTACTATTGGCCGAATAATACATACTATTCGGAGGAATACTAAAGTTACGAGACCAAAAAAATATTAGCAGCATATTTCTTAGCAATACATCAGATATTTCCCATAAATTAAAAAAAAAATTATAGTCAGCCGTAATTATAATTAGTCGCCAAAAATCTGCTAGTTAGTGGCTGCTGGAGTTTTTAATTATCTCATTTGATAATATTATTTTATACTTAAAAGTTATCTTAATTTTAATATATTTTTTTGGTAACGTTTTTAAAATTTCGCGTTATCCGCGGGTTAGAGGGATTACGATTCCTACTTGTCACTGGCATATACGACTGAGTCCATATCAATAGGAGAAAAAACCATTTGGTTTGTAATAATGTGTGCATAAAAGTGTGAAATAAAAATGTTTAAATGTTCACACAACAGGTTATGAAAAAGATGAAGCACCAGTTGGTAAGATTTAACTAATTCATTTGAAGGTAGTTTGTATTACAGATTGCCTAAAATAAAACAGACCGTTCAGTCAATTTCATTCTCAATTGCTCTCATCTTGGTCGAGGGGAAGCCTAAACCCAGTCATTATCCGGCTTGAACTTTTTTTTTGATGTGAATATCATTAAATGACCTCTCGTTGTGTGTAGAGCGGGTGTGACTTTTACTGGCTTTAAACCTGATCCTTCTTGAGCCTGCTATCCCTTGGGGCCGTGGTAACCCTTTCGAAAATTCCCGAAACCCAGTTGCCTTAGACTGTGCAGACTATCAGCACTCGAACCATGAAATTTGGGAAGTCGTTTCTGAGCAAGACCACTAAGCTCTGAAATTCGCTGCCGGCTCATGTGTTTCCTATTTCCTATGATCCCGGGTCTTTTAAGCGGGGCGTGAAACGGCATTTTAGCAGGCCGTCATGAATGGGTGCGCTTTGTACCGTGCTCATTTTACGGTATGAGGAGCTTTCATTTTTTTTTGGATTGCATCGTCTGCTTACCATCAGGCAGGATGTAGTCATGACGTGATGCATTAAAAAACAACTTCAGCTTAGGGCCCAGGGACTGCTTACCGGTTTAACGAGATTTGGCTGAATGTCAGTCATTACACGGAGCGACTGCTGTCTGACCTCTGCAACTCAAAGGGAAACGTCTTTCTCTTGGTAAACATTGCAGTCCACTGCTGAACATTGGCGTCCCCAATAGATTACATTCTATTTACCTTATTTTGGCCATGTCCCTTTATATGTGCTATGCCTCTTTATACGTGCTATGCCCCTTAGGACATCTTATACCCCTTTGTGCGTCCTATGCCCCTTTGTACGTCTTATCCCCCCTTGTACGCCCTTTGTCCCTTGGACGTCTTATTCCCCTTTGTACGCTCTTTGCCCCTTGTACGTCATATGCCCCTTAGGACGTCTTATACCCCTTTGTGCGTCATATGCCCCTTTGTATGTCTTATACCCCTTTATGACGGACAAAGGGGATAGAAAGTATGCCCCTTAGGACGTCTTTTAACCCCTTTGTGCGTCCTGTGATCCTTTGTACGTCTTATCCCCCTTTGTACGTCCTATGCCCCTTTATATTTCTTAAGCTTCTTCATACGGTTTATACCCCTTGATGCGTACGGCTTTTGCCCCTCTCACTCGTTTAGTATGTATGGTCGAATCAGTATGTTAGAGATAGATAGATTATTATATATTTTGATCGTATAGTAACATTGTTTATGGTCTTTGTCGTTCCGTACGTACGGTTTTAAGCCCTTTTAAAAGTATAAGTATAAGTAAAACTCGTTTTCTTTTTCTAATTAGTAGGTGGTCTATATTAGAGATATAGATTAATGTATTTTTGGTCGTACAGTATATTGATTATGGTATTTTACAAAAATCGTAACATTAAGTATGGTTATATTGTTCCTATTTACACGATTGTACATTGCAAATAAATCACACTTTACAAATTACAATCTCAGTATATTCAACTTTTTTAATCCTGACGTTTCGAATAATGGACAGTCATTGGTGGTCACAGAGAGACTGATACAAAGTGTCAAGATTTTAAGACATAATCTGAAAAAAGCAGAGATGAGATTCTTAAGGCATTCTTCTCAATATAATTATTATTTTTCCTACGCAGTATTTATTACATGTCCTTTATCAGGTATATTTTTTGCGAACGTAAAAAAATCGTCCATTTAAACTAGACTAAATTACACTATCTATTTTTAAAAAAACGTATCAAAATGCTTTGCGTAGTTATAAATTCTTTAGACCTGCTATGAGTTTTGACAGTATTTTTTTTAAAATTTATTTATTTAGTACACACAGTAATATACAAAGAGAATAACTAAAAACTAAGAAACATGGGGTACAGGGCACAGTTTATTCCACAAAAAATATCTTGTAGTATAATAAAAAACATATGTTTGTCTGACAGGCTGTGTTGCTGCAAAAACATGCACTTTAATTCTGCGTGGAGGCGCCGAGCAGTTCTTAGAAGAAACTGAGAGGTCCCTGCATGACGCAATCATGATCGTCAGGAGGACCATTAAGAATGATGCTGTGGTCGCTGGTAAGTTTATCATCATCAGAGTCATCATCTCAGTAGGAGCCGAGCAGTTCTTAGAAGAAACTGAGAGGTCCCTGCATGACGCAATCATGATCGTCAGGAGGACCATTAAGAATGATGCTGTGGTCGCTGGTAAGTTCATCATCATCACCATCACCAGAGTCATCATCCATCATCTTTATCTGAGTAGGAGCCGAGCAGTTCTTTTAAGAAACTAAAAGGTCCCTGCATGACGCCATCATGATCGTCAGGAGGACCATTAAGAATGATGCTGTGGTCGCTGGTAAGTTCATCATCATCACCATCACCAGAGTCATCATCCATCATCTTTATCTGAGTAGGAGCCGAGCAGTTCTTTTAAGAAACTAAAAGGTCCCTGCATGACGCCATCATGATCGTCAGGAGGACCATTAAGAATGATGCTGTGGTTGCTGGTAAGTTCATCATCATAACCATCACCAGAATCATCATCCATCATCTTTATCTGAGTAGGAGCCGAGCAGTTCTTTTAAGACACTGAGAGGTACCTGCATGACGCCATCCTGATCGTCAGGAGGACCATTAAGAATGATGCTGTGGTCGCTGGTAAGTTCATCATCATCACCATCACCAGAGTCATCATCCATCATCTTTATCTGAGTAGGAGCCGAGCAGTTCTTTTTAAGAAACTGAGAGGTCCCTGCATGACGCCATCATGATCGTCAGGAGGACCATTAAGAATGATGCTGTGGTTGCTGGTAAGTTCATCATCATCAGTGTCATCATCAAATCAGTAGGAGCCGAGAAGTTCTTTGAAAAAAAAACTTAAAGATCCCTACATGACGAAATCATGATTGTCAGAAAGACCATTAAGAATGATGCTGTGGTGGCTGGTAAGTTCATCACCATAGTCATCTTACATCCTCATCATCTTAGTAGGAGCCGAGCAGTTCCTTGAAAAAATACTTAAAGATCCCTACATGACGCAATCATGATTAAAGACCATTAAGAATTATGCTGTTGTTGCTGGTAAGCACCAGAGTCATCATCTATCATCTTTATCTGAGTAGGAGCCGAGCAATTCTTTGAAAACAAAATATTTATTTAGGAAATCCACCACGTGTCAATGCAACAACGACAGTAATGCCGTCTAGCGAAAAATATCAGAAATACAGTACTGTCGATGTTTCTACGAGTGTAAATAGCATTTACGCACATTGTGCATTATCTAGTTTTTTTAAGAGTATAATTAAGTCATTGTTGCACCGAATGAGAGATATGTTTGTGCATTATTTAGTTAGAAAGTGTCCGAAAAGGCACGTCTGGCAGTTCATAGAGGTGTGTTGGTACCTACACTAATGTATGGAAGCGAATGTTGGTTATGGCAGAAGAAACATGAAAGAAAGAATAATGCTGTAGAGATGAGAGCACTCAGTAGTATTCTAGGTGTGACATTGAGTGATAGGATTAGGAATGAGGTGATAAGGGTCGAAGCTGGTGTAAATGAAGATATAGTGACAAGAATTGAAGAAGGTATGCTTAAATGGTTTGGTCACGTTGAGATGAATGAAAGTAGATTAACGAAAGTGATTTATGATGGACAAGTGATTGGAAGTGTTAGGAGGGGAAGCTATGTAAGACCTTCCATGACCAAATTCATAAGATTTTAGAGATAAGACAGGTCAAAAGTACCCTAAACCGACGGGCGTGTATGAGGAGGTTAATGAGTGTGAATGAAGCTAAAAGTGTTTGCCAAGATCGTAGCAAGTGGAAGGATGTGATCTCTGCCTACCGCTACGGGAAAGAGGCGTGACATTATGTATGTATGTATGTTATCCGTTATTTAAGTTCTTAATGATATTTATCTTGGAACTCAATAATTGGTGTAATTGTCAGAAAAATATTTATTTATAGTATGTAATATATAATTATATATTTATTGGTATTTAAAATACTATGCTTCGGAAGGCACGTTAAGCCGTTGGTCCCGGTTATCACTAAATGTGGTAGTCGTTAAGCCATGTTAGAGGCCTAATGGGCGGCTTGATAAATTCTAACAGCAGGACGCCATACACCTGCCTCCGCCAATCCGCACTGGGTCAGCGTGGTGGAGTATGACCCAATACCCTCACACCTTGGTATGTGAGAGGAGGCTCGTGCTCAGTAGTGGGACGTTAATGGGCCGTGATGATGATGATGAATATATAATTTCAGGTGGTGGAGCAATTGACATGGAGATATCAAAGCACCTTCGCGAACATTCGAAGAGCGTCGCCGGCAAGGAACAGCTCTTGCTGGGAGGCGTGGCTCGGGCCTTCGAGGCGATCCCGCGGCAACTGTGCGACAACGCAGGTTTCGATGCTACCAACCTGCTCAACAAGCTCCGCCAGAAGCATCATCAGGGTGAGTGGAAGAGCTGGTACCTTAGATTGAAGGTTAGGAAGTTTGGCAGATGCTGGAAACCAGGACAGATGATAAGAAAAAGTGTAAGGGGAGAAGCATCTTTAGCAAGAGTGGCTGGCACCTAAGAAGGTAGCAAGTTGGACAAGAGCTGGTATCTTAGATTAGAGGTTGGGAAATTAGATAGGGTCTAGAAACTTGGGCAGATGCTGGAAACCAGGACAGATGACAGGAAATGTGAAAGGGAAGAAGCTTCTTTATCAAGAGTGGCTGGCATCTTAGAAGGTAGCAAGTTTGACAAGAGCTGGTATCTTAGATTGAAGGTTAGGAAGTTAGATAGCATCTAGAAACTTAAGCAGATGCCGGAAACCAGGACAGACGATAGAGTCTTGGACTGGTCTGCTCATGTCTACTATGTTTATTCGTAATCATGCTCGTATAACTTAAAGAAGAGTAATTTTTTTCTTTTATTTTAAATCTTGTGACTGCAGAACACAGGTTTTTATAGGTTTCTCAAATTGTTTCACTATTAAGTACATTTTCTTGTAACTGGCTGGAGAAAAATTAAGCTTGACGATTTTCTTGCCCGTTTTTTTTACGATCAAGCTCCCGCCCGCAGTGAATGGGCGCGCTATTTTTTAAGTTTTGACCTTCATAAGAGCTCTATTGAGCCAAACTTCAATAAATAATTTTGACTTTGACTAACAAAACCGAAGGCGTTTTGGACTACCTCATCTCAATTAACTTTTTTATGAGATTATTGAACTGATCATCATTTCAGCCTATTAACGTCCCACTACTGAGCACGAGCCTCCTCTCACATACCAAGGTGCGAGGGTATTGGGTCATACTCCACCACGCGGACCCAGTGCGGATTGGCGGAGGCAGGTGTATGGCGTCCTGCTGTTAGAATTTATCAAGCCGCCCAATTAGGCCTCTAACATGGCTTAACGACTACCACATTTAGTGATAACCGAGACCAACAGCTTAACGTGCCTTCCGAAGCACAGAAGCGCTCGATATCAAATGCCACACAAACGGTCACCCATCCAAGGATTGATCTCTGTAATCTCTGCTTTACATTGGTGATCGTTTCCGACCACCGAGCACCGCGGAGCTACGAGCGCTTCATTGCATCGAACTGATGGTATAACCATAAGTTTTTATCCACAGGTGAAATATGGTACGGAGTCGACATCCTGAAGGAGGATATCGCGGATAACTATACGTCTTGCGTATGGGAGCCTGCCGTGGTCAAGATCAATGCCATCAGCGCCGCCTGCGAGGCAGCCGCCCAGGTCAGTGGTTACCATGAATTATCATCACACCATTGTGATCTTGCATACATGTATCCCATGAATTACTACACCATTTTATTCTTAATACATATCGCATGCTTAATGGTATAGTGACTTAACTCAAAACAGACGATTTTTGGGTAAAATCACGAAACTTAGATTCACTTATATGCAACAAAATAATTTATTAACAAAAAATATTTAATTGTAAGTGAATTTAAGTGCCAGTTCCGAGCCACTGCTCTGTAAGAACAACTGGCAAGAAACTCACATGCTATGCTCTTTTAAATTTATCCATAAGTTTGGTACTTGAATTACAATCTTCATTTGTCTGTGAAGCCATACAATGCAATGTAATATAACATTAACAATATTCATGTTTTAAGTCATTCATATTAGAATAGCCTGTATGAAACGGCAGTTTGATCCCAAGCATTTTTATCTGCCATATAGTCTTTAAATAGAATAGTATCCATTTGAAGATAGCTTGCCTGTCGTGGATCTCTTATGAAGTATATGAAACATTTATTGGGTTATATATATATATTGGGGTAGGTCTGAACCCCTTATGGAGTACGTTATGTACCCCATAGGCTTCTCTTAAACCTAAAAAATTTAATGATATACGATTAAAAGTCAATGATTATATCAACGGATCCAATTTCTGAAATGGCTGTGAGGATCTACAATATTAATATGAGGCTTTTATATCGTCCTATTGGTATTGAGAAGAGGTCTAAATTCTTAAAATTTATAGTATATAATGTTATTGTTTGATTAATGTTAATGTTACTAGGTTAATTTATGTAAAGAAGGAAATGTGAACGAGCGTATCTCGCCCACAAGCTTTATAGCTTGTCGAGAAATATATGTAATGTCTTTACTGTAGGTTTTAAAATGAATGAAAGATTTAAAAAAAAAAATCACATAAAATAGAGTAACATGTGGGACTTCTTGGCGGGAAATTGAAGCGTCATGTCTGCAGTTTTGTTTTATTTTCTAAAATTTGTGATATTTCTAACATTAATGTGTAATAACGGTGGATTATTAACCGTTAAGTGTTTGTGAAATTCATGAGTGTTGGTAAATCAAACAAAACAGTGCAACAACACTTTTCAAATTTTCTTTCAAGGAGTCCATGTGAGATCTCAGTATAGCCTCACATCTTTACTGAGGACTCAAGGGGCTTAGGGGAGGGTATCTCATTTACCATTTATCATCTTGATCACCACTCATTCTCATTTACTATAAATTATATATAATTAATATATCACTTACTTGACACTGGCTAAATGTGCTAGACGCACGAAGCCATTATTTAAATGGAAGAAGAAGAAGAGTAACATGTAGTTAAGTTATATATAAAGTTTATTTCCTTTAAATAATGTTAGTAAAAACGTATCCCACAAAACCTTTTGACTGGTTTGTCTGTGGGTCACAGTCTCTTTTATACTAATTACAACTAATTTTATAAATAAATAAATTACAATTTTGCACTTACACCAATATAGTGTTTTTTTTAAATTTGCATTGTACATACTTGTTTTTGTTTGTTTCCATTCTAATGGCTTCAGGTATACTATTTAAAAGATATGGAAACTGTTTTTTATAGTCCTGTCACCATTATTATTGTATACTCTGGGTACATTGAGTTTACCGGCGGTCATTGAGCGTGTATGAGTTTATAGTTTATTTGGTTGCTATGTTACCGATATAGCGTGGTGGCGAGTATACCCGTTTTCCACTCCTGAGGTCGTGGGTTCGATTCCAACACAGGACATATATTTGTCTGTATAAATATGTATATTTTTTCTGGTCTGGGTGTTTTTCTATATATATTCAGTATGTATTTACAAAAAAAAAAGTATTTATGTATGTTTATCCGTTATTTAGTATCCATAATACAAGTTCTTAATGATACTTATCTTGGAACTAAATAATTGGTGTAAGAGTCAGAAATATTTATAAAATATTTATTTATGTTATATAATAGAACATCTATTTTGCCAAACGCAGAGCGTGTGAATGTCAATATAAAATAAGTGGAATTAAAAGTCATTGTAATAATCATAATAAAATAAAACTCATGTCAAAATAACGAATAATATCAATTTTGGTGTTAAAATATTCTGCGAGTGAATAAAAACATTAAGTTTTTAGCCATAACTGTAGTATTTTTTAAATATGGATAAACTAAGCTCTCTCATTGAGTTTGGTAACTTATTAAATATCTTAACACAAATTGGATAACAATTCCTTTTCTTAGAAGTGGGTTTTTATGGGCTGTCTCGATGATACTTTTACAGTGATTTATACAAGGATATTCCATCGTATATGGATTTTGTTTGCTTATATATAGTTAAATTATAATTATTTAATAATTAAATCGTTTATTTGGTACTAAAACTTCAAGGGCAGGTCAAAAGTACCCTAAACCGACGGGCGTGTATGAGAAGGTTAATGAGTGTGAATGAAGCTAAGAGTGTGTGCCAAGATCGTAGCAAGTGGAAGGATGTGATCTCTGCCTACCGCTACGGGAAAGAGGCGTGACATTATGTATGTATGTATGTATGTAAAACTTTTTGTTTCTGTCTTTCCAGATCCTCTCCGTTGATGAAACAATTAAGAACGTGAAGGGCGGCGGCGAAGGACCGCCCGGCCGCGGAATGGGCCGTCCGATGATGGGGTAGATTTATACCCCAACACGCTTTTAACTATTAAAACATAATATAGTTTAGCATACCAGCTGATTTTCGCCCTTCTCGTTATCTCTTTAAGTCTTTCTAGCTCTCGTCCTATGGAACGAAAATTTGTCATTGCGTCGTGTCGCAATTTGTAGTGTCGTGTCGCAACGTGTCGCGTCGCAATTTGTCGTGTCGCGTCGCAATGTGTCGTGTCGCGTCGCAATGTGTCGTGTCGCGTCGCAACGTGTCGTGTCGCGTCGCAACGTGTCGTGTCGCGTCGCAATGCGTCGTGTCGCAACGCATTTTGTTGTGTCGTATCGCTTCGAAATAAGTCGTGTCGTGTTTTGATCGCTCTATAAGGACGCGGGGATGGAATAGTGACTAAAGGATGTGAAGATATTGAGGTCACATTGAGTGTATAGTTAGCGGCCCATAAGTTGAACAAGTCTGGATGCTTGGAAAAACATTCATCATCTTAGCATCCTTGGTAATACCCCGGTACCCTAAACTTGGGGCCCAGGGTCTGATTACTGGTACATGGAGCCGCCGTCTGACGCCACCCAGAGGGAAATATCATTCTATGGTTAAACCAGCTGTCAGGATAGAAGGCACTGACTTCCTAATAACGACTGCCGGGACAATGGCTTAACGTGCTTTCCGAAGCCAGGGTTTGAACCCGTGATTCTGCGTAGATAACCACCAATTTTGTTCAACTTACGGGCCGTTGATAATTATACTTTACGGTACACTTATAAATTAATGTGATAACTTTCAGTTTGTTAAAGTTGGAATTCACAACAGTTTGCCTACTTTTAACACTTCATTATATAAAATGGTACTCCACTTTGAATGTAAAATAAATTATAATATGTTAAAATATTCTGGTGTAAAAATGGTCTTACATTTTGTCACAGACGGAATTTGTAAATGGCATTTTTACAAAACAGCTAGGCGAAATGTTAATTGGGAACTGTATTTTTTTAGTCTAGCACAGAAAATAAGTCCGATTCAATGGACTTATATGTAGTATTAAAAATGCTAGGCGGGTTGTTAAATATGTTTATTTTTTTCCAATGAGTCCCAATTTACTATTTATTTGTCAATAAATCTAGTATTTCCCCATTTTTCATATAACATTTTCTGTATAATTTCTATGAAAAGTAAGGACAGCATAAAAACATCGCCTCGCTTCACAATCGCTAGCTAATAAGTAATTATTATTAATTAATATTATTATTATGATAATAAAAACAATTTTAACACTGCTATGATTGTTTTTTTTTTTATTTTCCTAACGCTCTAAACTCGAAAGTCTAAATCGTTTATACAGTTATATATAATAATAATAAGCTTGAGGGGGAGGCTCGTGCTCTGAAAATAACAACAAATACAAACAAACAAACAACAAGGTTAGGTAATAATACCACAAAATACTGCAGTCTTACCACCATCTCTTATTGCGATTCATTTTAGGACCTAAACTGAATAGAATCGCTAATTCGTACTACCACATCTCATAAACGTCTCAGTTTGAGCATCTTTTTTTGACAGCGATTCACTTAAAAGTTGGATCGCTGTCACGACTTCGTTCATTCTATTTGTATGAATTTGGTACCACCACGTTCTTTGACGACCTATATTGACACGCGTAGCTGTCATTTAAAGCGATCCAAAATAAGTTGCTATTTTGTAACCTAAAGTGAATAGAAGAAGTGATTTGTTTTATTCGTGTTGGATTTTATTACAATAAATCGTTAATAAACAATTATCGTGAGTATCCAGTGATGTAATAAAGCTTCATTGTATTTAATTCATAAATTTTTACATATTTATATATAAATTCATACTATTTAGATGTCGGATGAATGGGTTAAATTCGAGTTCTTAGAGAATGACTACAGCGAGTCGAATATAAGACGAAAGCGTCAGCGTATGTCGCTGAGGGTACAAGCGGACGCCTTTGAACTTGAAGACCGAGAGTTCATTCGGCAATATCGTCTGTCCAAACCTTTGGCGCAAGAGCTTTGCGAGGAAATAAGACCAATGATGAGGGAAATAAGGCGGTCTAGTGATCTGTCTGTGGAGACAAAGGTAATAACAATATCTGTAGGTAGCAATTTTAGTAATTTTTATGTTGTTTTGAAACTTTATTTTATGCCTATTTCAGGTTTTAACTGCATTGTCATTTTATGCCAATGGCTCCTACCAGAGACCCATTGGTAGTATCAGTGCACATTCTATGGCTCAACAAACAGTATCATCGGCTATAGCACAGGTGACAGCATGTCTAAATTCATCTGCAATGAGAAGAAAGTATATTGTTTTTCCAAAAAGTCAACAAGAAAGGTCCCTCATTAGAGCAGAGTAAGTCATAATTAGATTTGACATATAAAATTAAATGTTGATTTTCCATTTTCTAGCTGACTTAACCGTTATTTATATTTTAAGTTAAGTTAAGTATAGCCTATATACTGTCCCACTGCTGTGCAAAGGCCTCCATCATTGAAATCAATATTATATTTTATTAACAGGAAATCCTTGAAACTATGATTGTATCTTTGGTTTTCACACAAACGACATAAGAACATTGCTAAGTCCAAACTGTTACAATCTATAATCCACAGTAGACAATTAAACATTATAATGGACCTTCCACTGTACCTATGAAAATTAAAGATACTTATATAAATTAAAATAAAATATTTGGTGTGACACTTTATTATTTATGACAAGTATACTTATAACTATTCAAATTAACATTTTGAATATAATGTACTTATAACTATTTAAATTAATATTTACAAGGTTCTACAAGAAATTTAACATGCCCGGGGTGATAGGATGTATTGATTGTACTCAAGTTGCTATAATCAGACCTTCCCAACATGAAGAAAGATATTACTGCAGGAAACACTATCATTCCCTAAATGTACAATTGGTGAGTTTCTTTACTTCCATATTATTAAGTACTCGTTTTAACTTAAACATTTACCATCAGTAATTTAAGTTTGTTATATGTCTTGGGATGGTCATAAATGCTAACAAAAATCATGATGTTTGTTTTTCTGAGCAGTGAAAGAAGGACAAACAATCAAATAGGCTCATTCTCATAATAATTTTGAATACACATGTTATTTATTTTATTTATTTATTTATTTATTTATTGAGAAAACCAACAGCGTATACAGTTAAACAATTAACATAAGTACTTAAAGCTAGTTGGCCAATAACAGGTTTCCCTAATATATCAAACAATGTGAGTGGTAAGCAAAGAAACAATTACAAGCAATAAAATATAAAAGAGGCAGTTGCTGTCTAGTGCTAATAACTCCTGGTAATTCTGGCAGTTATGTGGTAATTAAAGAACATGAAACTAATATAATTACATAAATAAAATAACAATATAATAGAGGCTATGAAATAATGTTAATGTAATGGTTATGAAATAATGTTAAAGTAATGGTTATAAAATAATGTTATAATAAAGGTTATGGATTAAATGATAAAACAATTTTAAGGAAGTGCGGAAACTAAAAAGACTTAATTTTGTCCTTTAGCGTGGTCTGTACGTGTTTGAAGGAACTTTTAGAATTAGAAAAGATATCAATGTGTCCAAATAGTTCGTTATATGTACGTGCCAGACGAGAGAGAACCGAGTTACGATGATACTTAGCATTGTGTCTCGGAGTCTGCAACAAGGGAGTGACGCGGGTGCGGTACTTTGGAGCACTGAACATAATTTTAGAAACGAGATCCGTACAGTCAATTTTACTGTTTAGTACATCATGTAACAAAGCCATGTCCAAAACAATACGCCTATGCTCCAAAGACATAATATCAAACTCAAGGCAACCGTCATTATAACTGTCCAGACTTTTACGGCAACGAAAACCAAGATGGTTTATAAATATTTTCTGAATACGCTCCAAACGGGTTTTATAGAGATTATACTGTGGAGACCATACAGGGCTTGCATTCTCCAGTACACTCCTAACATAAGCAAAGTAGACAATCTTAATGACTCGGATATCAGAAAATGGCTTACAGGTGCGAATAATAAAACCAAGATTTTTATAAGCCTTGGAGACAATTTCATCGATATGAGAGGATAGTATCATTTTTTGATCGAGATAAACGCCTTAATCTCTTACACAATATTTACGGCTGATTTGAACTCCATCAAAGTGATAATTATGTACAATGGACTTGGGTTTCCGCGTAAATGTAATACACTCACACTTAGCCGAGTTTACTATAATATTATTTTCTTTGTAATATACAAATAAACGATCCAAGTCTCCTTGCAAAAGTTTGCAATCATAAACAGTATTAATCCTACAGAAAATCTTTTTGTCGTCCGCGTACATAAGGTAATTAGCATGTTCGAGGCACTGTCCTTTGTCATAAAGGTATGCATTATAAAGAAGAGGGCCCAAATGCGAGCCCTGGGGAACTCCTGTTGGGATGTTGACAAAATTCGAGCGATAACCACCTATTACGACAGCCTGAGAACGATTCATGAGATATGACCACACGATCGAATGCTTTTTCAAAATCAGTGTAAATCACGTCAACCTGCCCTCCACGGTCCATATTCTCAAGAACAAATTCAGAAAAACATGCCAAATTAGTTGTAATTATTAATTTTATAATAATTATCTACAATTTTGTTAATATCAATTTTATTACAGATTTGTGATGCCAATATGCAGATTACTAGTGTGGATGCTAGTTATGGTGGAGCAACCCATGATAGTTTCATATGGAATAATCATCCTATTAGAAGTCACCTAGAAAGTCAAAATGAATATGTGTGGTTACTTGGTAAGCATTATTGAATATAATAAATTAATAATTATTGATAATTTACATTCTTATTATATTAATTATTTAACTTATTCCGTATGTTCTTGGTATTAATCAGTCTATAGTTTAAATTTTTAAAATAAAATACTATAATAATTAATGACCTAATTTCTAAATGTTTCAGGTGATTCTGGGTATCCACTAAGGCGGTACATTATGACACCTATTGTGAATGCATTGCCAAACACTCCGGAGGCTCACTATACGGAAATGCATGTTCGAGCTAGGAACATTGTAGAGAGGACTATAGGGCTCCTAAAGGCACGTTTTCGTTGTCTTCTGGTTCACCGAGTTTTGCACTATACTCCTAAAGTGGCTGCCTCTAATGTGAATGCTTGTGTAATCCTTCACAATATTTGCAATAAGGCGAACACAGAAGTCCCAGAACTGAGCGATGCCGAACTTCAACAAGAAGCTCAAATGCAGTCAGGAGGAGAAGTATATAACTCCAGTCATGGTAATAATCCTGACTTGCAACTTGGACAGGCTACAAGGCAGGACCTTATTCAACGTCTGTGGCAGGCAAGGGCATCCTAAAATGAAAAATAACGTGTCAATTATGTTCATTGTTTGTTATTCTTATTAGTTTGTAAAAACAAAAAATTTAGTTACAAATTGTCTGATATCAAATATTTTCTTTAATTATTACATATTAATTAATGGCTTCAAGGGTGACACATTTAGCCAATTTCAAGTACTTAAGTTTTTAAAAGTACATTTAGTATTGTACGGTAGATTGAATAAAAATGGAGCCTCACAACATGTGTTGTTGCGAAAAGAACACGGGTGAAACTCCCTATTTTCTTTTAATTACTATGTAATGATTTAGTTATTAAGTATAGTCGTATTCTAATATAAGATATCTTAATATGTCTAACTATGTAAGTAAATTACCTATTCAAAATTAATTTCATGGAAAATTTTAGCATTAAACCCTTACTCACCGTGAATTTAAAATATTTTTTATTTCCCTCAATTCCTCAACAAGATTTTTAAGTACATCTAATTTCTCCCGTGACAGTGTAGTTCTGTCACGGGAGTCTGCTACTAGTGCTTCTCGTGCCGCCTGCTGCGTCATCGGTGGTTCACCTCGTCTCTGTCTCTGCCGTGTCGGTGCGGGTCTCGGCGTCGAATGTTGTCGAATTGTCGAATGTGAGGGCGGCGCTCGCGTAGAAGGCCCAGCGGTGGCTGCGGGGCTGGCACGCCGCGCCATGAGACGAGGTGACCGACGCGGCGTCGCTGGTAGCGGGGCAGCAGGTGACGCAGGTGGAGGGGTTGGAGTTGGGTGCTGCTGTTGTTCACCATCACCTTCAGTCAGCAGTGCTGGGTATGGCCACTGTGATAGCAAAATTTCCGAACCCTGCTGACTTTGGTGGTCTACTGGTGGTGCCTGTAATAAAAAAACAATCTTTATTGCACTTAATTAAGTTATTGCGTTACCTACCAGCTGTTATTTGATAATTCAAAAAGTGGTTTCCTGTCATTAGTTTCTGTCATCTCATTATATCTATGCGGTTGCTATAATTGCCTGAGCTTAGTATAACTCATAAACTTTAACTTTGTGGGTTTGTTTATATAGTATATAATTTTGTCATCCTATTAAATTCCAAATCTTTTAAAGAAACTCAGCAGAGTGTCCACAAGGCAAATTTTATATACACTGGACAGCAAATAAACCGGGCCACCCGCTACCTTGGAACTCTGATTCGATTGTCTCAAAAAGTATAAACCTCACAACTATCAAACTTACACCTACAAAAAGTGCGTTTCATGTTGTTTGAGAAATGACCACAAATTTATCCAAAGTACCCTCAATTTACATTGTGATCAAGCAACAAACACAATACCAACGATTTGCTCTGTTTTGACTAGAGTTTGCGATTAGCGTTCTTATTTTCTAAATGAGGATATTCGGATTTTTCTTATGATTTCTTTAGTTGCCATCCATTAATTGCTTCAGACGCGTGTATTTTTGCTATTTTCTATGGTCAATAATGGATACGACGCCTCAAGAAGCAGCTCAAGCTGTAACACTACTTCAAGCAGGCGTTTCGCAACGTGAAGTTGCTCGGAGACTTCGAATCAGCAGATCTTTGGTACAACGGGCTTACAGACGATACTTAGAGACTAGAGCATTCGATCGCCGACCATGTATGGGCAGACCTAGGGCTACATCAGCAGCAGATGATCGTTATATCCAACTTACTGTTTTGCGAAATCGCCGCCTCAACGCAGTTGAAGTCCAACGAATTCTGCGTGACGAACGCCAAGTGGTCATAAGTTCAGATACCGCTAGAAGGAGACTTGCTGAACGAAATCTGGCTCCTAAGAGAGCTGCTACAGGCCCAAAATTAACCGTAGCCTACCGTAGAGCACGACTTGAATTTGCTCGAGAGCATAGGGATTGGACGTTAGAGCAGTGGCGCAATGTACTCTTTACTGATGAGACCAGGGTGAGTCTACAAGGAAGTGATCGACGTCAGAGAGTATTATATACGCACTTTTTGTAGGTGTAAGTTTGATAGTTGTGAGGTTTATACTTTTTGAGAAAATCGAATCAGAGTTTCAAAGTAGCGGGTGGCCCGGTTTATTTGCTGTCCAGTGTAGTTTATATATAACCATTCGTCTTATGAAACTGAATTTAAAAATAAATTATACTGACTACTCGCTAACGTCAATTGAACAATTTAATAGGACCGCATGTATTAACTGTTACTGAATTAAATAAATAAATGACAAGTACTCACATCATCAAAAGGGTTAACCCTGGCATCCGGAATACCAGATCCAAAATCCTCTCCTACAATTTGGAGGAACTTTCGTTCTATTTCCGTCAATGGTTGCTCATTTGATGGCCCACCACCAGTGAAGTGAAGTGACGCTCGTGCAGATGCCACTCGAGACTTCAGCTTTGACTTATAGTCATTCCAGTACTGAAATTCAATAAGTACACAATGGTTTTAGATTTTTCAAAACAATACTAATATTATAAAGAAAAAATATTATTGTAATCAATATAAACGTGGTCAGAGTTTGCCGTCGGCCTTATGGAATTAATATGCATTTAGCGTCTTATTTATAGTGTACTTAAACTGCTATGCCCCACAGGATACAGGATACATGTCGCGCGCGTTTTCTTAAATATTAATATTTTAAATAGCTTATAAGTTACAACACTATGATTTTAGAAAGTTTAATATTCAAAACAGCTTCTTCGCTTACCTTGCACCAACCCTTCCAATCTTTAGTGGCACCATCACCCAAAGAATTAATTGTTTGTGCCACCGTCATCCACATTTGCCGCGACAATTCGCGTGCTTGTGCAGTTTTGTTGTAGCCAATTGCAAGAGATCGGTTTCGATATAACGCCTCCCAAAGTGCTTCCAACTGGCTATAACTAACTCTGCGACGAGGTCCCACACTAAAAGAAAGTAAATACATAGTGAAAAACAGCCACTTGAGAACACTTCAAAAGCCACATTCCATGAATTCTTAAGTTTATGACTGCGAATGCGTGGGATGTGAACATATTATAAATAAACTACATTTCTACACAAATTACAAGGTATTGTTAAGTAATACTTCATTTTAAAATACTTACGACATTTTTAAACAATAAAATTGACCAAATACTACTTGATATTTGAACACCGCGGTTTTCACTTTACAACATCAACAATGAGAGATGACTGTCAGTGGCAGTCAGGTACGTTCAATATGTTTCAAACTCGTTTTGTCAAATCTTTGTAAATGAAATTAGAAATTATTGATAAAAAAGTCTCACCATCGGGCTTTCCTACTGAAACCATTACAAAAAATCAGTTTTACATTGATTATAATTAGATTAAAATTATATTACGTCAAATAAAATAGGTTTATAAAAACCGATCATTACCGAAAACTTTTTAAAGTAGTTTACGAACGCACTTTAAGCTGACTTCAAAGCGAGACGCTCTTATGGCAATTCTACGTAGCGCCATCTCTTTCGTTTATCAAGGTCAAACATGCAGACCAGCGACAATGTTCATTCGTTCGATCGGATCAAATGCGTGTCAGTTTATCTAGGATGATAGTACGGATGTAAGCGATTCATTTTCAGAACCTAAACTGAACTGAGTAGAACTTGAGTAGTTTGTTAAAAGTTGGTGGTAAGGCTGCTGGATAAGTATTAGACGTACATAGATTCTGCTTCAAACCAAATTCAATTATTGTTAAATTACAACATTAATATAATATATATATTATACAAACAAATAATAATAGCGCGAATCAGAAACTGATCACAATAGTACAGCGTCATCTATTGACAAGGTTGTGTCAACAGACATTCAAACTGTAACGAACATGCTCAGTACTGGGACTTCAAAGCCTTATAAAGCCCACTGCTGAACATTAGCCTCTCCAATAGATTACATTCTATTGGTGGTATTTGCCTATAACCAGCACGCTGGGCAGACGGGTTGGTGATCGCAGTTCAAGCCAGTACGCAGGATGACGCTGCTGCCCATCATCCGGTAACATTTCTCTTCGTCGACTCTTACGACTCCCCGTGAGATGAGAGGGGGTGGCGTTAATCTAGCATTTAATAAATACGCTCAATGTTCCATATGATACTTTGAATGCAGGTTTGGCGTTCAGCTGAATGAAATATTACAATACATACATACACTCACGCCTGTTACCCCATAGTGGTAGGCATATATGTCTACATTACGTAAGTTATATGGTTGATCCCATGTTATAGGTGGCGGGCCTATTGCCGCTTACCCGGAACTTTTATTTTCGCCAGAGTCGTCTGTTGATCGGCAGGTGCACCACTTGCAGGTGAGGTTGGCTTATCTGTGTGACGTCGCTGGAGGGGAATCGACCCGGTGTGGCCACCACTGTGACTGCGAGGTAGACATTGCGCAGCACACGTTGGTGGCGTGCCCTGCGTGGGCGGGGCCGCGGCCCTGGGTGGAGTCGCCCTCTCGCTGCCGGCCATCATGCAAAAGATGGTCGACAGTGAGACGGCGTGGGAGGCGATGGCCTTCATTTGCGAAGTGGTGATGTCGCAGAAGGAGTCCGCGGAGCGGGATCCGGTCTCTCCGGCAGCACCCGGGGGGTCTTAGGCGGCGGGGGCAGGGGGCCTCCTCCGTCTAGCTATAAACCCTCCCAGAAGTCGGCCAATTACGCCATGGCCGCACAAGGAGGTAGGGAGGGCGCTTCACATTGCGCCTCTCTGAGAAGGTCCTCCCGGTTCTAATCCCGGGGACGTTGGCCGCGGGCGGGGTGCCAGAAGCTACAAACCCAGGCCAGTGCCCCTCTTTTTGAACAGCGGTGGGCGTCGTCGGAAGTTTTTTAGTGGGTATGACTGCGATGGTCGTGTCAGCTGCAGGGAGCCCCACACTTCCCTCCCGGTCCCCCCATTGGCGGGAGACAGTGCTTAAACAGCATTTTTTTACCGACGATAAAATAAAGGTGAGATTGGCTTCAGGACTTGGTAGGAGCCCTATACACCCAATAAGTAAATAATATTGTTGAGGAGGCTTGTTGTGGCGAGTGAATTAAAGTCGATTCCAAATAATACTGAACATTTATTTGTCGATGACACCTACTTATATAAAAATTCTAACAAAATGATAAAAAAAGAACGAACATATTGCTATTTCGCACAACGCACATTATTACAGAAATTAACGGTACACAAAAAACAAATAATCCTATTCTACCTACACTATTTCGCACAACGCACATATTACAGAAATTGACGGTACACAAGAAACATAAAATATTATTCTACCTACACGAAATATAAAATTACTATAAATATAAAAATCACGTAGTTCGCATCTGAGTTGGCTGGTCGCCTCGGTCGATGCGGACGTGTATGATGTCGCCACAATAGAAAGAAATATTTAAGGCTTTTTACTTTGCCACATACCGTGTGTATAACTCAGTTAATTCATACATAAGCACAAAACTATTGCGCGATTCAAAAACGTACAGCGACATCTATACTGTTAAAGCAGTATTTAATGTTACTTACCTGCCGTATGACATCTATGGTTTGATGTGAATTGAAAATTTTACACCATAATAATCGCACTTAACGGCTGAACGTGCCGGAACGGTCACCCATTCAAGGACGGACCTCTCGGCGCTGCTTTGCTTTTCGTATCCAATGTAATAAGTTATGTTAATAAAGAAACTGGCCAACTAAATCCATAAGTATCGTCTACTAAAGTAATGTTTTGTCAGTTATTGTGGTTGCCATGACAACGCATAAAAACAAACAAGTAGCAAATACTTGTATTTACTAGCTTTGATCTGTAAACATGTTTAATTTGAGTGGTTATTGTAGCGATGCAGTAGGTTTTGACTCCGTGACACAGACTAAGTGTGCCGAAACTAGTTGTTCGACGCAGACCTCAGAATTCGGCGAAGCAGGAATTGGAACTCAGACCAAACTCACTAAAGACATTGGCTCAACAGCTTGTCCTGAAGAATTTGCTGGCACTGACGTTCTAAAGGACTATCCTCCTCCAGGACTTAACGCTTTCCTTCGAAAAGTCGTCCCAGGCATGTTAGAACAGCTGGATAAGATCGACAAGGAATCTTACAACTCATCAGATTCCGAAGAAGAAGACATAATTCCAGCAAATCTTATCCAAGAGATAAAAACTAACACAGACACTGCTGGCCTCGTTTGCGGTGATCATAAAACTGCCTCGATTCTCTCCATTTCTTGGAGCAGTGCAGGAAATTCAATTGCAGTGTCTATAGGACAACCACAGCACGAAAAATGGTGCGAACATGACGGATTGATAAGGGTTTATACAGTCAAACGCGCAGCCGGTGATAAGCTAGTACATTCCATAGATATTTCTGAGAAAAACTGTGTTACTGTTGTAAAATATCATCCTTCTGTGTCAGCGTTGTTGGCATATTCGACGACCTCTGGGGAAGTTATCATGTGCAATATTAGAGAAGCTGGGAATTTCGACGAAGGTTTGCAATTGACATCGCCTTCTGGCTGTCACGGAGGCAGAGCAGTGTCCGCCTTACATTGGGCAGATGCAGCTTTAGCCAATCATTTTTTGACAATGCAAATCCAGAATACAGGGAAAAGGCGCGGCGCTGCCGATCAAATACTCATCTCAGCCGGATCTGATGGAACTATCAACGTTTGGCAAGTCAATGCGAACACAAAAGTCTTCGAAAACGTTGTCTGTTACAGCTTGAACGGTAGCAAGAAAATTGCTGGACCAGATATCAATTGCTTCGACTTTATAAAGAGAACTGTGTTGACTCCAGCTGATGCAAAAGTTTCTGACGATATATTTGTTGTGGGAACGAAAACTGGCCACTTGCTGCTGTGCCGTATAAAAGATAGCCTGCCTATCCCAGATAGCGTATGTTTGGATCCAGTTTACGAAGAGTTGGACAATCATGGGACCTGTGTGCTGGACGTGGCGTTCAGTTTCCAAAGGCCTGGGATTTTCGCGTCAGTTTCCATCGATTCGGAACTGCGCATGTATGATGTGAACCAAGCTAGTCCATTGAAGGTATTGTATGATTTTCTTTTACAAAATACTTATAACATATAATACATCACGCTCATATATCCCATTTTGGGATGGTTTTATCAAAATGCTAAAACTATTAATAAGACATCTATAAACTTAGTTGTGTATGTGATCACTGAATTTAATGCAATTTATCTTTCTTTCTTTCTTTTAAATAATGGCTTCGTGCGTCTAGCACATTTAGCCAGTGTCAAGTATAATATATAATTCATAGTAAATGAGAATGGGTAATAAAGATGACAAATGGTAAATGAGATACCTTCCCCTAAGCCCCTTGAGTCCTCAGTAAAGATGTGGGACTATACTGAGATCTAACATGAGACTTCTTGAGAGAATTTGAAAAGTGATGTTGCACGGTTTTGTTTCAAATACCAACACTCATGTACGTTCAATAACAATGAACGGTTAATAATCCACCGTTATTACACATTAATGTTCGAAATATCACAAATTTTAGAAAATAAAACAAAACTGCCGATATGACGCTTCACTTTCCCGCCAAGAAGTCAATTGGATCAAGTGTATTGTGCCCGTAGTGCTGGTCGAATTTTACGGCACTCCTCACTCAACAGCATCATCCGCAGTGCTTTTGCCATCGTTGGCTTACCTGCTATCTTAGAGCCAGCTGGTATCTCTCGCAGCGATGGCAAAAGACCTGACGGTATGACTATCGGACCGTGGAAGCTTGGCAGGCCGGTGGTGTGGGATGCGACCTGTGTAGATACCGTGGCTCCCTCGCATGTTCGCGCGACATCCCTTCGTGTCGGGGCTGCTGCGGTAAGTGCTGAAAGTCGCAAACGGAACAAGTACGCGAATCTGGGAACTAATTATTTATTTGTTCCGTTTGCGAAGGAGACAATGGGTCCATGGGGGCCGGAGGCAAAGCAGCTTGTCAGGCATTTAAGTACACGCCTTATTGGTGCCTCCGGTGACAAGAAGGCTGGCAGCTACTTCTGCCAGCGTATTAGCCTGGCAATCCAAAGAGGAAATGTTGCCAGCGTTCTTGGCACCGTACCCATGGGCCCACAGTTGGAAGACATCTTCTATTTATAGTTTTAAGTTAAGGTAGTTTATTTAAGTTGTTTAGGTACTATATCTTTTCAGTAATAGTTATATTGAAAAATAACTTATAAATAATTGGATCAAGTTAGGTTTGAAGAAGAGTTTATTTCTCACAAAGACATCAAACTTTACTTAAAATTAGATTACAAATCATCATCAAATATCAACTTTGTAAAGTCCACTGCTGAACAACAATTTTTATCACTAAGTACTCATTCTCATTTACTGTTATTAGTATATCTCTTACTTGACATTGGCTAAATGTGCAAGCCGCACAAAACATTATAAGAAAAAAAAACTTGATCCACAGGTGATATGCCTGGATGACCCCGTGTCCTGTCTGAGCTGGATGCCGAACAACCCTTGCCTGGTGATTGTGGGCCTCGCGCGGGCAGACCAGGCCCTGTTGAAAGTTTACAACGCATCCAGCGGCCGCGCCGTGGCGGTCGAAGGGCTCACGGGTTATGGGACCGTCACTGCTGTCGCCATCAATCAAAAGGAGTAAGTTGACTTAAACACATACATACATTCACGCCTGTTTCCCCAAAGGGGTAGGCAGAGGCAAATTAAGATTTTTTAAAACGACATCGCCATCTTTTTTAAATCGATGAAAACTACAAATAAATCGCTTCTCCTGTAAATTTTATTTTTTTGTTTAGTAACGGTTTTGAAATAAGAGTGCGATATTTATAATATATTCACTGTTAAACATTTTTTTTAATGTGACACGTCATGATAACAACCAGCCTGATGGTAAGCAGCCGATGCAGTCTGAAAGCGCTTCATACCGTGAAATAAGCACGGTACAAAGCGCACCCACTCATGACGGCCTGCTAAAATGCCGTTTCACGCCCCGCTTAAAAGACCCGGGATAATAGGAAATAGGAAACACATGAGTCGGCAGCGAATTCCAGAGCTTAGTGGTCTCCCCGTGAGATGAGAGGGGGTGGCACTATTAGGCCGGTACCACACAGCATATTTATATGAGCTGATGATTTTTTCTTCCAGCTCGTGCCGCATCGCCGCCGGAGACAACGAGAGCTTCCTTAGAGTCTGGGAGCTTCCATCAAGACGTATCAGACTCACCTCAGAAGATCTCGAGTTTTAGGCCTTAATTTCATTACGTTATTATTTTAAAGTCGCTCTATTATTTTATATTAGGGATTATCCATAAATTACGTCACACGAATATCGTGATCTTTTGACCCCCCCTCCGTCCTTGTCACAGCTGGTCACACTTGTGAGACTCCCTCCTCCTTAGTGATGTCACATATTGTACAGCAAGAAATGATTGCATTAAAACAGCAGTTCCTAAATGTTTATAGGACCTGAATTTTGAAATGTGGCATCACAAAATTTAGGATCCCTCCCATCCTTGTCACACCATGTCACACTTCGTCAACCCCCTCCCACCCAATTAATTTGTGACGTTTTTTATGGATAGCTCCTTAGGTAACAAAATAAAACAAATGTATTGAAAATGATGAATTTTTATTTTTATTTCATAAACATTAACAACTATTTATTTATTAATTACACACAATGACTCAAAATATACATTTTGATGAATGTTCGTCACACGCGGTTTTTCAGTATTTATATTAAATACAAAGCGTTAACAATATTTCAATTAAAAATGAAGGGAAACCATAATTTATTAAACTTACATATTTCCAAGACAAATTGAAGAAACGCGGCATCTTATAAAACGACTAGGCTTATTGCAAAAGTATGGGAAACGTTACCTAAATAAATATGAATTTTTAAAATTGGTGTGTCTTTATTAAAATACGACGACGAATCTGACGACCGATATGGCGTGGAGGTCAATATACCCGCACTCCGCTCCTGAGGTCGTGGGTTCGATTCCCACACGGGACAAATCTTGGTGTGAATAAACATGAATATTTGTTATGGTGTATCGTATGTATTTAAAAACTTATGTTAATTACCATGTCCAAATAATAGATTAAAATTAGGTTCATATTTAGAAAAATCATAAATACTATCACTATATATTTGAAGCTTTTCACTAAATGCATAAATTTTTGTCTGTCTGTATGCTTGTTTCGGCTAATCTATGAAGCGCCTGGACCGATTTAGACGAATTTTCACTGGCAGATAGCTGATGTAATAAAAAGTAATTAACACAACTTTTAAACGCGTTTAATGTATATTTTCATTTCATTATGTTTGAAATTATAAATCATAGTTTAAAGTATTATTAATGCATGATGTGATCTCCTGTAACTGAAAATACAATTTCGAGTTAAAGTGTAATTTGATTTTGTGTATTGGAGATCTAATATAAATAGATGAACCCAAATATAAAAAAGTATCTGGTCACGCGAGTAAAGTCGCGGGTGGCCGCTAGTATAAAAATAAATGCAACATAAGACACTCGTAGCTCTACGGTGCTCGGTGGTCGGAAACGATCACCAAAGTACAGCAGAGTTTACAGAGGTCAGTCCTTGGATCGGTGGCCGTTTGTGTGGCATTTAATAACGAGCGCTTCCGTGCTTCGGAAGGCACGTTAAGCCGTTGGTCCCGGTTATCACTAAATGTGATAGTCGTTAAGCCATGTTAGAGGCCTAATGGGCGGCTTGATAAATTCTAACAGCAGGACACCATACACCAGCCTCCGCTAATCCGCACTGGGTCCGCGTGGTGGAGTATGACCCAATACCCTCACACCTTGATATGTGAGAGGAGGCTCGTGCTCAGTAGTGGGACGTTAATGGGCTGTGAAGAGAGAAGAGAAGACACTCGACGGGGATATTGTATAATTTTGCAACACATTAATTAATTAGGGAGCCACTTGCTTTCTGTGAAATCAAAAATATTCACCAAGCTTTCACAATTTGCCTAGTCTTCTTGTAAAGCGGCGCATTCTACAACCTGCCTGCGACACAAACATTGTCATGTAACTACTGTCCTATATGAGCACGAAATGTTGTCTACAAAAATGTCAAAACTTTACTTAGTCTATGATTGATAGTATCATACTACAAGGTTAATTAATATTTTTTTTTACAAATGAACAAAAAAAAGCGCCATAAAACAATCGCATTGTGTCGCATCTCGACGCATTCTGTCGCTCAAATAGGACAAGTCACCAAAAACTCTTACAAAAAGAAAGAATAATTTTGTACGACATTATAACAAATTGTCAACCTAAAAAAAGTCGCAACCAAACGCATCGTGTCGCAATATGTCGCACACATGGGACAACGGTGACCAACAATTATTATTTTGAAAGACAAAATGAAAATAATTATTTTCTACGACACATTATTACAAATTGTCCTATTAATATATGTTATATACATACTTTTATTACATTAATATGTATGTTTTTCACAGCCTTTTAAGAACTTTAACTATCATTTATTTTTAAAAAAACTACATACAATTATTACTTTTGTAATAACAATATTTATTTACGAAGCAAATACACATATATTATATGTCGTCGTCAAATTGTTAAATTGGGCACATCGTGATACGCCTAGGCATTTTTTTAAATGGCGCTTTTTAATTCGTATTTCTATAGATAGCCAAGGTTATTTAAAACCTTTTATAGTATGACATAGTTAATTCATGTTTTATTTATTTGAATTTATTAATTACATCTTAGAAGGGGACTTGGGTATTGGGATATCGTCTTGTGAACGAAATGCTTGGGATTAAACTGCCGTTTCATACAGGCTATTCTAATATGAATGACTTAAAACATGAATATTGTTAATGTTATATTATGTTGCATTGTATAGCGTCACAGACAAATGAAGATTGTAATTCAAGTACCAAACCAATGGATATATTAAAAGAGCATAGCCTGTGAGTTTCTTGCCAGTTCTTCTTACAGAGCGGTGGCTCGGAACTGGCACTTAGATTCACTTACACTTAAATATTTTTCGTTTTCAAATTGTTTTGTTGCATGTAAGTGAATCTAAGCTTCGTAATTTCAGTGTGACAATATTTCGACTTTTTTTATATTTATATTTAATTTTGACGTTTTCAAGTACTGTGTAATAGTTTAAGAAATAAACTATTTTTTGATTTTGAGTTCGAATGGCCAGCCACCCTGCTGACACGGTCCATCTAGACAGATGTCTGCTAAAAGCGAACTTTCTTTAAGACCAGCCCACCCTAAACAGAACATAGGGGCGTGCGCTTATAAAGCCCAGTGTTTTAGTACCCACATTTTTATCCCGCTTGCCCAAGACTTAAGCTTAAGGCCCAGGGTCTGCTCACTGGTTCAACCAGATTTGTCTGAATTTCAGTTATTACATGAAGCCGCCGTCTGACGCAACCCAGAGGGTAACATTCTATGGTTAAACCAGGTTGCCAAAATATTAAAAGACACTGACTTCCTTATAACGACTGCCATAGATGTTCATGACAGCCGGGACCAACGGCTTAACGTGCTTTCCGAGGCACGGAGTAAGTGTTAACCCTTAGATAACCACTAGGATTTGAACCCTAGATCCTCTGAATTAGAAGTATATACATTCTTCATCATCATATCCTAGCATTATCCCGGTTGCCCTAGACTTAAGCTTAGGGCCCAGGGTCTGCTCACTGGTTCCTCCAGATTTGGCTGAACTTCAGTTATTACATGGAACAACTGCCGTCTGAACTCCGCAACCCAGAGGGAAACATCATTCTATGGTTAAACCCACATTACACTGACAGATAACAGGTTATATATTTTTTCATTAGATAACGGTATTACAAGCTTAATAGTAAAACCGTTATCCAATGCTCTGTTCATTTGCAATTATGATATTGCCCGTAAAATGATTTGGCATTAGAGAAGCAGCTAGCAGTACAAGAATTATATATTTCTAAAAACGTCTCATTCGTCATGTCAGTTTCTTTTGCCTAAAGGCTATGTTGTTTAGAGAAACTGTGACAAGTCCATGAATATAAATTTCTAAAAACGTCTCGCACGTCACTGGGATATGCTGTGGCCTAAAGGTGGCGTTGTTTGTAAATGTTTGGGATTTGAGTACCTTAAAGTATCTGTAAATATTAATTTCTGAAAACGAATCGGTCGTCTTATGAATTCCTGGTGATACAGCATTACTTAATATATGGCCTCACTAGTATTATCATTGGGGTATAATGCCTGATGGTAGCATGTCATTTATACAATATTTGGGATTGGAGCAGCTATGTCAAAGAATATAAATTTCCCGAAACGTCTCACTCGCCTCGTCGCTGATTTCTTATTTCTGATACTAGCATATTGTCTGTGTAAATCTTTGGGGTCCGAGAAGCTGTGATATGTCCAAAAATATAAATTTCCGAAAACGTCTCAGTTGTCTCGTCGCCGATGTTAGCCCAACCGCGTGCGTCATAACATTCCTCTATTTGGTGCAGTCCTTACTTGTCTAGTTAACATCTGTAACAAGGTATTCTAGTTTCAGTAATTATTTCATGGCAAGCATTCAAGGTAAGCGGCAATACGCTCGCCACCTATTACGTGGGACCAAAAATATAATTGGCGAAATGTAATATGCCTCTGCCTACCCCTTCAGTGAAACAGGCGTGATTTTATATATGTATTAAATTGTATAAATAAATTAGAGGATTTGCAAATTATGGTATCATGATATTTTTTTGTGTGTGTATGCATGTCTATTGCTGTAATGCGTGGGGGGTTGCGGGAAGCCCTTAATGTTCAGCTCTTCTTGTATGCAAATGTGTATGTATGTATTTATATGTGTGTGTATGTATGTTTACTATTATTTTTGTGACTGCAGAACACTATTGTTTTAATATTAGATATTTATATTGTAACTGGCGGGGAAAAAAAAAACCTTGACGATTTTCTTGCCCGTTTTTTACGATCAAGCTCCCGCCCGCAGTGAATGGGCGCGTTAGTTTATAAGTATGACATACATCAGAGCTCTATTGAGCCTAACTTGATTAAATGACATTTGAATTATGTGTTTACCTGTCACTGTTTGCGTCTAGAAGGCTCGGTAGCCGTGGGGGGAGGCGGGGGGCCCTTTTTGTCCAGCTCCTCGATGTAGCTGGTTATCATTGCCTCTCGCTCCTCAGGAATGTGGTCTAGTGCTGTGTACCTGCATGGGGGAATAATAATTCATATTAGACTTCAGATTCAATTATTGGATCTTTTAAATAATAATAATAATATTTTCTGACATTTACACCAAATATTTAGTTCTAATATAAGTATCCTTAAGAACTTGTGTTATGGATACTAAACAACGGATAAACATACTTAAATACTGTTTTTTTTGTAAATATGTACTTACTTAATATACATAGAAAAACACCCAGACCAGAACAAATATTCATGTTCATGCACACAAAGATTTGTCCTGTGTGGGAATCGAACCCATGACCTCTGGAGTGAAGTGTAGGTATACTGACCTCCGCACCATATCGGTTGTCATGCCTTTCATTATTTATGCTTGTCGAAATTATGCCTTAAATTTAACTACAAAAAGTATAATTATGGTGTATAGGGATCCTACCAAGACCTAAGGAGCCCAAGCCAACCTCACCTGCAAGTGGTGCACCTGCCGATCAACGGACGAGGCTCTGGCGAACATAACAGTGCCCGGTAAGCGGCAATAGGCTCGCCACCTATTACGTTTCGAAGAAAATTCTTTTAATGATATTTTCTCACTGTTTGTTTAGCGGGAGGTCGTGTCAGACTTATACTGAGTAAAAGCCATCCATGTTCCTTCCGGAGCCTTTTTTTTTTTGTTTTCGTCGGTAACAAAATGCATTGCCTTCCGGCCAAAGAGGGACCGAAAGGAGGTGGGACTCACCACCGGCAGACGCGACTGCCAGCAGTAATACCCACTAAAAATCTTCCGACGACGTCGCTGCTTGTTGAGAAAAAGCCCCCCCACCACGACAAGGTGGAGACCAGTCGGGGGGGTCCTTCTGGAGCCTGCTACGTAACGCGGTAACCCTTCCGAACAGCCCTACAACAGAATACAGCTTACCTAGGGTCATGCTTAAGAGCTGCATGAAGCTGCGTGAGATGGGAGCCATTCTGCGTCACGGCGGCGTGGCTGCGGTGCGTGATACTCCTGGTCTCCTGGAGAAGCTGCCTCATCGCTGTCTTTGCCGCACTTTGCTTATCGCGCTGGTAGTCGCGAAATTCGCGCTCCATCTATGAGGAAAAATGGTTAGTATATCCTGGCACTATCCTGGTTGCCCAAGGCCCAGCCGGGACCAACGGCTGAAAGTGCTTTCCGAGGCACGGAGCAAGTGATAACCCTTAGATAACCACCAGGATTTAAACCCTAGAACCTCTGAATTAAAAGTATACATATTCTTCATCCTCATATCCTAGCATTATCCCGGTTGCCCTAGACTTAAGCTTAGGGCCCAGGGTCTGCTCACTGGTTCAACCAGATCTGGTTGAGCTTCAGATATTACATGGAGCGACTGCCGTCTGACCGCAACCCAGAGGGAAACATCATTCTATGGTCAAACCAGCTGTCAGTCTGTTAGAAGGCACTGACTTCCTAATAACGACTGCCATAGATGTTCATGACAGCTGGGACCAACGGCTTAACGTGCTTTCCAACGCACGGAGCAAGCGATAATTATGAAATAGGCAAAATGTGAGCGTAGAATAGGCCTCTGCCTACCCCTTGGGGGAAACAGGCGCGATTGTATGTACTATTTCATTTTACATACAATTTTCTTATTTCTTGGAAATTTTGAAACTTTTAATGATTGATAATTTTGATAATGTTTAAATTTACTGTAATGTTTCATGAAACATTTATATGATGATGGTATAGGGTAGTTGTATTAACGATAAGTTTGTTTTAAATATCTTGTTTTGATTTCATTACATCATATACTTTTAACTTTTAGCATTATACGTTATTTTGTTAATTTACTTCACTATAATTATAAGCTTATATTGCTATGCCCTTGCAGGGTACATGTGCTGTACTAAATTAAATATTTTATAACATTGTATACCTAAACCACATGTAACGCAATAAACGATTTGATTTGATGTTGTCAAAAAGTGCTTAAATTTTTTTGAATGTGTTTACCTACCTAAGGTAACAGTGAAAAATTGTAATAATAATTACCTGCTGCGCGCTGCTGTAGACAGGCGCTGTGGGCTGTTGCGCCAGTAAATCCCGGACCTGCCTCCAATGAGCATCGCTGGCTACGTTCAGCTCTGTTAGAAGACCACGCAGTTTGTCGCGTCTCTTGTTCGATAGGCTTGAAGTGTGTTGACCAAATAAACGCTCCTGGGAATAAATAAACAAATAATCATCATCAAGAGGTTGTTACAAATATGGTTGTTGCAAACACTTAAAGGTTAATAATCTACCGTCATTACACATTAATGTTAGAAATATCACAAATTTCAGAAAATGAAAAAAAACTGCAGACATGACGCTTCACTTTCCAAATTATGTACTTTAATTTTTTTCATGATTCGTGTGTTTTCTGTGGATACTCAGGTCTTTGTGTCTACTGTGACTCACCCGATCTTCCTTAGTGAGCAGTTCCGCGAGGCTGTAGCGATGGTCTTTCCGGAGCTGCTTCTTGGCCTCGCGCCACGAGAGATCCGGGTTGCGAACTAGGTCCGCTAGCAACGCGTTGAAATGCTGTAACACATATTCACTTTGATTACTTTCTAATACATACATAATATCACGCCTGTTTTCCCGAAAGGGTAGGCAGAAGCAAACTAAAAAAAAAAAAAAAACAATAATACCGACCGATATGGCGTGGTGGCGAGAATGTCCGCTCTCCGCTCCTAAGGTCGTGGGTTCGATTCCCACGCAGGACAAATATTTGTGTGCATAAACATGAGTATTTGTTCTGGTCTGGGTATTTTTCTATGTATATAAGTACACTGCCCAAGTAGACTGTTCCCAAATTATTTTATTTATTTTTTATACCTACTCGACAGATTAATTAATTAAGACACATTTATTGTAAATTTCTCATGTAAGTGACTGTATGGTTTTTAATGATAAAATAAATATTCTTTAAACCCATATTAAGAAAGTATTTACAAAAAAAGTATCCATAACACAAGTTCTTAATGATACTTATTTTGGAACTAAATAATTGGTTTAATTGTCAGAAAATATTATCATATAAAGTTGTAACTGACCTGAACAGCCTCATCCCTCTTGTGGTACTCCCGTTCCTTGTCTCGGTCCCGCAAGCTGGTAGCTAGTGATCGTTGAACCTCTTTCTCCCGTTCCTTGATAGAGGCCTGTACTCGAGCCTCTTTCTCTCGAGCCGCCTCCTCTTCGCCAGGGTCTTCAACATCCTCTGGTTCCTCGGATTCTTCTACCGCTTCTGGTGTTGGTTCTGGTTTGGGCTGTAAAATAAAATATACTTTATTGTCTTTAAGATCAACAGGATCTTTGAGATTACTCAATTTTTTACACACAAACTGGAAAGTCGATAATTTTTATCTCAACAACAATGAAAGAGATATGAGCGGTACCATATTCAAGAAATAATAGCAAATGAATTCTTTGTCAGAATTTGTCAAGATTTGCAAGTTTATCTGTCTGTTGTGAATTTTTCTCAAGATTTGTCAGTCTGTCGGTGACTTTTATCGGGGGGATCTATCGTTTCAGCGTTGGTCGTGAAGACATCGTTGTTCTGAGGCTCCTATCTTACCTGAAGATGCCCTGTGTAAGGGCGAAACACGTGTCGTGTTGAATAGTTTCTCGATTTTTCGGCAAATTAAAGTAGCGCGGGAATTGTTACAAAGATATTTTTAATCCATCACTTGCTTACAATAGATTTCCGCAAAGTAACGCCTGAATCAATAAATTATTTTGATCTGACAGTCAGCCTGTCGTAATTCTAAAGGAGGGAGGGGATTGCCCGTCAGTCAGTCTCTGCCGGTGACTCTAACTAGGCTTTAAAAAGGCAACGAGATTGAGAAGAATGCCTCAAGACACACATCTGTGGAAAATTGATTCGTTGTAGATAATTCAAACTTTTTTATTTTTAAATTAATGACACAATGTCATCGAGGGTAGCGCCGACATTCTTTTAGCTAATTATCTGAAATAATGCTCAACCTTTTAACGTCTTAGGGTGCGTCCACACCTGGCGAATAAGCCGGTGGCGAGCTTCACGCGTGCACCAAATCGCAAGAGTTGTGCTAAAAGAGCCGCACCAAATCATTGCAGTGACTGCGTGCGTGCAGCGCGTGCGCATTCGCGATATGTGGACGAACCAGCTAACTTTGTATCTCACACTCAAAAGGACGATGATTTGGTGTTGGCTGGTGATCGGAGTTCCGGCCAGCACGCAAGTTACGTTATCTTCCGGTAGGACTTCTCCTTGTTATTTTACATCGGTAAAGAAATCTCCCAGTCCAAAAGGGACCGAGAGGGGAGTGTGGGAGTCAGTGGTCGCAGCGGGTCTATTCTCCCCGGCTCGGTGAATATTTTAAAATATTAATATATTTCCAAGAAAAAAACAAGGTGGATTAGCTTTATATAGCTGGCACTGACTGTGATGGAAGGTTCCCTTAATGCTACTTTATTAGTAACGGCTTCTGGGGACCCTTTCAATATCTTCAAATATTCACTGTGTATTCTGTATTGTTGTATATAATTTAAAAGAGCATAGCCTGTGAGCTTCTTGTCAGTTCTTCTTACAGGGCGGTGGCTCGGAACTGGCGCTTAGATTCACTTACACAAAAAATTTTTTTTTCATGTTATGAAGGCACGTTAAGCCGTTGGTCCCGGTTATCACTAAATGTGATAATCGTTAAGCCATGTTAGAAGCCTAATTGGCGGCTTGAAAAATTCTTACAGCAGGACGCCATACACCTGCCTCCGCCAATCCGCACTGAGTCCGCGTGGTGGAGTATGACCCAATACCCTCGCACCTTGGTATGTGAGAGGAGGGTCGTGCTCAGTAGTGGGACGTTAATGGGCTGAGATGATGAAGTGAATCTAAGCTTTGTGATTTCATTGTAGTATATATATAGCTTTTTTTTTAATTTTATTTTATTTTGACGTTTTCAAGTGCTATGTATAATAGTTTTTGAAATAAAGAACTTTTTACTACTACTGTCCAGTTAAAATCATCTTTATTCCAGCCCATTAATGCACTTCTGAGCTGAGTACTTGTACTCCCTCTCAAGATCCAAGGTTAGGGGGTTTAGGTTATTCTCCACCACAGTTACCCATGGCTTAAGGCAGAGCCAGATTTGAGGGGAGCACATGTTAAGCCGCCCAACAGAGCCTCGTTATTTTGATTGGATGACCATCACATATCGCCCCCCGGCACAAACAGTTTATTACTACAAGAATAATTGCTATTTTGTTGCTATTATAACGTTGTCCATTCAAAAGTTCGAGAGACTATTTCTAAACACCTAATCTCTCCACAAATAGCTCTGTCCATGTCTAAATATTCTATTCGGACTCGGTTCGGGCTCCATCGGACCCTGTTTACCAGCGAGGTAACTTTTTTTCGCATTAATGCGTAAAAGTCATCCACGCTGGCATCAACAAACATACCCGACGCACTACAGTAGCGTGGGAGCCGGAACAACCCCCTGGGGGCCTACCGCCGAGTTCGATGGCAATTGATTATAAGGCAAAATGGATTTCGAATTGACTCTGTCGTACCGCCGAACTCATGGAAATCGAAACAAAATGGCTTTCTTCATTTACCAATTGGTCTGTCACGGACTGAAGGTCATGAATGAGAGGTGGCTGTCGGCAGATTCCCCGGTACGGATTAATGAACGCAAAACAAAATTTGATCTAGATGGATTACCGGTAATCCATCGAATTCGGCGGTAGGCCCCCTGAAGATGTTGTATTGGACACGTAGTGCATTGTAGGATTTCTGTGTAAAGTTGGCCCACAGGCTACTCGTGTAAAATGTTTGAGAATAGATAGATAGATTCAATTTATTTGCACACGCATTCAACACATTTATACAATACAATTGAATTTGACGACCGATATGGCGTGGAGGTCAGTATACCTACACTTCACTCCAGAGGTCGTGGGTTCGATTCCCACACAGGACAAATCTTTGTGTGCATGAACATGAATATTTGTTCTGGTCAGGATGTTTTCCTATCTATATTAAGTACCTATGTATTTACAAAAAAAAAAAAAAGTATGCAAGTATGTTTATCCGTTGTTTAGTGTCCATAACACAAGTTCTTAATGATACTTATCTTGGAACTAAATAATTGGTTAACTGTTAGAAAAATATTTATTTTATTTATTTATTTATTTACAATAAAATTACACAGGAACTAAAAAAATAAAATATATACGTCTTTAATTTTTTAATAATCTTACTGACTAAATTGTAAAGGGAAGTGCGCTGCAGCCGTGCAAAATGGTTATGGCTCAGTGAAATTTTACTCTAACGAGCAAACACTGATTTTCAGCCTTAGACCTAGTGTTGCAAAGGACTCGAGTCTTTTAGTCTTATTCGATAGACTCGACTCAATTTTCTAAGACTCAGTGAACTAACTGAACTCGGAGTCTTGAGTCGAGCCGAGTCTGAGTCCTATCATGAAGACTCGAGCGCCATTATTGAACTCGAAACCTTAAATAGAACTCGAGAGACTCGAGTCTTATAAAGAGCTTGAGTCTTAAAAGAGCTTGAGTCTTAAAAGAGCTCGAGTCTTAAAAGAGCTCGAGTCTTAAAAGAGCTCGAGTCTTCTTCAAACTGGTCTTCGAAATGCTGACAGTGATTTATTTAGAATAAATGTCTATACTTATATAATAAAGCTGTTTAATGTGACTAAAATTACATTTGTTTAATTAATGTTTTCTTTTGTAATAATTTTCATGATCATAATTAATTAAACTGATTTTTCATGTTAATTAAAACTTTAATTCTTTCATTTATTTTTCGACATCTCCTTCTGGTTACACATGATTATATCTCACAATAATAGCCTTTTATTGGCTGCTTTAAAAAGAATGACTCAAAGCGGAAAAGAACTCGAGCGCGACTCGGCGCGTAAAAAGGACTCGAGCGCTAAAGAAGACTCGAGTCTCGAGTCTCGCGTTCAAGAGCTCATATAGACTTGAGTTCTTTATTCTTAAGAGTCTTATTGTTATGAGTCGAGTCGTGTAATGCCGAGTCGAGCTCTAAATTTAGGACTCAAAGACTCGAGTTCTTCACAACACTACTTAGACCAGACTAAAAGTGAAAAAAAAAGGTTTTGTGGTTAGATTCTCGTTAGATTCATCCGAAGTAAAGCGTTTTTCCTAAAAATAAAATAAAAAACAACAGATAATCACTGCATAAATTTATCAAAGCAATTTATGCAATAGGCTTTAAAGTGTGATTTTAACTTCAGCTGTACATAGAGTAAACCTTTGAACCAACATTACCACGAACCGACAAGGCCCTATGCTCCCTCTCAATATCCATTATGTATGTATGTATGTATGTTGATTTGTGTTTCTTTAAAAAAGTTGCTCAGAGTAAAATAGATTGTTCGGAACTTTTGAGTAAGGTTTGTCTTCCGGTCCCCTTGCGTAACCTACGTTCTAGAAAAAGATTACTTTACAGCCCATTTTCACATACTAATTATAGAAAGAACAGTTTTATGGTAAGATCCTCTACAACTTTTAATGAGTTGTCTAATGATTTTGACTTGGATCTCCTTTTTGGATCACCAGATAATGTTAAAGCCCTTATTAAAAATTTATAATTGAAGCTACTATGTTAAATTTGCTTAAAGCTAATATGTGGAAGCTTGTAATTAGCCTATATTTATTTTATATGTTTTTTATTTTGTATAAACAGCTGTAAGCTTTCCAAATAAAATAAAATAAAAAATGTAAAACGGTTTTGTAAGGTAAAATCTTACAAGTTAAAAAAACAACAAGTAATCGTATTAATAATATAGTTTTATTCACAAAAAAACATTTATTTATAATTAATATTACAATAAAAACTATTTACAACAAGTACATAATGAAATTATCAGTTACTGCATACATTTATTGTATCAATGTACTTAAATTAAAAACTCAATTAATATTATAATCCTAAAGTGCACAACGAACCTTTTATATCAAATGAAACATTGTATTTTAGGTAAATTAATGTGTAAAATAGGTAAGTCGGCAGTTATAATGTAATAAAAATAGGTATAATCTGCGGCGCATAAGTTGAACAATTACCTTAGATGCTTGGTAACACATCTGGTCTCAATCGAAGTGCGGCATGGGGAGAGGGAGGCGTTACCATAGCAACGCGGCGACGCATCGCTCGTGCGCATTTTCTGTCAATTCCGTTCTTTAGTCTACGAATATATCTACGCAGAATACCGCCATTTTCGTTCTATTTACGTGCCGGGGTTTGAGACCCGATGGTGTGTTACCAAGCATTTGAGATAATTGTTCAAGTTATACGCCGCGGATAGTAGTATAGGTAATTTAATTAACTGCCAAACATCATAAGACACACAACAGCGAACATCTACGACACGACACGAATTACTATACGGTACGGGGCGTGAATGGACGAGTATTCACGTTGAAAACGGGACGACACAGAAAAAATCTTTGGTTGTAATTTTTTTTGAGGTTGTGATTTTTTTTAACGTTTTGGGTGCCTTTGGAACTAATTGTACGACAGCAAGCATAAGTGGCTAAACTGTCAATTAACGTGGGTTGGTGTCAGACAAAATATTTGCTAAAAGATTGAGAAGAGTTTTTCGAGCAACACAATTTGCTGAGTGAGCACCTTTTCAATACAAGTTGAGTACTTCTTATATTTGAGTTCGTATTGTTATTGATTTGTGTTTTTATTATTTTGTACTTATTTTCTGTCATTTTTTTCTTGCAACTTGTATTGAATAAATATTTTCTTTCTTTCTTTCGAGGCAATCTTCTCAATCTCGTTGCCTTTTGAAAGCATCGATAGTGTCACCCACAGGCTGACTGACGGACAACCCCCTCCTCCTTTAGAAACACGACAGGCTGACTGACAAAACCCCCCCGTTAGTCACCGAAATCTTGGGGAAAAGACAATTGACAAACCTCGACAAATTCTGAGATACAAACATTGTTGCTTTTATTTCTTCCTCTTTCTTGCATTATTGTTAGTATATTTTTTTGTTATACTCCCTACTGCTTGGAACCAAAAATATAGTTGGCGAAAATTTAAACGAAAATGGACGTATATGCCTCTGCCTATCTTTTTGGGGAAACAGGCAACCTTGCATGTGCGCCAAATTTGCGATAATTAGTTATATTATCATTAGAATCGCCTGATTTTTTCTATCTGCAGATCTCGGTTTTATCCAATTCAGACCATTTACTTGACTGACATACTGGCAAAAAATAAATTTATTTATATTTTTTTTGGAAATTGTCCTTTGAATCGCTCTCCTGTAAAGTAGCCAAATGGTGCATAAGCAAGGTTGCCTTTCCAGCGTCGATATGCTTCTGCCAATCTTTTTGGGGAAACAGGTGTGGGTACTGTGTTATATATTAAATATGTGTGCAAAATGTGTATGGTAGCGTCAACTAGTAAGAAAAGCTGTATACATAACCTAAACACAAGGAACAAGCATAAATTAGTTGTACCTGCCACTAAGCCTGTGAGTTTCTTGCCAGTTCTTCTTACAGAGCGGTGGCTCGGAACTGGCACTTAGATTCACTTACACTTAATTATTTTTTGTTTTTAAATTGTTTTGTCGCATGCAAGTGAATCTAAGCTTCATGATTTAGTGTAATAATATTTTAATTATGACGTTTTCAAGTATTATGAAATTAATAATTTTTTTACTTTACTTTACTTTAAGCTCATAACGATAAACATGAAATGAGCAATCGCGTGTCAACGGAGTTGTGGGGGTCATTTGACGGATATTTTATTCCATACTTAATCGGAACATGTCTTCTTTACAATACAATAAAAATATCACAATTCTGCCATAAAATACTTGTTTTTATGCCCATTTTCAACTCTACTCTAACAATACAAGAAACACTGACTCACAAATATTACACTCAATTTATAATCATAATCACGATACAGATGGATACATCCATTATAAACTAGGGCTTCCGCATTCTAGGGTTCTCTCGTTTCAGCGTTGGTCGTGAAGACGTCGTTGTTCTGAGGCTCCTATCTTACCTGAAGATGCCCTGTGTAAGGGCGAAACACGAGTCGTGTTGAATAGTTTCTCGATTTTTCGGGAAATTATTACGAAGATATTTTTAATCCATTAATTACTTTATAGGATTTTTAAAATGTCAAATTGTAGATCTTTAAATAATGTGTATGTCGTAGGCAGATTGAAGCAATGCGGGATTATGCAAAACGACATTTAGTTACACCAACACGCGCAACCTGCGACATTTTTTTTGTAACATGTAAATGTAACATGACGTAACACAAATCGTTGTTTTGATAATACATGCTCTATAGCAATAAAATTATTTGATTGAATTGGACAAAAGTATACCTTAGATTTAGATAAAAGGCATAAAAATATTTTGTCTAATTATATATTTATTCCTGTTTTTTTAAGTCCCATTGTTGTTATAAACGACACAAAAGAAAAATATATTGTTAGGTGGGCTAGTGGCATGTATAGGTTTACAATATATTTATTGTATATTATAAAATATATGTCGCAGGCAAAATACAAAAATGCGGTATTTAACAAAAAGATCCCTTTTTTAAATTGACTGACTGAAATTGAGTTTTAAAGAAAATCGTGGTTAACTTTTGCAACCCCAAATCCCCATCAGTTAGATGTCATAATAAGTTGCATTGTATGCTATATAAATAATTTTATTTCCCATACAGTAAAACTTTGCATTACTTAAATCTGCCTTCGACATAATACAACATTGAATTCCTACAAATGTTATGACACCTCTCCATTTTCCGTTAAAATATTGTTGAATAGAAATAAATGACTTTCGTAAACTTACGAGGCCTCGCATAACATGTTTTCTTAACGGGACATTATAAGAATTTAAATGTCAAAAGTTGTTTAATGTCTACGCGTATCATGAGACAGTGTTGATACGTCGCTCTGATACAAAATGTGATACATCCCGACACATGTTTACATAAATTTCTGTACAGGCCGTCACACGGTAATGCCACATGAGAGGGAAAGTATTTTAAAGATGAAAAAAAATACTAAAAGACTTAATTTCGATTTTACTAGCAATTTTAACTGCATTTAAATATTAATGAATAATCGCCTGTATGAATCGGGAATCTAACCATTCAATTAGTAAAAGATAACCCGAAAACCAATTTTACAACAATAAAAACCTTGCCGTTTGGTTGCTTCCAACCAAGGATGCCGAAGACCATGCGAAGTGGAGGAAAAGAAGTCGGAAAGCGGACCCGAGGCCCGTCAGGCAACAACCAGATTCACGCCAAGTTGAATAAGGTGGAGGCACCTCCAAAAACCTCCACCATGGGGTGGTGGAATTTATCAGATATGCCGCCACTCTGCCCATTGAGGGTTGACATTCCCAGTGGTATCATTATAGTGATGACCCATGAGTCACAGAATGGTAGCCAAAAGTGCCAAGGCATTCCACATCCCCATGTCTACGCAGATATGAAGAAGGTAGAGGCACCTCCAAAAACCTCCACCATGGGGTGGTGGAATTAATAATTATTACAATTATTGTAATAAATCTGCTTACGTAATATTTTAACGCCCCCCAAGCCAGCCCAAGGAAGTACAGAGATAGAACACCTCTTTGGGTTCCAAAATCACTCCCATCTTTGTTCCGCCGTTTTATATAGTTTAAGTGTTAAGATCCATTTTAAATAGATGTAGGAAGGCTTCAAACCAAATGAGATATTAAGTATCTAGATTGTTTACTGCAACATTATTGTCATATTTGTACACCAGTTATGGTAAAACATGTTTAAACTATGTACTTTATATCTTTACATCCTAAAATGAGCATTAATAAGTATGTTTTATTATTACCAACTCATATTTTGACAAATAAATTAATCTTTATCCTTATCCACAATATAAAACATACTTTTCCTCCATATGGCATTAGCTGTAGGACACCCTGTATAAACGTCTACATCTGAATACGAGGCTTACATTTTCAAACTTCATATTAAAATAATGTACAATTTATTTGTACTTGCAGTACATACACATATTAGGTACTTGAATTATCGTTTAAACGAATTGAGGCGGAACTAACTTTCATCCGTTATTTACTTTAATATATAATAAATCATATATATTTAATTTGTTTTACATGGGTCAATTATATCGAGATTTTAAACCAACTTTGATGTCTTATAATTTGACGATTTATTTTTAAGAAAATTGCCGACTCGACAGACCGTTGTCTCTATTTTCCTTTTAAATAATGGCTTCGTGCGTTTAGCACATTTAGCCAGTGTCAAGTTAGAGATGTATTAATAACATATTAATTATAGTATATGAGAATGAGTGGTGATAAGATGATAAATGGTAAATGAGATGCCCTCCCCTAAGCCCCTTGAGTCCTCAGTAAAGATGTGGGACTACACTAAGATCTCACATAGACTTCTTGAGAGAATTTGAAAAGTAATGTTGCACTGTTTTGTTTCATTTACTAACACTCATTCACAAACACTTAACGGTTAATAATCCACCGTTATTATACATTAATGTGCGAAATATCACAATTTTTTTAAAAAATAAAACAAAACTGCAGACATGACGCTTATTTTTCTCGCTAAGAAGTCAAACCTCGGACCAAATGTCACATGGACAGAGTCATAAGACGTTGCCGCTTTTATACACGTGTATTAAAGTAAAGTATTTGTATCTCTGTCTATGTGACTGTAGTGTGATATGAGTAAGAGATAGCGAATGTAAGTTTGGCAGCGACGCACTGTCGGTGTGAGACGTGTCATTTCATGACCGACTACTCGGTCAAAACATTGCTAGATTGTGAAAAATAATAGTAACATATTAAGAAATCTTAGTGTTTGTGTTATGTGTTGCTGTCCATTGTAATATTTGGTCCTAGAGTCAAACCGTTATCTTGTCTTATTTGAATTCGTTCTGTCAATTGCGATAATTGTCAAACGATTGACAGCTATGTCAAACACCATGGTCACCATGAAAGGTTACATCGAGAACATTTTCTAGGGTCTTTAGGATTTCTTAAACTTCCTAATTTTCCGTTCGGCTTCCTTAATTTTAACTACCCGACAATAACGAACACTCTATAATTATACAAGTTTTTCCTTTCGCGGGTCGGAAGATAATTCTCCATGGAATAAATTGTGCCTATTTTTCTTTTCTGGTTTCTTTTCTGTATTTATCCAATCAGACGCAGTCGTTCGAAAGTTTTGGGCGTAAACACATTTCGGCGATCCATTTTAATTCATATAGATTTTATACCAAGTAGGCGGTACGGATATCGTTTTAACTTACATTCACTAATTTTAGATTATCTTTATACAGCATGGGGAGAAAGTAACCTTAACAAAGACCAAACACTGTATATAGGGTGTAAAAATACCCTGAACAAAGCCGAGAGCTATATATTCCTTCCAGCATCAAGATCATTTACCAGGCAGTGGTCAATGAATGACCATACTAAATTGAACCTTATGCGGTTAACTTAAGGTGGAAAAACAATGAATATTTTATTTATTAAAGGGAAGCCGAGAGCTATATATTCCTTCCAGCATCAAGATCATTTACCAGGCAGTGGTCAATGAATGACCATACTAAATTGAACCTTATGCGGTTAACTTAAGGTGGAAAAACAATGAATATTTTATTTATTAAAGGGAAGCCGAGAGCTATATATTCCTTCCAGCATCAAGATTATTTACCAGGCAGTGGTCAATGAATGACCACACTAAATTGAACCTTATGCGGTTCACTTAAGTAGGAAAACCATTGAATATTTTATTTATTAAAGGGAAGCCGAGAGCTATATATTCCTTGCAGCATCAAGATCATTTACCAGGCAGTGGTCAATGAATGACCACAATAAATTGAACCTTATGCGGTTAACTTAAGGTGGAAAAACAATAAATATTTTATTTATTAAAGGGTTAAGACTATACATGGGAAATCAATAGCCTTATAGTTATTAAAGATTAAATTCTTTTTTATGGTTTTTGATTGAAACAAATTTTAAGTGTTATTTCTGGAGTGACAGCGAGCACGCTTGGGACACACAGAAACGCGGTCTGTTGTGCGCATATGCTATATTTGCAGGTTTTTTAACACTAACACACATGGGGTGGACCGATGGACAAGCGTGGCGAATCTTTGGCCGTAAGCCTGGATGTCGCAAAAGCTTTTGATAGAGTATGGCATCGTTCCCTTCTTTCCAAGTTGCCGGCCTTCGGTATGCCGCCCTGTTTGTGCGCTTATAACACGGTATAAAGCGCCCTAATTTTTTGGACTGCATTGCCTGCATCATTAGGCAGGATGTAGTCATTATTCCGTGTCACATTATAAAAAAAATATATACATACGTTTTTGCTTTGTTAAGGGTACTTTTTCCACCATTTATATTCGAAACATATTTTTTTATGATAATAATATTTTTTAACATTCACCCCAATTTTTTAGTTCCAAAATAACTATCATTAAGAACTCGTGTCATGGATGTTAAATAATTATATATTTTTTTTAAATACATACTTAATATACATGGGAAAACACCCAGACCAGAAAAAATATTCATGTTAATGAACACAAAGATTTGTTCTGTGTGGGAATCGAACCCACGACCTCAGGAGCGGAGTGCCACGCAATATCGGTCGTCGTTTTAGTATATTAACGTTTTACTACCAATACTCACACAATAAAAGTAAGAGGAAGTCACTTTTATCTATCTTAAAAACTATTTGTTACATTGTCAACCGGGATGACTTAACGTGCCTTGCGATATCATACTAGCGGATTGCGAGCATTCGTAAAGCGTATTTATTAGCGACGCCATTTTGTACTATCGTGTACAAACGCCCCTTAGCTCTACCCCGCCTTACTTCAATTTCTAACTAAACAAGAATGTGAAAGAACTTACTCGTATAAATCATTATAGAATCATTAGGAGATTCGGATATTAATACTGAGTTTTTTAAAAATGAAATTATAAGCCGTTGCGTAATATATGATCACGAAAACATAGTATCCTCGGAATACATTTTGTTGCTAAGTGTACTGTGATGCGACGAAACAATTGCGTATCAGCTCAAAGCCGTTATGTAATATGGGGTCAAAAAGAATCCTCGGAATCCATTTTGTTATTAAGTGTACCGTGACTCGACGAAACAATTGCGTATCAGCTCAAAGCCGTTATGTAATATGGGGTCAAAAAGAATCCTCGGAAACAATTTTGTTATTAAGTGTACTGTGTATATTTATAGTCGAAAAAAGCAGAGATTCCCCGAAATCCGTTTTGTTACTAAGTGTACTGTGACGCGTTCGTTGCGAGTCCTATACGACGCGCAGCCGCTGACAAACCGCTAGTATGATAAGACCTGCTGATAAAGAATGCTTCTAAAGCACGGAAGCGCTTGATACCGTAAAGCGGTCACCCATTCTTTTTCTTAAACCCTGCTAAACTAACACACTGAGGTTTTGGCGCCAACGTAGAAAAAGACACATACCGGCAGTGTTTTATTTTCCAAACTAGTATATATTCGAGTTTTTATGAGTATATAAAGTGGATTTTCAGACATAACTTCTTCGGGAAAGTGCACAAGTGTAGGAAAGTAGTATATTGCAGTGATTTGTAATTTTACGTGTTGATTTCAAAAGTCCATAGAACCTCTAGTAGAGTCTCATCAACTTTACTGGGGTAGGAGTGTGACGAACTTTGACTGTGCCTAAATGACGTAAACGCTGCACATTGTTGCAAATAACTTAAATTATATGTCTACTATGTTTATTCGTACTCATACTCGTATAACTTAAAATAAAAAGTTATTTTCTTTTATTTTAAATCATGTGACTGCAGAACACATGTTTTTGTAGATTTGTCAAATTGTTTTACTACTAAGTACATATTCTTGTAACTGGCGGGAGAAAAAACTAACCTTGACGATTTTCTTGCTCGTTCTTTTACGATCAAGCTCCCGCCCGCAGTGAATGGGCGCGCTAGTTTTTAAGTTTTGACGTTCATAAGAGCTCTTTTGAGCCAAACTTGAATAAATGAATATGAATTTGAATATAAATTTACTTGAATTATCAAATTACTTGAAACCAACAAATACTCTTATCTAATCGAAGAAAAGATCTAACACACGTAATAAGATAGATTTATTATTTCTTGTAACAAATCAATGATCTACGAAAATTAATTATAGTCAAGAGAACGACTATTTTCTAATGTTATAAATGCGCAAGTTTGTGGGTATGGATGTGTTTGTTGGTTAGCCGTTCACTCAAAAACTACTAGAACGATTGACTCTCGTTTCAGCGTTGGTCGTGAAGACATCGTTGTTCTGAGGCTCCTATCTTACCTGAAGATGCCCTGTGTAAGGGCGAAACACGTGTCGTGTTGAATAGTTTCTCGATTTTTCGGGAAATTATAGTAGCGCGGGAATGTTACAAAGATATTTTTAATCCATCACTTGCTTACAATGGACATCCGCAAAGTAACGCCTGAATCAACAAATTACTAGACCGATTATGATGAAATTTGGTATGTGTATAGCTGCAGTTCTGGAGTAACACAATAGATACTTTTACCCGGTATTCCAATGGGACGAAGACCACGCGAGTGACAACGATTAATTAAACATTCGAGTAAAATACATAATTAAATACTCCTCGAAATCTCATATAGCTCTTCTAGTCCCATACTAAGCAGAGTTAGTACTAAGGGTACTAGATATCGGATAAACATTGTTAAATATCTCTATACAATAAAATTTTCAACTACCCTACGTTCATAACTTTATTTTGGATTTGCTGTTAGGTTTAAGATTCATCTTCTTATCTTATCCTAGCATTATTCCGGTTGCCCTAGACTAAAGCTTAGGACCCAGGGTCTGCTCACTGGTTCAACCAGATTTAACTGAATTTCAGTTATTACGTGGAGCGACTGCCGTCTGACCTCCGCAACCCAGAGGGAAACATCATTCGGTTCAAAAAGTCTTAACGACTTAAAATTTATTTTGGCTTACGCTTTCACTTAAAGCTGGTTTCATTCTTTGGGAATCGAACCCCAGACCTTTAAAGCGAACGGGTTTAACTAATTAACAAACTATCCGGAAACGAGCCCTCACTCACTGAACACACAAATTCTATGACCGTTTGAAGAAAGCAGTTCAGTTAAGGTAGGAAACCAGTAAAAATTTCAACTTTCAAAAAGTTTAAAATGACTTCGCCTCAATTTACAAACGACCCCTCACTCACAGAACACACAAAGTCTATGACCGCTTGAAGAACACGGACATCAAGCACTATTCCTTCTCGCTCTTCTTCCTCTTCTTCTTCTCAGTCTTCTCCGTTTTCTTCTTCTCTGTCTTCTTCTTCTTCTTATCCTCCGTCTCTGTCACAATGAACTCCTCCAACCTCCGCTTTTTGGGTGGTGACTTTATCGGGGATTTCTTCTCGGGTGTTGGTTGTTCCTTCTTGGAAGACCTGAGCTGTTTGGGTGATAGTTCCTTCTCTTGTGCTATCAGCTTATCTAAGGTGAGATTGTCGGTGTCAACTTCTTGGGTGCGTTTGGTCTTCCCTTTGGCTGTGGATTCCTTCTCCTCACCAGGTATGCCGAGGATTTCGGCCCACTGGTCGGGTGGTGGAGTAGGTTGCTTCCGTTCTTCCTCAGTGTCTCCTGGTTTCTGTTGGGAGAAACAGGAAATCAGATGGTTTTGTGTGTAAAAGGGATTATTTGAAGCGTTTTACTTGTGGGTTATGGTCTTTTCTAACTTATCTTTGATACGATTTAAACTAGCTAGTCCCCAGTTATAACTACCAGGCGAAATGTGGTCTTTATGATGTGAAAACAGCATCAAAAATTAGTTCAGCTTTTTATAAGATTCGCCACAATGAAATATATATCATTATGGTCATTAAAACAGTAATAATATATTTTTAGCACCATTGATATAATTATCTCAGCCTGTATAAGATCGAAGTATAAATTGACAAGCCTTGTTATCATGCATAATTACATATTAATGCACATATACATTTTTATAGCGTTTGATACAAACTAAACTATGCGTTTATAATGATAAAATTCCAAAAATATAATAAAATAATTACAGAGACCAACGCCTCCACCCGTCTTTTAAATCTCTAATTAAAAAAAAACCAGAGTAAAACGTTCCAAATAACAAATTAACATTAAATCTAACTATTCATTAGAAACTACTCCTGCATCGGATGTGGCCGCGTAATAACAATTATTCAAACATTCAACAGATTCAAATAAAATCATGCAGAACAACGTAGAACGTTCTAAAAAAAAATTTTAAAGTGCAAAAAATATTACACAGAAAAAAACTAACTACTTATATTGTTCTCAAAAAAATTTTGAGATATTTTTTTTACTGTTTATATTTTGTACCATTAAATAGGCAATTAAATATATTATAGCCGTTGCGGAGACGCAGTTATGTAGTTTACATATTTCAGAACGCTCTACATTATCCTATGGCCGTGTCATATTCTGCGGGAATCAAGAGCGCATGTTGGCGTGTATCTTTAAGAACTTATCAATAATTAGAGATCTTTATAAGAAGGCGTGTTAAACTGTTCTAGTCATATAGGTCAAATCAATTAACAAAATGTCTAATATTAAAGAAAATAATACAGTCCTAAATAACTCTTAATATTTCCATATATTGGACAAAATATATAACATAAAAAGAATAAAGTGTCTCTGAACTGCTTGTCTGCAATAGTTAAACATCAACAATTATCCGTCCATCTTGCGGTAGGACTTCCTATGCTGCTTTTTGACTTATAATGTCTGTCAAAATTCTAAAATTGTTTGTCCTAACTGCCGTCAGTTCAATTTAATTCATCGTCTCAGCCAAAGATTTACATATACAATAGATAACGCAAGTATCAAAACTTGTATTGAAATCAAGCGTGCTGACTTTTTAACCTCTAATGTGACGTCACTCGCTATGCAGTCATATTTAGTGACGGGAACTCCAAACGGATTCATCGACACTGATGCTGCTGATAATAAATATGAGAAATCGTTCATGTTACAGTATTTAAAAAACATCAACAGACGCGGAGCGGACCGTAAGGGGACGGCCATATGGTGTTTTTTTAAAAATTTGGACCCCCCCCTTGGTGAGAAGTGGTCGGACCCCCACCCCCCTCACGTGAGATTAACCCAATATTTTTTACATAATGTAATTTATTTGATTTGTCTTCTATGTACTACATTTTTCTTTGAAATAAGAGGAGAATAATGATACCACGTTTAAGGTGCACTATAACGAATGATGACCGGTGTTGATATTGTAATACAAAATTTTACTGTGGTATAAAAATGTATATTCTCTGAATTAAAAGTTGTCGTGAGATTTGTATTTCCCCCCCTTGGTGAGTTTTGGTGAGATGTGGCCGGACCCTCCCTCCCCTATTTTAGACTCACGTAATTAATGGACGTCCCCTAAGTAGCGGCGGCCAAAATCGACGATTGGTCGGGATTTGCATTTGCGTTTTCTATTATGTCCTATACCTATGTCTGTGGTCTATTAACGAGACCTATTCTATGACAAACCACGATATGAAGGGATTTCGGGTCAAGCTTCTACCAAGCAGACCCAGTATTGATTCATGGTCGATTGGCGGGAAGCCAATGTCATTCCTTTAATGTTGATTCTGCTATTAATGATTAACTGTTCGTATTTGCTGCATATTTTCTGTTTTATTAAGTTAAAAACGAGAATATAACGTGTGAGCTGTGAAGAAAATTGTTTTGCACTAACGCCATCTAGCATCAGCTAGCTAAACCACGTAGCAACGTAGGGCGGGAGATCGAGTCCACTTCTTATTTTTTGCGCCAAAGCGTAAATACAATATTTTATTATAATACTTTATTTTAAAAATTTAATGAAAAACGAGTTTTTATATTATGTGTAAATATAGTGAGTTTTTAAGTGAAGCGTTCGTAGCTCTGCGGTGCTCGGTGGTCGGAAACGATCACCGAAGTACAGCAGAGTTTACAGAGGTCAGTCCTTGGACGGGTGACCGTTTGTGTGGCATTTGATATCGAGCGCTTCCGTGCTTCGGAATGCACGTTAAGCCGTTGGTCCCGGTTATCACTAAAATGTGGTAGTCGTAAAGCCATGTTAGAGGCCTCATAGGCGGCTTGATAAATTCTAACAGCAGGACGCCATACACCTGCCTCCGCCAATCCTCACTGGGTCCGCGTGGTGGAGTATGACCCAATACCCTCGCACCTTGGTATGTGAGAGGAGGCTCGTGCTCAGTAGTGGGACGTTTATGGGCTGATATGATGATAGTGAGTTTTTAGACATAACTTCTCTGGTAAAACGGTGCAAAACTCCTCTAGTAAAGTCTCCACAAGGTGTAACTTAGACTTGACTCGACTATGGCAGACTTGACTTAAGTTTGACTGTGACTAAACAACGAAAAAGCTGCATTTATGCAAATAACTTGATTTATCTATTTACTTGTATTTACTTGAAAAGAAAGTCCCTTTCGCCACATCAGTTTTTGAGAATATTAGTACGATACGTCTTTTGCAATTTTCTCTGTTGTGTTAAGACAGGATAAATAAAAGATGTAATCACTTCTAAAAATGTTTAATAATGCCTCCGCTTAATATATTAATTTATGTAATATTTGATTCATATTTACGACTGTATAAAGTAAATAAGTGCTCAACGAAAACAAATTAAGTACAGCATTTTTAGTAAAATTATCACTTAATTTAAATATTTTTCATGCACGTGAATATCACATATAACTTTTAAAAATTTGTTTATTCTAAAAAAATTTGTTCTTTTAATATATATAGGTCTGATAAATGTTTTATTTTGTTACTGATGAAGCTTTTGTCAAAGAATCCTATACATGACTTTCTGAACTGAATATCACATTTCAAACCTATGTAAAATATTTTTATTAATGAATATGACATTTAAACCCTATTTAAAGTTCAAAATGACACGCCAACAGCCGCGTCCGATGCAGGGTTAGCCCTTTCAAAGCCCTTCTCATAATAGCAATTCATTAATTAATATATTTATTATAAAAACAAATAGATACTCTTACTCCGCATGTCGCAACAGGAACTTAACAACTGCAACCACCATCACTTATTAACACTTTTAAAACAAAACGCTTTTTTTTTTAAATATTTAATTTCAGGGGGGAGTAACGCGATTTCGTCCTCCCGCAGATCATGACAATCGGCAAACATATAAAAACATATATTTGATAAAAAAAAAGTTCAGTTACGAAAACACGTTCACACGGTAAGAATTTAAAAATAAATTATATATATACGTACTTCTTAAACTAAGTATAAGGTGTTAACATTAAGCATATAGTTAGCATATTGCAAATTTAAGCCCACGTAATAGGTGACGAGCCTATTGCCGCTTACTGGGACCTGTTATGTTCTCCAGAGCCTCGTCCGTTGATCAGGTGCAGCACTTGTAAGATCTTGTAGGATATAATTATATTTTTAGTCAAATTAAACTGTAATGAAATCAAGAACTGTTGTGCAAGCAGTTCCTAATCTATTTTATTGAAAAATCCTTGCCGGATCGTTTTAATTGCCCAGAAGCCCTACTGCCGAATTCGATGTATTGCAGCTATTTCATCTAGATCTAAATATTCTGAGGTTTATCAATCCGTTCCCGGGAATCTGCTGAAAGCCATAGATTATTCTTGACCTTGGCAGACCACTGAAGCGACTAATTAATTAAATGATTCATATTTGCGTTTCGATAACACATTTTTACCTAAATATTAATAATTTGTAATATTAATAAAAAAAACACAGATATTACGTCAATCCTTCAAAATTTGTGTCCAAATGGAGAACGCCGTCTTGTATCAAGTTCCATGTGTTCGGAGGTACGACAGAATCAATTCGAAATCGATTTTGCCTAATAATCGATTGCCAGCAAGTTCGGCGGTAGGCCCCCAGATCATAATAGGATGGGGCGTTTCATATCATGTTGCTTTTAATCAATCTATTCTCGACGAATTCAGTCCATTTTAACTATGATTAAACCAGCTGTCAGGATGTTAGAAGACACTGGGGGCCTACCGCCGAATTCGATGGATTACCGGTAATCCATCAAGATCAAACTTTGTTTACGTTAATTAATCCGTACCGGGGAATCTGCCGACAGCCACCTCTCATTCATGACCTTCAGTCCGTGACAGACCAATAGGTAAAGGAGAACGCCATTTTGTTTCGATTTCCATGGGTTCGGCGGTACGACAGAATTAATTCGAAATCCATTTTGCCTTATAATCGATTGCCATCGAACTCGGCGGTAGGGCCCCTGATCTGCTTTAGATGCTCATGACAGCCGGGTCCAACGGCTTAACGTGCTTTCCGAGGCACGGAGCAACGGACAATGCATCGCATAACGCCAGAACATAAAAGTACTATACTAAAACATTTCACACTCAACCGACAATACGTTACTGCGTTTTGAATATAGGTACAATACGCTCGACGCAACTCCGTCAGATATGTACCGACCCTTAAAAGATAGGAACAAATTTTTTTTTGTCTTTTTTAAACTGGCCAGTTTTAATGATCGCTGATTAAAATATAAAATTAGCTAAATAAACATCATTCTGCGGTAAAACCCAGCATAATCATCTGAAACTTCTAAAAAACACTCACCTCTCCTTTCTCCTTCTTTTTCTTACTATCCTTATCTTTATCTTTGTCCTTGTCTCGCTCCTTATCACGTTCCTTGTCCTTCTTCTCTTTCTTGCTGCTGCGCTCGCGTTCTGCAAACGATACATTTATGTCAATACGTCATCTGGCAACATTCACAATACAGTTCGGGTTTTTTGAACTCTTTGTCTATGACGATCGATTTGGCGTGGTGGCGAGTATACCCGCATTCCACTCCTGAGGTCGTGGGTTCGATTTCCATACAGGACAAATATTTGTGTGTATAAATATAAATAAATAAATAAATAAAATAAATAAATATATTTGACACTTACACCAATTATTTAGTTCCAAGATAAGTATCATTAAGAACTTGTGTTATGGATACTAAATAACGGATAAACATACATAAATACTTTTTTTTTTTGTAAATACATACTTAATATACATAGAAAAACACCCAGACCAGAACAATTATTCATATTTATACACACAAATATTTGTCCTGTGTGGGAATCGAACCCACGACCTCAGGATGGGAATGCGGGTATACTCGCCACCACGCCATATCGGTCGTCATGTATGAATATTTGTTCTGGTCTGGGTGTTTTTCTATGTATATTAAGTATGTATTTACAATAAAAATAGTATTTAAGTATGTTTATCCGTTATTTAGTATCCATAACACAAGTTCTTAATGATACTTATCTTGGAACTAAATAATTGGTGTAAGTGGTGTATCTAAGTTTGTGCATAAAATCTATTCTAGTTTGGAAATAGAAGATGTAAATGAAAAATGTTTCTTGCGTATACAACTAATGTTTCTCTATACATAGTTTGGATTTCTCCGTTTAAGTGAATAGATCACTTGTGTCAGGAGAGTCCGCTCCTCCCCGACTGGTCTCCATCTTGTCGTGGTGGGGGGGCTGAGTACCTCTCAATATTGTTTGTTTTTTAATTGTTTTGTTGCATGTCACTGAATCTAAGCTTCGTTATTTTTTTATGCATATTATTTAGTTAAGTACTATGTTTACTATAGTTTATGAAATAAATGATTTTTGAAGTTGAATTCACTCCCTAATGTTAGCTTGGCAGAAAGCAAATATATTAAATTTGGTAAGTCGTTCCTGTTCAAGACCATTAGCACTGGAATTCGCTGCCGGCTCATGTGTTACATAGTTCCTTTAACCCCGGGTCTTTTAAGCGGGGCGTGAAACAGCATTTTAGCAGGCCGTCATGAGTGGATGAGCTTTGTGTGCTTATTTTGAGGTTGGAGTGGGCATCTAGGGCCTGTGTAGGATCCCTATCTGGATGATGATAAGGTATGATGTTAGAATGGACGATAGGTGATAATTAAGAATGGAGAATTATGATGATGATGATGGGTGATGACGGTAGAAGGCGATGGTGGTAAGAGGTGATGGTGGATGAACATGAAGATGATAGGTGATGATGGCAGAGGGTTATTTTGGATGATAATAGTAGAAGGTGGTGATGATGAATAATGGTGGTAGAAGGAGATGGATGTAAATGGTGAGTGGTGACGATGATGGGCGGTGGTGGTGATGATGAATAATGGTGGTAGAAGGTGATGGATGTAAATGATATGTGATGATGGGTGCTAACGGTAGAAGGTAGTGGTGATGATGGGGGCAGATGGGTGTTGATGGTAGAAGGTGGAAATAGTAGATGATGATGATGTAAGAAGTTGAAATACCACAACGATTAAATGTCTCACCTTTCTCTTTCTCCTTATTATCCTTCTCCTTCTTCCTCTCCTCCTTCATAATCTTGCAATACTCCCGGAAGTGGTCTTCCCTCAATGCGCTGCTTTCCACAGCCTTATATCTGGGATCGGCATCCAATTTCTTCTTGATCTCCGCCCATCTGGAGTGGCGGTCTACCGATTTCTCCTTGAGTAGTACGATGAATTCCAGGCGTGCCTATAATGATTGGATTTGGGTTACATTCTGATTGGGATTCTTTATTGTGGTACATGTTGGGTGTGGTTTTAATCGTCGTCTTGTGGAGACTGATTTTGTATAATTTATAATATTTGATGTAAGGAGTTTATATTATATAGTAATTCGTTTAGATATAATAATTTTAAAAAAAATTCATGGTCTTATAATGGAGATATAATATATCAATAATAAAACAGTATATGTAGTTTAAAATAAAAAACAGAAGGTCTTCTATAATCTTTAAATTAAATATAATATTTCTTTTCTCCCTTTAAAGGGCATAACATGTTAAAAATTTTCATTGATTTCATACCTTAAATCAACTGCATAAGGTTTGATTTAAGGAGGAATTATGTTTACCTAGATCTTGCAAGGGTTCAATAAATTAAAAAAAAAAAAGAAGAAAACATTGAATGTGTGAAGGTTAAATTGATCTAGAAGAGGGTGTATCATATTTTTTTATTGATCGTATTCGATGAATTCTTAATATAAGATAAAATAATTAATGACTGTTCGTTATATAACAATTTAATAAAAAATTATTCCGTTTGATACCGGCCTAGAATACACACTCATCTCACGGGACGTCGTAAGAGTCGACGAAGAGAAATGTTACCGGATGATGGGCACCAACGTCATCCTGCGTACTGGCTGGAACTGCGATCACCAACCCGCCTGCCCAGCGTGCTGGTTATGGGCAAATACCCACAATAGAATGTGCTCTATTAGGGAGGCCAATGTTCTGCAGTGGAATTTATATGTATAATATTGAGAAACCACTCAAAGAGAAAGAGAGAGAGAGATAGAGAGAGGGAGGGAGGGAGAGAGTGGGAGATGGGGGAGAGGATGGAGAGGGGGAGGGGGAGAGGATGGAGAGGGGGAGGGAGAGGGGGAGGGAGAGGGGGAGAGGGAGGGGGAGTTTATAGCGAATATTATCAATTATTATAATTTTCAAAACTTCGATATGGATTAAGTGTCGAAGTGAGAAGGGGTTGGATAATTCCATGACGAATGACAGAGTTGGGTGGCAGGAGGATACTGTTAAACTGGGAGCGGGGCAGGAAAATGATAATAATATCATTCTAGCATTATCCCAGTTGGATGTATTGGATCCTATCAAGATCTCAAGGAAGGAACTCAAGTCAAACCTGCAAGTGGTGCACCTGCCGATCAACGGAAGAGGCTCTGGCGAACATATTTTTTTTATTTATTTTTATTTTAATGTTCCCGGTAAGCGGCAATAGGCTCTACACCAATTACGAATGACCAAAAATTTTATAGGCGTTATGTGGGCGTTCAATATGCCTCTGCCTACTTCTTCGGGGAAACAGGCGTGATTATGTATATGTTATGTTTTTTACAGTATTAATTTCTTTTTGTATAAATATTTTTAAACATATAAATATAGTGTAAATTCATTAAATATATATCAATAATAATAATATTCATAAAAAATATTCGCATCGCACATCAGTCTCCATGGCAACGACGATTCAAAACACTAAACCTAATTAAATTCTAACAGAGAAAATCTAGATTAAATTATCGAGAATATTCGAAATCGGCGCTGTAAGGGAATTATGATTAGCAGCTGAAATGAGAACGTAATTAATTAATAACCTGTTGAATAAATGTTTAATTAAATCTGAAATAAATTGGGATTAAAATTATGGTGGACACAAGAATTTGTGACTAATTATTTTTTTAATTAATGTCATAAGTGTAATTTTGCTTGGATTTCTTTATATTTGTATTTCTTAGTATGTTTTTTTACTAGCTTTACAGAAATTGATACTTGTAATTGGCCTTCCGTAACTACGTAACTATTTTGAACTAGACAGAATCGCTATAAAATTCCCTAAAATGTGAAATTAAATAAATACATTATTTTAACTACATGATGTTTGAGAAACCGCGTTAATTTATGGAAAAATCTTACTAAATACTTTATCATCATATCCTAGCATTATCCCGGTTGCCCTAGACTTAAGCTTAGGGCCCAGGGTCTGCTCACTGGTTCAACCAGATTTGGCTGAAATTTAGTTATTACATGGAGCGACAGCGGTCTGACCGCAACCCAGAAGGAAGCCTCATTCGATGGTTAAACCAGCAAAATATTTTTTTTACTTCCTTTAAAAAGTACTAAAATCTTGATCATCCCAGCATTATGCCAGTTGTGCCCTAGATTATGCCTCTACTAATGACCTAGGTAGGAAGCGCTCGTAGCTCTGCGGTGCTCGGTGGTCGGAAACGATCATCGAAGTACAGCAGAGTTTACAGAGGTCAGTCCTTGGATGGGTGACCGTTTGTGTGGCATTTGATATCGAGCGTTTCCGTGCTTCGGAAGGCACGTTAAGCCGTTGGTCCCGGTTATCACTAAATGTGGTAGTCGTTAAGCCATGTTAGAGGCCTAATGGGCGGCTTTATAAATTCTAACAGCAGGACGCCACACACCTGCCTCCGCCAATCCGCAATAGGTCAGCGTGGTGGAGTATGTACCCTCACACCTTGATATGTGAGAGGAGGCTCGTGCTCAGTAGTGGGACGTTAATGAGCTGTGATGATGATGAATGACCTAGGTTATGCTCACTCGAACCAGATTTCAATTCATTTTATTGAATTCCAAAGGGTAAAAAAGACCGAGTTATTGCAGACGACTTGATTTTTCTGGTACAAAATAAATGTTTTTATAACTTTAATCCAACGTCAATTCGTAATAAGGTAGGTGTAAGGTAATAAATGTAATAAAAATTAAATTAATTTATAAGACCTGTAAGGTATGTTAAAATTAAATTAAAATGAAATCTACAAACATGATTTATGGTGGACAAGTAAATGTAAGTGTTGGGATAGGAAGACCTTCCATGATCAAATCCAGAAGATTTTAGAAAAAGAGCATGTCAGAAGTACCCTAAACCTACGGGCGTGTATGAGGAGGTTAATGAGTGTGAATGAAGCTAAGAGTGTGTGCCAAGATCGTAGCAAGTGGAAGGATGTGATCTCTGCCTACCGCTACGGAAAAGAGGCGTGACATTATGTATGTATGTATGTATTTATATAGTTAGGAGCCGCCCATAACTTCGAGCGCGAGGCCTTTATAGGTTTTGAGTGAAATAGTAGCCCAAGTTCCTAGTTAGAATACCAGCTATCTGCCAGAGGCAATCTCATAAAAATCTGTTTAGCCTTTTCGGAGATTTGCCACAACAAACAAAAAGAATAACGAAATTGTTATTGAAAATTGAATGAAATTTCATGTTCATGCACACAGATTTGTCTTGTGTGGGAATTGAACCCACAATCTTAGGACCGGTGTGCAGGTATACAGTATAGTCTATAGTTTTTTATTTATCTAGTTTCACCTTGCATCACAAGACTTCTCTATATAGTTTCACCCTAAATAGTTATTTTTACCCAGTTTTACCCTACAAACTAAATCTTATTTGCCTAGTTTTACCCTAGAAACCAAGTCTTTTGTACCCAGTTTTACCCTAGAAACCAAGTCTTTTGTACCCAGTTTTACCCTAGAAACCAAGTCTTTTGTACCCAGTTTTACCCTAGAAACCAAGTCTTTTGTACCCAGTTTTACCCTAGAAACCAAGTCTTTTGTACCCAGTTTTGCCCTAGAAACCAAGTCTTTAGTACCCAGTTTTACCCTAGAAACCAAGTCTTTTGTACCCAGTTTTACCCTAGAAACCAAGTCTTTTGTACCCAGTTTTACCCTAGAAACCAAGTCTTTTGTACCCAGTTTTACCCTAGAAACCAAGTCTTTTGTACCCAGTTTTGCCCTACAACCAAGACCAGTTTTATTCATTTTTACGCCAATTGAAGTCACAAATGCTTCTGTCTACCATATTAATTAACACTTAAAATAACTACTAACCTACTTTTTGTTTCAATATACTGCGATAACATTAAAACCAGATGTTATTTACTATAATTCATAATAAAAAGTGTATTTCAGTAATATTTTTTAACGCTGTTTATTGGTAAACTCGTCATTTTACCTTGTAAGGCCCAACGGTCAAATTTAATGACAAAAAAATGTTGCCACAACGGCCCAAGACAATTTTTAAATCATTAAATTACGACCCAGCGACGTAAAATTATGACATAATATTTGAACGTATTTTTTGGTTTAAATAATCCTGCCAATTTAAATCCGCCAACAAATTATGAACCTTGAATCTCTAATTTTGACCAAGATTAATAAGAAATACCCCTTAAAAGAGTTTAGCCAAAAGTATTGCATTTAAACACTTTTTTACTCAATCGTTCTGAGACGCAACTACTTGCACCTATTTTTAGTACATTGGGCCGTAATATATATCGAACTAAATTTAGGATGGGCCTTACGAGGATAAACCGAGTGGTTATTATCCCGCAATTTGTATAATTATCTCAGCCCACGTCCCACTGAGCTGAGCAGGGTGGGAATACCTCTTCGTCAGTGTATAGGAATCCTGACAAAACCTAAGGAGCTCAAGCCAACCTCACCTGCAAGTGGTGCACCTGCCGATCAACGGACGAGGCTCTGGCGAACATAACAGTGCCTGGTAAGCGGCAATATGCTCGCCACCTATTACGTGGGACCAACTATATTATTGGCAAAGTGTGGGCGTATGATATGCCTCTTCCTAACCCTTCGGGGAAACAGGCGTGAATGTATATATGTTTGTTCGTCAGATTCAGGTCATACTCCATCACAAGGATCCAGAGCGGATTGGCGAAGGCAGGAGTGGCGCCCTGCTGATAGTTTTTAAAGTCACATAATAACGTTCAGTTTTGCTTAATATACCACATTTAGTATTATTAATAATTAACTTTATAACCTATTATATTAGTCCTTCGCAGAACGAAAGCGCTTGATATATTATTTTAATATGTAATTTTGTAATTTATAATAACATTGTATTTTTATTGGCTTGACATTTTAATTATGTTTTGTTATTAATCATCATTTATCTGCATGAAATGCCGGCGCTTTGGATTAAATCGATGGTAGCAATTAACAATATCATAAGTGATAAGACGTTACTTTTCACTTACAACATTGTTTACAGTGACGGCTTTTCAATTACGACATTGTTTAAAGTAACGGCTTTTCACCACCGTATTGCTACCGTCGATATATGTTAGCCGACATAAACAATATAATATAATAATAAATAAGAACATACATTATTATACAACAAGGTAAGACTCAAGAATGCGGCCTACCTGATGTAAAGTGGTCATGGCAGTCTTTGAACGTCTGCAACACCAGGGGCTGATGCCTTTTGCTTTGCCGACCTTTTAAGATTCGTTGTTATATATATTTTTCTATTAACTTATTAAAGGAACAGTTTCTTATAAGCCTTACCAAGCACAGTAATTAATGTACCACGTACATGAGAACTACGTTTTCCAAGCTTCATAGTCATCTTTTGATCAATCGCCCTTATCGCTTTGCTGACCTTTTTAAATTCGTTCGTTTCATATATATTTTATTAATAACTTATTAAAGGAACGGTGTTTATAAGCCTTTCCAAGCACAGTAATTAATGTACCACGTATATGCGAACTACGTTTTCCATGCTTCATTGTCGGCTTTTAATCGATTTGTGTGCAAATATATAAGTATGTATTAAACATAACATTGCTTTAGAGTTTATTTAAGGCTTAAAGCTTAATTAGGGAAAAATATTAAGCAAAAAAAATTTCATTTTAATATAGGCTTTAATTGTTGCTTCTTCGACTATGTAACTAAGTAGTTATATTGCCAACGTTAAGTATAGTCAGGACTTCTTGGCGGGAAAGTGAAGCGTCATGTCTGCAGTTTTGTTTTATTTTCTAAAATTTGTGATATTTCGAACATTAATGTGTAATAACGGTGGATTATTAACCGTTAAGTGTTTGTGAACATACATGACAGTTTTCCGCTGTGGGTAGAGCGGAAGGTTGTGCCAGACTTTTCGTGACTAAAAACCATCCATGTTCCTTGTTGAGCCTGCCATGTTCCAAAGTTACAATAAAAGTATCTTAAGAAACCGTAATTTTATCACATTTTCCATAACTGAGAAAATTATAATAATCAATATTAAAACGTCTTACATAATTTATTTGACGTGTAAGGGCGAAACACGTGTCGTGTTGAATTGTTTCTCGATTTTTCGGGAAATTATAGTTGCGCGGGAATTGTTACAAAGATATTTTTATTCTATCACTTGCTTATAACATCTGCCAATAAATATTATCGCTTCATAACTGTATTTACTCTACATCGACCCTATGTATATAAAAATTACCTTACATAAGGTAAGTATATATTTAATTACATTTGTGAAAAGTTTTATTAAAAAAGTAACGAAATTCGCTCGATTTCTTGGTTGAACCCAAATGGCTTTTCAAAATACTTTTAAATTTAATTGTCTTTCACAATACTTGTATACTTTGTAATTGTAGGTATTTACTACAATTGCTTTTAAAATTGCAACTTCAAATAAACACTTCAAATCAACCATTAAAATATATTATTAAAAAATGCCTGCGTTGCATAAAGAGGTAATTTAAAATGAAACAAAAAAATGTATTAATGGTTGATTTGAATGTACATATACGCAAGCATTTTTTTCTTTTACAGTGTTTGGATCGTCGAATGCCTTCTAACCGCAAAGGCTTTCTATTAATTGGGACCAAAAGCATTCAACGTGTTTATTAGACATGATAACTGCTCAGAAATCACAAAAAAAGCGTTTCAACGTTTTGATTGTTGATTAGAAAAAAAAACGCTTAGTATATAACAAAAATAGTGGGCTGGACAAAAATGATTGCGTATATAAACAAAAACATGATGGAAAAATGATAATTGGTTGCGCTGAAAAGGAAAATTGATTAGTTAGATAATTAATTAGAGTCTGCTCCTGTATTTACAAAACAATATAGTTTTCTACATAGAAAACCTTCACCTCTGCTCGGCTGAGGGCCACTGATCTAAAGCATGCTCAGATTACTGTAAATATTCGAATTTCAGAGTTTATTCAAATGTATAAAAGCTTTAGTTATTTGTTACTTATATCTAACTTTATCAAACTATCGACGGCTGGCGGTCACGGATTTAAAATTGAATCTATTTGACGAACAAGACTGATTAAATTATTTATTTTAATCTTTTCATTACATTTTTTTAATTGAAATAATGAGAACTAGAGGCGAAATTATTGGCGCGATCCACCGATAATTGGTCATTGTCACTAAAAATTATAAGCGTAGCACCAATATGCTGAAAAACTACATAGCTAGTTTTGTGAAAAAAAATGTTTATTTTTTGTCGATAATTTTTATTAACGATTTTGGCGAGATAAGGGGATAAACAAACACTTGGAAATGCGAAGCTCTTGCAGCGCCCAGACGGGGCTCGAACCCGCGACCTTTCGGATATCGGCCGACCGCTCTGCCACTGAGCTACCGGGAGATCCCGCAGAGCTGAATGCATTTCGAAGCATTTATTTTGAGTTATATTCACTTGATACGTTTGCCGACATTGTATGTTAGAACTTTTTGGTAAAAAAAATTTTTAATTGCTATTTTTAAATAAATAAAAAATTCAATGATTGCTTATTATTTTAATGTTTGTCAAGTCGGACCCGTAGCTTGAACGTTAGATTTTGAGTGTTTACTAGACTAGTGGGCAGTGAGTTCAAATCCTGCTAATATACTACGTGAACTCACTCGTACCTTAGCGTTTTTAGCGTACCACGAGGGATTAATAAAATTCTTATAAACATCTTCAAAACAAAAAAATACATAGTATCAAGGTACTTTCAAAAACATGTCTTAATATTTTTTTTGTTGAATTTATGTAATAACTGCGTTTATCTCGAACTCTAAGCTTTAGAAAACTAGCCCTAAATCAGTTAACAGATATTTCGTTCTATTAAAATGGTTATCTAATATGATGATACGCATATTTTGAAATTTTGGTCGTATTAAAAAAAGATATTGGTATTATCGTGACCGCCAGCTGGTCATACATAGTCACCGTAAACGTGGCCCGCGTCTGCAACAATATATAGGCGCCAATCGACTCGCTGCCGCAATACCTCGGGCGCCGACACTGCTAGCTAGCTGCTGAATGTGGCTTATGAAGTCACTTCATATTCAAGTTATATTCATATTTGTTGTATTATTATAGTTATATTTTTAATATATTTTGTCATAAATATAGTCTGTCGGGTAAAACTGCATTTGGTTCGATTACCGGACAGTTCTGGGTAAGTAGAAATAAAGCTGATATGACAGAATATTGAATTCGTACTTGATGCAATATTAAGCGTGTTTATTCCTTGCCACAATATTCTAAAGCACAATAAAATAATTAAATTGTGCACTTTATAATTGGCATATATCTGGAAAATTTCATCGTGACCATGTAAATATCTGTATTTTAAGTGTCATCTTTTAAATAAATAAAAAGATAAATTCCACCAGTTCTATCATAAGCCACACCCATCTAAAAAAATGCATTCAAAATTGTAATGTATTAAAATATAGTAACAATTAAACAGTCAGTGATTGTAACAAGGAAATTTATTTACACACGCTACGCTTATGTTTTACTTGCTTTTTTTATAATTACAAAAAACAATTATTTTTTTTGTTTACCTTATTTTAGAGCGACATTTAATTGGTGCATAAATACATTTCTATGAACGTAACAAGCAAACGTAATTATTTAAAAAATATTGTATTTTATAAAGAAAAACCATATTTTAATGATAACTAATTTAAATAGTATAAAGCAGTATTTTTAGAAGTTTAAAATATTGAATAACATTTTCTAATGCTCAGCACTTAATAATTTAAGAAAACCATTTACTATACAATCTGTTGAAACACTGAATATTTATTGCAATAGGCGTTCAAATCAGTTTTTTTATTTAAAAAATAAAAAACATAAAATTATATTAGTAGGAATCGAACCTACACCAGTCATCAATGTTTAATTGAAATTACTACACGAAAGGCCTTTTTCAATTCCATAACATTAAAAATGGGATATACGTCTGATATGATGATGATATATCAACAGGATCAATTATATTCGTCAATTTTTTACACACAAAATAGAAATACGAGGTTTTTTTCTTATCTCAGTAGCGGGACCTTTCTCTTTTTCAGTAGCGGGACCTCAAGGGCTGAGATGATGATAAATTGAGTTCAATTGAGCTTGTTATACTTATCATTCTTCCTAATATTGTAAACACAAAAGTAATTGTCTGTCTTTGACGCCTTAATTGTGACGCTTTTAATAAAAATCGGAACAGACAATACTTATGAGAGGGACATAGGCTACACTCAATATTACAAACTATAGTTTTATTTGTTCGTTAGGCTCACAGAATAAAAATACTAGACCAAATTAGATGAAATTCGCAAGCAAGTTACATTAACTAAGTTTCATCCCGAATTAAAAATTATTAATTAGGCGATACACAAAAAAAAAACATTTTATATATTTATTTGAAATAGGCCTTTCAAGTAGGTTAATTGAAAATGAAATATCGCTTTGCCAGATAAAAACACACACAAAATTGTACGATACAACGATACAACCAATGCTCAGATTTCAATTTTAATTAATTATAAACTCATAATTATAAGCCAAATTATATACAAAAATGTGAAAACTGAACATTGGAAAATGTAATTTTCATAACTTTATAAAAAAAACACATTTTAATATACACATTAAAGTTAGGCATGCACAAAAAAAATCAATACAGGTATCGTTGAATAAGTATGTAATTTAAAAATTTTGTAAAAATATATCAGTTGTTAAAAAGTATGAAATCTAAAATTTTATTAAAAACTTATTAAGATTGTTTCAGTAGCCGGAATCGAACCATGCTATATTGGTATTTAAATTACAAATTGCGTTATGAGAATCATTATTGGCATTAATAATAATTAATAATTGTAGAGTTGGCGTTGTCAAGTTTTTTCTTAATGTATATTTCAAGCGCAAACGTTTTCCTGGTAGGAAATGCTGTTTGGTGGAAGCGGCAACTTCACAGACTTCTACCACCGAGGGTGATGCAGAGGGCGACTAAGAGAATGGCATCTTGTCCGATCATATGAGGTAACGTGAGGTGACAATGATATATTTGATCCTAATTTTACGCAGTACAAAAAGTTGACATCTAACTTTTTCACAGACCAAGCCTCCTGGGGGCCTACCGCCGAATTCCATGGATTACCGGTAATCCATCTAGATCAAACTTTGTTTTGCGTTCATTAATCCGTACCGGGGAATCTGCCGACAGCCACCTCTCATTCATGACCTTCAGTCCGGGACAGACCAATAGGTAAATGGATAACGCTATTTTGTTTCGATTTCCATGAGTTCGGCGGTACGACAGAATCAATTTGAAATCCATTTTGCCTTATAATCGATTGCCATTGAACTCGGCGGTAGGCCCTCTGCTCGTATAAATCCTAATATAGTTTTTTCGTGATATTGTTTTTTTTCCGTATGTATTCAATTCAATTCTTTATTGCATGCTACATTGGGTAGTTACATTATGTAATGTATGTATGTATGTGTATACATAGAGATGTTAATTACAATGTAGCGCCCTGTAAGGACATAGCATATTATGTAGTATATTAAATTAAAAAAAAAACATTTATTCAAGTTTGGCTCAATAGAGCTCTTATGAATGTCATACTTATAAACTAACGCGCCCATTCACTGCGGGCGGGAGCTTGATCGTAAACGAACGGGCAAGAAAAATTTGAAAAATTGTTTTTTATATTTTCCCGTTAGTATTTAATTGTTAGATATTAGCATAATTTTTTTATTATTGTTAATTTATCAGTCATGCTGTGTACACTAATTGTGGATTATTGTCGAGCCTTATTTTTTATTAGTTGTAGTTCATTTTTAATGATGATAATCTGTCCGTGTACCTAAATATAAATAAATAAATAGTGTCAATGTGGGCGCAGAGCTGGCCACCTCTCACTATTTAACACGTTACATCTAGAGATATGTCGACCGATATGGCTTGGTGGCGAGTATACCCGCACTCCACTCCTGAGGTCGTGGGTTCTATTCCCACACAGGACAAATCTTTGTGGGTATAAATATAAATATTTGTTCTGGTCTGGGTGTTTTAGTATGTATTTACTAAAAGAAGTATTTATGTATGTTTATCCGTTATTTAGTACACAACACAAGTTCTTAATGATACTTATCTTGGAACTAAATAATTGGTGTAAGTGTAAGAAATGTTTATACTTTAATATTTTTTTAAATATTTATATGTGTGCTAAAAGTGAATCTTTACTTCAACTATATCTGCATATTCAACTTTACTACTAAGTACATATTCTTGTAACTGGCGGGAGAAAAAACTAACCTTGACGATTTTCTTGCCCGTTCTTTTACGATCAAGCTCCCGCCCGCAGTGAATGGGCGCGCTAGTTTTTAAGTTTTGACGTTCATAAGAGCTCTTTTGAGCCAAACTTGAATAAATGAATATGAATTTGGATTTCTGGTCTCTCTTAAATTGTTGTATCAAGGTCACATAGTCGTATTTTTTTTTGTATAGGAAATATAAGAAACCAATCTAAAAGCCTCTGTTATATTTTATTTTATGCAGTGCACAAGAGGTACTTGCCAACTTTATCTAAAGTTGTCCTTTCGCAGGCAAGCATAAATATTTTATTACAACTGTGCGAATTTTTCATTCCATTAGAAAATATTAGGTCGGGGAAAAAGTCTTTTCGCATAACGTAGGTATAAACTTATTATAAAAATTTTTTGACTGTACTCTTTGTGTCTGGCTGGTTTTGGTAACATTAAAAAGGTTCCATTATAAAGAAAAGAAAAAAATAAAAAAAAGTTGTTTCCCGCTATTTTTCATTAGTTTTTCTCTCCGTAGAAATGAGTGAATCTAATGAAGAAATTCGATACATTTTAAAATTTTATTATAAAAAAGGCAAAAATGCAACTTAAGCAGTGAAAAAAATTTGTGATGTTTATGGACCTGATGCAGTGTCAGTAAGAGTAGCACAAATTTGGTTCAAACGTTTTCAGTCCGGAAATTTTGATGTTAAAGATGCACCTCGCTCTGGTCGCCCTGTCACGAATAAAATGGACGCCATTTTTGAAAGAGTGGAGCAAGATCGGCATATTAGTAGTTACGATGTAGCTGAAGAACTGGAAATTGACCACAAAACAGTTTTGACCCATTTGAAGAAAGCTGGTTATACAAAAAAGCTCGATATTTGGGTGCCACACGAGCTCACTCAAAGAAACTTAATGAACCGTGTACTCATTTGCGTACACGGTTCATTAAGTTTTTTTGAACGTGCGAAAAAGGTCGTGGTCGAAAGTTGGCCAGGCTTCACAGACTGTGGCCAAACCTGGCCTAACACGAAATAAGGTGATGCTGTGTGTATGGTGGGATTGGAAGGGCATTGTTTATTATGAGCTTTTACCGCCCGGCAAAACCATCGATTCTGATCTTTACTGCCAGCAACTGATGAGATTAAAGGAAGCAGTCGAGAGAAAACGGCCGGAATTGATCAACAGGAAGGGTGTGGTCTTTCATCACGATAACGCTAGACCACACACATCTTTAGCCACTCAGCAAAAATTAAGAGAGTTCGACTGGGAGGTCCTAGTGCATCCACCATATAGCCCTGACCTTGCGCCTTCAGATTTTCACCTGTTTCGGTCTCTGCAGAATTCTTTAGGTTCTGTAAGGTTGACCTCAAGAGAGGACTGCCAAAACTATTTGTCCCGTTTTTTTGATCAGAAGTCCCAAAGTTTCTACAGTAACGGGATAATGTCTCTGTCCACAAAATGGCAGAAAGTTATTCAACAAAACGGTACATATATATTGTAAATAAATGTAAATAAACTTTGAAAAAAATGTCTTGACTTTTCATACAAAAATACGAAAAGACTTTTTCCCCAACCTATTATAAACAAATCCCACACAAAAAAATGAAAAACGCAAAGGAAAAAAATCACACACGCTTTAAAAATGCTTTTTGTTTTGTTGTTTTGTTTTTGCTGACAGGAATTTGCTACAAATTTGCACTCAGTTTTTATTATTCTGCAAAAATATACTCAATACCTACAGGAATAATATAAACACAATACAATAGCCTTTATTAGTGTTGTAAAGAACTCGAGTCTTTGAGTCTTAAATTTAGAGCTCGACTCGGCATTACACGACTCGACTCATAACAATAAGACTCTTAAGAATAAAGAACTCAAGTCTATATGAGCTCTTGAACGCGAGACTCGAGACTCGAGTCTTCTTTAGCGCTCGAGTCCTTTTTACGCGCCGAGTCGCGCTCGAGTTCTTTTCCGCTTTGAGTCATTCTTTTTAAAGCAGCCAATAAAAGGCTATTTTTGTGAGATATAATCATGTGTAACCAGAAGGAGATGTCGAAAAATAAATGAAAGAATCAAAGTTTTAATTAACATGAAAAATCAGTTTAATTAATTATGATCATGAAAATTATTACAAAAGAAAACATTAATTAAACAAAACTACCAAACAAATAAACTCTTCAGCTTTATTATATAAGTATAGACATTTATTCTAAATAAATCACTGTCAGCATTTCGAAGACCAGTTTGAAGAAGGCTCGAGCTCTTTTAAGACTCGAGCTCTTTTAAGACTCAAGCTCTTTATAAGACTCGAGTCTCTCGAGTTCTATTTAAGGTTTCGAGTTCAATAATGGCGCTCGAGTCTTCATGATAGGACTCAGACTCGGCTCGACTCAAGACTCCGAGTTCAGTTAGTTCACTGAGTCTTAGAAAATTGAGTCGAGTCTATCGAATAAGACTAAAAGACTCGAGTCCTTTGCAACACTAGCCTTTATAGAGCTTTTTATACCAAGCACTTTTTGTGACAAAAAAATTGTAAGAGTTTTTATTTATTTATTTTCTATATCCCCTTTTATTCTGCGCAACTATATTCAATTCCTACAGGAAAACACTGACAAAGTAGCCATAAACAGCTTCTTATACTGATTATTACAAAACTTGACCCCACCAACCCCCCTCCCGCCCATAGCGCCCCCTCCCCCGCACTGACCTGCTCTCTCTTCTTCTCTTTCTCCTCCTTTTCTCTCTTTCTCACTTCCACGATGAACTCGTTGAAGTACGACGTTCTGTCGCGCGGTTTCTCAATTGCCTTGAACCTTTCGTCGCGACCGTGCTTCGATGAGAAGTCACTGAATGATGATCTGAGGGAGGATTGGGACTATTGTAACTCTAGGCTATGAAATTTTTACGAATGTTTAATCATTCATCATCTCAGCCCATAAACGTCCCACTACTGAGCACGAGCCTCCTCTCACATACCAAGGTGAGAGAGTATTGGGTCATACTCCACCACGCGGACCCAGTGTGGATCTGACGACCGATATGGCGTGGAGGTCAGTATACCTACACTTCACTCCAGAGGTCGTGGGTTCGATTCCCACACAGGACAAATCTTTGTGTGCATGAACATAAATATTTGTTCTGGTCTGGGTGTTTTCCTATATATATTAAGTATGTATTTACAAAAAAAAAAAAGTATTTAAGTATGTTTATCCGTTGTTTAGTATCCATAACACAAGTTCTTAATGATACTTATCTTGGAACTAAATAATTGGTGTAATTGTCAGAAAATATTTATTTTTTTATTTTTATTTTATTTTTATTATTGGCGGAGGCAGGTGTATGGCGTCCTGCTGTTAGAATTTATCAAGCCGCCCATTAGGCCTCTAACATGGCTTAACGACTACCACATTTAGTGATAACCGGGACCAACGGCTTAACGTGCTTTCCTAAGCACGGAAGCGCTCGATATCAAATGCCACACAAACGGTCACCCATCCAAGGACTGACCTCTGTAAACTCTGCTGTACTTCGGTGATCGTTTCCGACCACCGAGCACCGCAGAGCTACGAGCGCTTCGGTTTTTTTTTCCTAATCATTATCGTAACAGAATTATCAGTCCACTGCTGAACATTAGCCACCCCATTAGAATACATTCATCTCATGGCGTAAGCGTTGACGAAGAGAAATCCTACCGAAAATCGTCACGTCTGCGAGAAAACGCGAAGACGTGTAATAAGGCTAATATCTGCCGTGTGTTACCGGCCTAAAGTAGTGCCACCCCTTAATCTCACGGGGAGTCGTAAGAGTCGAAGAGAAATGTTACCGGATGATGGGCAGCAGCGTCACCCTGCGTACTGGCTGGAACTGCGATCACCAACCCGCCTGCGCAGCGTGCTGATTATGGGCAAATACCCCCAATAGAATGTAATCTATTGGGGAGGCCAATGTTCAGCATGGGACTTTATAAGGCTGATATGATGATGGGAACAAACACACATCATCATCATCATCATCTCAGCCATATGACGTCCACTGCTGAACATAGGCCTCCCCAATAGATTTATACATTGAGCGATCCTGAGTCGCCTGCATCCATCGGCTTCCGGCCCCCTGACCAGATCATCGGTCCATCGCGTGGGAGGCGTCCTCTACTACGTTTTCTGGTTCGGGGTCGCAATTGAAGAACCTTGATGCCCCATCGGTCGTCGGTTCTTCGATCAGCCTGCAAACTCGCCTCGCTATGTCGGTCACTCCAGTCCTCCTATGGATTTCCTCATTTCTGATTCGATCACGTAGGGACCCTCCGAGCATAGCTCTCTCTATTGCACGCTGAGCGACTTTGAGCTTTCTAATGAGGCCCATAGTCAGGCACCAAGTCTCAGTACCGTACGTCATCCCTGGCAACACACACTGGTCAAAGACTTTCGTCTTAAGGACACACACAAGGAAGCAGAATCTGTCCTAAGACTTAATACAACACCGCTTGTCAGGGGTCCTCTTTTTTAGCCCTTTACCAGGAAGTGGTCAATATATATCCACCATAAATTGAACCTTATGTGGTTAACTTAAGGTGGAAAACCAATTAATATTTTCAACGTACTTGGAGTGCAGCTTAGCTTCCTCCATAAGCTGTTTGAAGGCGGTCTTCTTCTGCTGAAGTCGGTTCTTCATCTCTTTGCGTTCCTCCTCAGCCCTGTCTCTCACGTATTGGTCGAATACCTGGTGACAACCACAATTGACAATACTATTATTATATTGTATAATAATGATTAAAAGCTATCCATAAATTAGGTCACACAATAATGGGGTGAAAGAGGGTTGACGAAGTGTGACAAGAGGATGAGAGGGATCCTAAATTTCATGACGCCACATTTCAAAATCCAGGTTTTATAAACATTTTGGAAATGCCGTTTTAATGTAATCATTTCTTGCTGTACAATTGCAAAATATATGACATCACACTAAGGAGGAGAGTCTCACAAGTGTGACCAGCTGTGACAAGGACGAAGGGGGGGTCAAACGTTCACGAAATTCGAGTGACGTAATTAATGGATGATCCCTTAGAAGCGAGACCCATTGGCTTCAAATTCAACCCTGGTCACCTATGTCTTTTCCAACTACGTGCGTCATTATCGCTTGCTCCGTGCGTTGGAAAGCACGTTATGCCGTTAGTCCTGTCATGAACATCTATGGCAGTCGTTATTAGGAAGTCACTGCCTTCTTATTATGCTGACTGGTTTATTTAACCATTGAATGATGTCTTACTGAGCGTCTCTCTCTTAAGTCCAGCATCAGGTTAGACCCAATATTATATTATGATCCTAATAGCGCTCCTTCTTCAAAGCGCTTAAAACGCTTCAGTCTATAAGACACCAAAGGGACGTCATTTATTTATTTATTGGATTACCAACATAAGACACAGCATTAACTACAATAAAAATGGGTGTTATTTAACGTGTCTTCAAAATTAATAAATTGCCAACCTAACCTAACCTTTTTGTACATCAAAAATACTGATTGAGCACCTAATCACCTATTAGATGCTCACTCAGTATTTTTGATGATCAAAAAAGCTTTTTTAGAGGTTTAGTTTATTATATTCCAATAAAAATTACAACAATATACATTAAACAACTTCTTATAATTATAGGTAAACACATCTTGCATACGTAACATTACAATCAAAAAGAAAATAGCAAAAAATACGTCATGCTAGCTACTTCCCTAAAGACCGCGTCCTATATGGCGTGGAGGTCAGTATACCTGCACTTCACTCCAGAGGTCGTGGGTTCGATTCCCACACAGGACAAATCTTTGTGTGCATGAACATGAATATTTGTTCTGGTCTGGGTGTTTTCCTATGTATATTAAGTATGTATTTACAAAAAAAATATGTAAGTATGTTTATCCGTTCTTTAGTATCCATAACACAAGTTCTTAGTGATACTTATCTTGGAACTGAAGAATTGGTGTGATTGTAAGAGAATATTATTTATTTATTATTATTATTATTTATTATTATATCAGGTAACTTGGATCCAGTACAAACTTCTAAAGCTCGTTCTCCAAGACACCAAAGGCAAGTTTAAAAACTACACCAGACACTTCTCCTATCATCTTCAGATAAAACTGCGTCCAGCATCAAGTAACTTGAGCCAAGGAACTTTGGCCAAAGACATTCCTATAACGCTTTTTTTCGAAGATACTAAAGGAAGTTCAGTGGACAACTCCTAGACAACTGACCTGCATCTTCTCTTCTCCTTACTCCTAGCAACTACAGTAGCCGCTCGCCGTGCGTCTCTCTCTGGCGTCCAGCATCAGCTAGTAGAGCTCTTCATCCTAGACACTTGACCTGTACCTTGGCCACACTTAGCATTTTCAGAAAAGACTCTTACCGTGCGCCTTTCCCCTAGCGTCCAGCATCAGGTATCTCGGGTCAAAGACAACCTTGTAGAGCTCCTACTGCCAGCCACTTAAGCTACGTCCTTCGTCCCGCTCCCACTCTCCGTGCGTCTCAGTCCCGCATCAATCATCACCTTGAAGAGCTCTTCATCCCAGAGACTTGACCCTGTACCTTGGCCACACCTGGCATTTTAAGGAAAGACTCTTAAGAATTGATTGTGCTTCTTTCTCTGGCGTCCAGCATCAGGTATCTGGTCAAAGACAACCTTGTGAAACTTCTTCTGCCAGCCATTAAAGCTACGTCCTTCGTCCCGCTCCCACTCATCGTGCGTCTCAGTCTCGCATCCATTATCAGCTTGAAGAGCTCTTCATCCTAGACACTTGGCCACACTTAGCATTTTCAGGAAAGACTTTTTAGACTTTACCGTGCTTCTTTCTCTGGCGTCCAGCATCAGGTATCTGGTCAAAGACAACCTTGTGAAACTTCTTCTGCCAGCCATTAAAGCTACGTCCTTCGTCCCGCTCCCACTCATCGTGCGTCTCAGTCTCGCATCCATTATCAGCTTGAAGAGCTCTTCATCCTAGACACTTGGCCACACTTAGCATTTTCAGGAAAGACTTTTTAGACTTTACCGTGCTTCTTTCTCTGGCGTCCAGCATCAAGTATCTCGGTTCAAAGGCAATCTTGTGAAACTTCTTCTGCCAGCCATTAAAGCTACGTCCTTCGTCCTGCTCCCACTCACCGTGCGTCTCAGTCTCGCATCCATCATCAGCTTGAAGAGCTCTTCATCCTAGACACTTGGCCACACTTAGCATTTTCAGGAAAGACTTTTTAGACTTTACCGTGCTTCTTTCTCTGGCGTCCAGCATCAAGTATCTCGGTTCAAAGGCAATCTTGTGAAACTTCTTCTGCCAGCCATTAAAGCTACGTCCTTCGTCCTGCTCCCACTCACCGTGCGTCTCAGTCTCGCATCCATCATCAGCTTGAAGAGCTCTTCATCCTAGACACTTGGCCACACTTAGCATTTTCAGGAAAGACTTTTTAGACTTTACCGTGCTTCTTTCTCTGGCGTCCAGCATCAAGTATCTCGGTTCAAAGGCAATCTTGTGAAACTTCTTCTGCCAGCCATTAAAGCTACGTCCTTCGTCCTGCTCCCACTCACCGTGCGTCTCAGTCTCGCATCCATCATCAGCTTGAAGAGCTCTTCATCCTAGACACTTGGCCACACTTAGCATTTTCAGGAAAGACTTTTTAGACTTTACCGTGCTTCTTTCTCTGGCGTCCAGCATCAAGTATCTCGGTTCAAAGGCAATCTTGTGAAACTTCTTCTGCCAGCCATTAAAGCTACGTCCTTCGTCCTGCTCCCACTCACCGTGCGTCTCAGTCTCGCATCCATCATCAGCTTGAAGAGCTCTTCATCCTAGACACTTGGCCACACTTAGCATTTTCAGGAAAGACTCTTAGACTTTACCGTGCTTCTTTCTCAGGCGTCCAGCATCAAGTATCTCTGTTTAAAGACAATATTGTGAAACTTCTGCCAGCCATTAAAGCTACGTCCTTCGTCCTGCTCCCACTCACCGTGCGTCTCAGTCTCACATCCATCATCAGCTAGTTGAGCTCTTAATCCTAGACACTTGACCTATACCTTGGCCACACTTAGAATTTTCAAGAAATACTCTTACCGTGCGTCTTTCCCTGGCGTCCAGCATCAGGTATCTCGGGTCAAAGACAATCTTGTGGAGCTCCTTCTCCCAGGCGCTGAACGCGGAGACATCCTTCTCGTGCAGCATCAGGAGGAACGCCCGGAGCCTGGCCCCGTGAGGCACTACGGCCCTCTCTCGCGCCGCCCTCATCTCCGCCTCGGCCGCTGCTTCCTTGCTCGCCTCTATACCTGCCTTCTTCGATGTCATCGCTGGAAGAAATAGCCTTCAGTTAAGCATTATCTAAAGTAAGTAATTATAATATTTTCTAAAAATTAAACCAATTATTCAGTATCAAGATCATTAAAAACTTGTATACTAAATAAATAAACATACATACGTACTTTAATTTTTTGGAAATACTTAATATATATAGGAAAACATCCTGACAAAACAAATATTCATGTTTATTTATATGGCGATATAGCGTGGTGGCGAGTATACCCGCTCTCCGCTCCTAAGGTCGTGGGTTCGATTTCCACACAGGACAAATCTTTGTGTAAAGTAAAGTAAGTAAAAGTAAAGTAAAGTAAAGTAAAGTAAAGTAAAGTAAAAAGTTCTTTATTTCATAAACTATTACATAGCACTTGAAAACGTCAAAACAAAGTATACATGAAAAAAAAATTTATATCAACCCTGAAATCACGAAGCTTAGATTCACTTACATGCAAATAAATAAAAATTAGGTGTAAGTGAATCTAAGTGCCAGTTCCGAGCCTCCGCTCTGTGAGAAGAACTGACAAGAAACTCACAGGCTATGCTCTTTTAAATTATTTTTATTACATGACACACACAGTGTAAATTTGATAATACTGAAAGGGTCCCCCGAAGCTGTAACCAATAAAGTAGCACTAAGAGAACCTTCCATCACAGTCAACTAAGTATGTATTGTGAAACTGAGCTGAGCCTGTACAATAAGGGATGGTCACGACAATGATCTGGTTGACTTTTTATTCTAATATACACATACAAGTTGAAAATGTTAAGCCCAAGCTTGTTTATCCGATAAGTAATCATTAACAGCATAATACCCCTTTTGAAGAAACTGCTTTTTAACTACAGTTTTAAAAGTTGCCAATGGTAGATCAATTATTTCCTGCGGAATTTTATTAAAAAATCTGATACTATTACCCAAAAATGAATTTTTTGTTTTGTGAAGTCGACAATTTGGCAGAGAGAGCTTATTTCTATTCCTAGTATTAAAATTATGTACTTTTGAATTTTTATCAAATGTATTAATGTTTTTGCGAACATACATTATATTATCAAATATATACTGAGATGCAACCGTTAATATGTTAATTCTTTTAAACATCTCTCTAAGAGAATCTCTGGACTTAAGATTATAGATAGCTCTTATGGCGCGCTTTTGTAGTACAAATATATTATGTATGTCCGCAGCAGATCCCCACAATAACATACCATATGACATAATGCTATGAAAATAGCTAAAATAAACTAATCTAGCTGTTTCTTCGTCTGTTATGAGTCTTATCTTTTTGATGGCATAGCATGCTGAGCTAAGCCTTCCGGACAAATCCATTATATGGGGGTTCCACTGCAATTTAAAATCAATATTGATGCCTAAGAACTTTGTGTCATTTAATAACTCGATATTCTTGCCATTCATTTTTAAGTTAGTTGAGACTTTTGTAACATTAGGCAATGAGAACTTTATACATTTAGTTTTACTTGCGTTAAGAGATAGATTGTTAACCGTAAACCAATGTAAAACCTTCGCAAGAGCATTATTTATCACGTCAGAATGATCCTTGCCTCTGTTCACTTTAAATATCAGAGATGTATCGTCAGCAAACAAAACTGTTTCGCACAGATCTCTAGTATAGAAAGGTAGATCGTTAATATAAATTAGAAACAATAAAGGGCCTAAAATCGAACCTTGTGGAACTCCCATAAGCAATGGCGCGCCAGAAGACTCGACCCTATTAATAACTACTTTTTGAGTTCTGTCACTCAAGTAAGATTTAATTAATTTTAAAGAATTACTATTAACACCATAATATGTCAATTTAGCTAACAAAGTAGGATGGTCAACGCAATCGTGTGCATGAACATGAATATTTGTTCTGGTCTGGGTGTTTTTCTATGTAATGTAATGATGAAGGTATAACTTACCCTCGTCCTGCTTGTGTTTCTTGGGTGGGTCCGCGTCTGAGTCGTCCTTATCGTCGCTGCCTCTCTTCAGCTCACCGTTTGCTCCTTTACTTGTCGTAGCTGTCTCCTTACGTTGCTAAAAACACATATTTTTATTTTAGATAAATAATTAAGGTGTATAAGGATTCTGCTAAAATCTGAGAAGCCCAAGCCAACCTCACTTGCAAGTGGTGCACCTGCCGATCAACGGACGAGGCTCTGGCGAACATAAAGTTCCCCGTAAGCGGCAATAGGCTCGCCACCTATTACGTGGGACCAACTATATAATTGGCGAATTGTGGGCGTATAATATGCCTCTGCCTACCCCTTTGGGGACACAGGCGTGATATTATATATGTAATTAATTTCAGAGTATACTCCTGTGTTTTGTTTTTGATGATATTTTATAACAAAGAATTATTAACATCATACACATTTGTGTAAACCACAATTAAAATAGTTAAAAAAAATGATACCTTAACAGGCCTTTAAAGTTGGATGGGTAACATTTTTCATAATAATTATTAAAAGTGCATGTCTTTCATAACTTATATCTTTATGTATGTTCCTTATGTGCATAAATTGTTAAATAAATAAAAGAAAAAAAAGAAAAAAAATTGTGAAAATATAAAAAACAGAGATTTCGAGTCTTGAGGTAACACCTAAAAAAATGTCGACTATAAGTTTCCAAATTTAATTTTAAACAAGTAATACGCAAAATACACAACCGATCAGTTCGAAGGTCTGACTTCAACTGAGCACTGTGAACTCGCCTTACTAATTTCTAGCGTTTTAATTGGCTAGGGGGCGTGGCTTGGCCGGCAGTCGGTGATGAGTCACTACTTTCTTAACGCGAATGAACTATAGTGCTGCAGCGAAAAAACCTATAAGTAGCCATTTCCTTTGGTATTATTATTATGATGATAAGGGCCGGGCTGCTCCCATACTGAAGAGTGGCTGACGATGATGGGTTCTCACCGGGGTCAGGGAGTCTGGTGGTGACGAGATGGCCTTGTCAACGTCAGATCGCCCCGCCAGCTGCTCCGGCCGCTCCCATACTGAAGAGTGGGCGGTTGGGTTGTAGAAGAAGACGCGACCGTCACCAGTCCACACCACGCACCTGAAATATAAAATAAGGGGTTTTTATAGGCCAAGTAACACAACATATGATATGATTAAAGATATAGTGTATGGGGATCCTATCAAGATCTTAGGGGACGTACATTAATTACGTGAGGTGTTTTTTTAAAAATTTGGACCCCCCCTCCCCCTTGGTGAGATGTGGTCGGACCCCCCCCCTCACGTGAGATTAACCCAATATTTTTTAAATAATTTAATTTATTTGATTTGTCTTCTATGTACTACATTTTTCTGTGAAATAAGATGAGAATAATGATACCACGTTTAAGGTGCACTATAACGAATGATGACCGGTGTTGATATTGTAATACAAAATTTTACTGTGGTATAAAAATGTATATTCTCTGAATTAAAAAGTTGACGTGAGATTTTTATTGACCCCCGCCCCCTCCCCCCCTTGGTGAGTTTTGGTGCTATGTGGCCGGACCCCCCCTCCTCTATTTTAGACTCACGTAATTAATCGACGTCCCCTTAGGAGTCCATGCCAACCTCACCTGCCGATCAACAGACAATCGGCAAGCTGGACCATTATATAGTTTTCGAAATGTGGGTTTATAATATGCCTCTGCCTACCCCTTCGAGGAAACAGGCGTGATTAAAAATCACATCAGCCATATAAGGTCCCATGCTGAACATTAGCCTCCCCAATAGATTATATTTTATTGGTGGTATTTGTCCATAATCCCCACGCTGGGCAGGCGGGTTGGTGATCGCAGTTCCAGCCAGTACGCAGGATGACGCTGCTGCCCATCATCCGGTAGGATTTCTCTTCGTCGACTCTTACGACTCCCCGTGAGATGAGAGGGGCTGGCACTATTCTAAGCCAGCACCTAAAGACATTGATGTATGCATGTGTATCAAATTGTGCTTCAAATTATATACTACTCACCACGGAGTACCAGATATAGGCGTGCTACAAATAGGCCTAGTCTTGTCCTGTTTGGCTCTCTCCTTCTCTTTCTCCTTCTCCTCCCTCTCCTTCTCGCGCTGCTTCTCCGCTTCCCGCTCCCGCTCTCGCTCCGCCTCCAGCTCGCGCTCCTTTTCCGCTTCCCGCTCCGCTTTGGCCGCGACCTCCTGTTCCGCTTTGGCCGCCGCTGCCGCTTCTGCGCTAACCTCTGTGTTTTCTATTTGGGAAAACTAAATAAATTAGACCAGGATATATGCTTTGATGATGATGATTGGGATAAAATGGTGATGATGAAATTGGTAAATGAAGAAACAGTACGATTCCTCAGGACGATTTCTTTAGGCCTCTCCGCTTCAGGCCTATCCTTAGACCGTGATCTATGCTAGGATGTTGATGATGACATGACGATGCTGATGATGAAGCAGGTGAAAGAAGAAACAGTACAGTAGAATATATGCTACGATGATGATGGAACAGTGCTATGGATGATGATGACACGGCAACGATGATGTCATGGTGATGGTGGCATATTGATAATGATGACATGTTGATGGTAGATGCATTGGTGATGATAGAGGTGGTGACACGGCGATATAGATGATGATGACGAATCGGCAACGAAGATGTCATGGTGGTGGTGATGATTTTGTTGTTGGTGACACGGTGATGATGATGATAACACTGTGTTAAAGATGATGATGACGACACAGCAACGATGATGTAATGGTGATGGTGGCAAATCGATGATGCTAACATGTTAATGGTATAGATGATGATGATGCCACGATGATTTATCATCTATAAATGATGACGCCGACGACACGGCAACTATGATATCATGGTGATGGTTCTATATTATATCGCCTTAAAACGAAATGTTTGGCGTGGATATTAATTATAAGAACAAAATGTATTTCTTAAATTGTATGTATGTTGTTGTTGTTGTATGTTGTAATAAATAATATAATAACGGTCATGCATAGTTGATTGTGATGATAGTATCATGGTGATGGTGATATAATGATGGGATGTATTGGTGATGGTTAACGTGGGTGGTGAAATGCTAATGATGGTGACGAAGATGATGACATCGCATGCTTAAAGGAACATCGACCCATTAATAGATAGGTCAGGTTCGATTTATGTTCTTATAAAGTCTTTCTATGTCTTACTGAGATCGAATCAATGTTAATTAAACGTTCAAAATAGAAGCAGAATTACTAATTAATAAATCAGTATCAGCGCTCGTAGCTCTGCGGTTCTCGGTCGTCGGAAACGATCACCGAAGTACAGCAGAGTTTACAGAGGTCAGTCCTTGGATGGGTGACCGTTTGTGTGGCATTTGATATCGAGCGCTTCCGTGCTTCGGAAGGCACGTTAAGCCGTTGGTCCCGGTTATCACTAAATGTGGTAATCGTTAAGCCATGTTAGAGGCCTAATGGGCGGCTTGAAAAATTCTAATAGCAGGACGCCACACACCTGCCTCCGCCAATCCGCACTGGGTCAGCGTGGTGGAGTATGACCCAATACCCTCACACCTTGATATGTGAGAGGAGGCTCGTGCTCAGTAGTGGGACGTTAATGGGCTGTGATGATGATGATGAAATCAGTATCAGTTTAATGCGTTTACAAGTAGGACAAGTATTCTTTAGAAGATCTTCTTTTGTGATGTCCCAAAAATCGTCTTTTTTGAGTTAAGTCACTATTCCATTAAGCATGCGACATGGTGATGACGATAATAAATAAACAATTATTACTCACCCTCTGGTTTGGCTGCTTTAGACGCTTCCACCTCGGGCTTCTTATCTTTAGACGACTTTCTCCTCTCGACAGGTTCCCCCTTTTCAATGGCGATTTTGTATTGTAGTGCTGTAAACAGAAAAAGTATATTTCAAATAAAACATTTATATTACTTCATGGAACTAATAAAAAAAAATACAATCGGATAGCTAATTCTTGAACAGGACTTCTTGGCGGGAAACTGAAGCGTCATGTCTAAAGTTTGTGATATTTTGAACATTAATGTGTAATAACGGTGGATTATTAACCGTTAAGTGTTTGTGATTGTACATGAGTGATGGTAAATGAAACAAAACCGTGCAACATCACTTTTTAAATTCTCTCAAGAATCTCTCCATTTGAGATCTCAGTATAGTCCCACATCTTAACTGAGGACTCAAGGGGCTTAAGAGAAGGGCAACTTATTTATCATCTTAATCACATCTCATTCTTATTTACTATGAATTATATTATATTAATATATTTTATAAGACTGTTATGATGATGTTATGAAATGACGAAATCGCTACACATTGTTGCAAATAACTTCATAATCTCAGCCCATTAAAGTCCCACTAAGCACAAGCCTCCTCTCACATACCAAGGAGCGAGGGTATTGGGTCATATTCCACCACGCCGACCCAGTGCGGATTGGCGGAGGCAGGTGCATGGCTTCCCCCCCGACTGGTCTCCACCTTGTCGTGGTGGGGGAGCTGAGTACCTCCCGGTAGGGCGCAGGAGGGGCTAGGGAAAAGGTCACACCCAGAGATTGGCGACTCTGGGTGCCCTTAGTACTGACTACCGGGGGAGAAACTAAGAGGGACCTATGGACGCCGATATGGACGTAAATAATAAAAAAAAGGCAGGTGCATGGCGTCCTGCTGTTAGAATGTTTCAAACCACCCATAAGGCCTCTAACATGGCTTAACGACTACCACATTTAGTAATAACCGGTACCAACGGCTTAACGTGCCTTCCGAATCACGAAAGCGCTCGATATCAAATGCCACACAAACGGTCACCCATCCAAGGACTGACCTCTGTAAACTCTGCTTTACTTCGGTAATCGTTTCCGACCACCGAGCACCGCTGAGCTCAGAGCGCTTCTAACGAGCGCTAATAGCTTAAATAGTACTCTAATTGAGTGAGTCCATAATGAAAGAGAGTAATTACATTCAAGCTCTCTAAGAGGCCTCGGTTTCTCCCATACGCTCTCCTGCTTGCCAGCGTGGTAGTAATAATTTCTACCATCTGGAGACTTATGTGTCGTCCATTCCGCCGCCCTGGCTTGGAGTGCTGGAGGAATCACCTGTAACAAGAGTTATAATATATTATTATATTGTTTAAATTTATATTTTCTGACAATTACACTAATTATTTAGTTCCAAGATAAGTATCATTAAGAACTTGTGATATGGATACTAAACAACGGATAAACATACATAATCAATATTTTTTTTAAATAAATACCAAATATATGTATATAGCAAAACACCCAGACCAGGGGGCCTATGGCCGAATTCGATGGATTACCGGTAATCCATCTTGATCAAACTTTGTTTACGTTCATTAATCCGTACCGGGGAATCTGCCGACAGCCACCTCTCATTCATGACCTTCAGTCCGTGACAGACCAATTGGTAAATGGAGAACGCCATTTTGTTTCGATTTCCATGAGTTCGGCGGTACGACAGAATCAATTCGAAATCCATTTTGCCTTATAATCGATTGCCATCGAACTCGGCGGTAGGCCCCCTGAACAAATATTCATGTTTATGCACACAAAGATTTGTCCTGTGTGGGAATCGAACCGAGCAGAGTGCGTATACCTCACCACCACGCCATATCGGTCGTCGAATATTTATAAGAATAGTATATTTATTAAATAAATCGTCTTAACTCATATTGTATTCTTCTCTAAAGTTTAATGTATCTACATTTTTATTCTTATTTGTTGCTATTTTAGGTTTAATTTAAGTTGAAAGTAATATTTGGCAACGGGTTAGTGAAATCTCAAGTGTTGCAATCGTCCATAGTCTGCATTGAACACTTTCCATCAGGTGGGTAATATCTAATAATCATTTATTTCATAAACTATTACATAGTACTTGAAAACGTCAAAACTAAATATATAAATATAAAAAAGCAATCGAAATTAATTACATTGAAATCACGAAGCTTAGATTCACTTACCCGCAACAAAACAATTTAAAAACAAAAAATATTTAAGTGTAAGTGAATCTTAGTGCCAGTTCCGAGCCACCGCTCTGTAAAAAGAACTGGGAGAATAAATATAAATAAATAAATATTCTCTTACAATCACACCAATTATTTAGTTCCAAGATAAGTATCATTAAGAACTTGTGTTATGGATACTATATAACGGATAAACATACATAAATACTTTTTTTTTTTGTAAATACATACTTAAGATACATAGGAGAACACCCAGACCAGAACAAATACTCATGTTCATGCACACAAAGATTTGTCCTGTGTGGGAATCGAACCCACGACCTCTCGAGTGAAGTGCAGGTATCTGACCTCCACGCCATATCGGAAGACCTAGTAGAGGACGGACGGACCAATCGATGGACCGATAACTTGGTCAAGGCGGCGGGAAGCCGAAGAATGCAGGCGACTCAGGATCGTTCAAAATGGAATTTAATTGGAAAGGCCTATGTTTGGCAGTGGACGTCATTGGCTGAGATGATAATGTACGTTCATTTCGTTACAAAAAAAAATTTGTGACATACCGTAGGTTTCTTTACCGTAGGCTTAGTTTTAAGGGTCCCCGGCGGGTCTGTGGGTTGAACCGCGCCCGGGTCGCCTTGGATGGGCCCAGTATTTGCTCCCGCTACAGGAGGCGGCTGTTGCATTATTGGTGTTGTACCTGGAATTTATGAACAATATATTAATATATCTACTTAGACGCCTCACACAGCGCCGTCAAGCTCTTAGCACTTTGGCTAAAGCCTGCGGCCTACCTGATAAGGAGTGGTCTACCACCAGTGGACCACTTCTTACTTGGACGCTTGCCACCCAGTGGCATTACTCGTGCAAGCCTAGAATAGCATCCATATATTTACTTTATCTCGGGAAGCGCTCGTAGCCCTGCGGAACTCAGTAATCGGAAACGATCACCGAAGTACAGCAGAGTTTACTGGGTCAGTCCTTGGATGGGTGACCGTTTGTGTGGCATTTGATATCGAGCGCTTCCGTGCTTCGGAAGGCACGTTAAGCCGTTGGTCTCGGTTATCACTAAATGTGGTAGTCGTTAAGCTATGTTAGAGGCCTAACAGGCGGCTTGATAAATTCTAACAGCAGGACGCCATACACCTGCCTCCGCCAATCCGCACTGGGTCAGCGTGGTGGAGTATGACCCAATACCCTCACACCTTGATATGTGAGAGGAGGCTCTTGCTCAGTAGTAGGACGTTATTGGGCTGAGATGATGATGACCATCTCCTATTGAACAAATTCAGCTCAGTTTCACAGTACATACTAGGGTTTGGGAAGTCTCTACAATTATAAAGTCCCGAGATAGCCTACGACTAAAGTCCCGGGACGTCTCGAGACTTCGAGATTTTTAGGCATAACATTTTAACTGAGTTACTTTCTGATGAATAGTATTTATTAGCAAAAAAAGGGGATTTCAGAGTAATATTAACATAAAACAGACCTATAAATCAGTCTTAAAAGTTATTAATCAACCTACAAATAAGACTTCTTTTCTGATTTAATAAAATAGACTTTTAAAAAAAACTGCATTCACAGATTTGTCCGACAATCTTGCTTCTATTTTTTGTAATGACGCCACCGATAAAGGAGGAGTCGGCTTGATTGTGTTGAAGGCAATATACAGTAGCAGTTTAAAAAAAAAATACAATTTCGACAAATCGTGTCTCGTCTCGAGTCTCGGACCTAAAAGTCCCGGGATGCGAGACGTCCCGGGACCAAAACCCTTGACTTGACTGTGGTGAAAGGTTCTCTTAGTGGTACTTTATTCGTTACGTACCCTTTCAATATCTTCAAATATTCACTGTGTGTTCTGTACTGTTATATTTGATTGGTAATTCATTCCCTTCTCATCTCACGGGGTGTCGTAAGAGTCGACGAAGAGAAATCCTACCGGATGATTGAGCCTGTGAGTATCTTGCCAGTTCTTCTCACAGAGCGGTGGCTCAGAACTGGCACTTACATTCATTTACACTTGTTCTAAATTTTTTTGCATGTAAATAAATCTAAGCTTCGTGATTTTAGTTTAGTAATATTTAGTTTATATATATATATACATATATATGTATGTATCTATAAAACCATTGGCAGTTCATATGATTCGGAGCTTTTGCAACGAGACCTCCTGAATATAGGATTATGGTGCGATAAAAATGACATGTCACTTAATGTTAGTAAATGTTTCCTTATAACTTTTACCAAAAAACGAAATCCACTTGCCACTAGTTATCATCTAAACGGCTTTGCTTTGCCAGGTGTCAATGAAATACGAGATTTGGGGGTGATTCTCGATTCAAAGCTAAAGTTCACTGCTCACATTGACGCGGTTACTAAAAAAGCAGCTCAGCTTCTCGGTTTTATTAAACGCAATACGGGTGGATTTAGACGGCCAGAAACTAGAATGGTTCTGTTTAATGCCTTGGTCCGCAGTAGACTTGAGTTTGCCAGTGTCGCATGGAATCCTGTATATTGCGCACCTTCACAACGAATTGAATCAATACAACGTGCGTTTACAAGGCATTTGGCTTTTATCACACCCGGAATAAACCACCGGCAACCTTATAACATAAGACTCGCTTTTTTTAAGTTATTTACTTTGCGTGAGCGCCGCTCTGTGTCAGACTTGCTATTTCTTCACAAAGTTATCAGCGGTCAAACTAAATGCTGTCATCTTGTTCAACAAATTTGCATCAGGGTTCCTCACAAATATCCGCGAGTCGCGTGCACTGCGATATTTCATGTTCCTGGCAGTAGAACTAACTTAGGGCTGCACTATCCGCTTTCTAGAATCTGTTCCGCATATAATACCATAAATAAGTTAGCTGAAATCGATATCTTTAAGGATAGTCTAAAGGAATTCAAACACAAAGTGCTAGAACAAATTAAATATAAGTAATTAACAATTATATATATGTATATTTTTTGTTTTTATATTATTATTATTTGCATAATTTGTAATCAATTCCGTTGAATTTAATTGCACATCATTTTTGTCACATCTCATTTATTTTAATTGATTTTATTTTTTGTAAATTAATGTGTGCTCTGTATCGACAATGTTGTGTACGCCTGTTATCGGTTCTCATGTGAGTCCGGAACCTATACCTTTGCTAAATGTTTAAAGTATGCATGTGAACTTGTTGGTGTACCTATTTAAATAAATAAATAAATATTATTTTGACGTTTTCAAGTGCTATGTAATAGTTTGTGAAATAAAGAATGAATGAACACTTTATTGTAAACCAATATAAAGAGAAATACAGCAATGGAAAAATTACATTAAAATTAATTGTATCATGGGCGGCCTTATTGCTCACAGCAATTTCTTCCAGTTAACCTTGGGATGGTCAGGACATGATAAGAAGTATAAACGTAGGGCAGCGCAATAGAGTGCTCTAATTAACAGTATTTATTATCATATAATACCTATATAAATTCCACTTAAAAAAAGAGAACCACGAATTCACATTAATCAAAATGGAATAGCAATAAATATTCACAAAAATAAATTAAAAGTAAAGAACTATTTAGTTTTAATTTATTTTTACGATACAGTCACTTCTGCAAATAATGTAATCTTCCAGGAGAAACGTTTCAAAATTAAATATCCTGGTATAAAATATAGCTCTTCTTATTTAAAAAGAAATACAAGTTACGTTTAAGCCTCTATTTTAGACTTCATTTCAAAGTAAAACGAAACATCTTACAATTTGGTACATAAGCATTCTTTCTCATAATCAGATCAATTTCGACAAATTGCATAAGTGACGTTGTAGCACCGTAGGTACGATATATAACATACCGGGAGCGGCCGTTGGCTGCATGTTGGGGGGTTGCATTCCGGGGGGCCAGTACGGTGGTGCCCAGTTGGCGCCTCCACCCCAGCCGGGGGGGCCGCCTGGGAAACCGGGGGGCATTCCCGCTCCTAAAAAAAAGTTTTAATGAATTTAGAAAATAAATCTTATTAAGACCGAAGCGCTCGTAGCTCTGCGGTGCTCAGTGGTCGGAAACGATCACCAAAGTACAGCAGAGTTTACAGAGGTCAGTCCTTGGATGGGTGACCGTTTGTGTGGCATTTGATATCGAGCGTTTCCGTGCTTCGGAAGGCACGTTAAGCCGTTGGTCCCGGTTATCACTAAATGTGGTAGTCGTTAAGCCATGTTAGAAGCCTAATGGGCGGCTTGATAAATTCTAACAGCAGGACGCCATACACCTGCCTCCGCCAATCCGCACTGGGTCAGCGTGGTGGAGTATGACCCAATACCCTTGCACCTTGGCATGTGAGAGGAGGCTCGTGCTCAGTAGTGGGACGTTTATGGGCTGAGATGATGAAGACCTAAGCAGTTCAAGCCAACCCCACCTACATGATCAACAGACGAGACTGGCATTAGTGTTTGCTCGCCACTATTACGTGGGACCAACTATATCCTTGTAAGGCCCAACCTAAATTTACGTCGATATATTACGGCCCAATGTACTAAAAATAGATGCAAATGTTAATAATTTGTCTGTGGCAGATTATAGGCGGAATATTTTAACCAAAAAAGACGTTTAAATATCATGTCATATCATTAAATCAAATTTTAGGTCGCTGGGCAGTAATTTAATGATTTTAAAAATAAAGTCAAAATATTTCTGTCATTAACACACACCACATCGACACACACACCACACTCACATACACACCACCCTCACAAAGGCATACACAATTAAACACAACTAAATAAAAGTTAGATTCATATTAACTAGATTATTAAGTATTTTATCAATTATTGTACTGAAGTTATGGAAGTGCGGAGTCTCCTAACACAGACTTTCTCTAGTCTAAATGGAGCCTCCAATCACGATTTAAAAAAAAAAAATGAACTTGTTGAGGAAATAAACTATTTGTATATGTATTAAATTATGTCTTCACGGGCCTCACGAGGATATAATTAGCGACAAATTGGCGCATAATATGCCTCTGCCTACCCCATCAGGGAAACAGGCGTGTTTGTATCTATGTGTAATTTAGCGAACAACGGGTTCGTCGCCATCCTCGTACCTCAAGAAGTTCTGCGTGTAATTTTTAACTGCTATGGGTTCGTAGCTCTGCGGTGTTCGGTGGTTGGAAACGATCACCAAAATACAGCAGAGTTTACAGAGGTCAGTCCTTGGATGGGTGACCGTTTGTGTGGCATTTGATATCAAGCGCTTCCGTGCTTCGGAAGGCACGTTAAGCCGTTGGTCCCGGTTATCACTAAATGTGGTAGTCGTTAAGCCATGTTAGAGGCCTCATGGGCGGCTTGATAAATTCTAACTAGTGTTGTAAAGAACTCGAGTCTTTGAGTCCTAAATTTAGAGCTCGACTCGGCATTACACGACTCGACTCATAACAATAAAACTCTTAAGAATAAAGAACTCAAGTCTATATGAGCTCTTGAACGCGAGACTCGAGACTCGAGTCTTCTTTAGCGCTCGAGTCCTTTTTACGCGCCGAGTCGCGCTCGAGTTCTTTTCCGCTTTGAGTCATTCTTTTTAAAGCAGCCAATAAAAGGCTATTTTTGTGAGATATAATCATGTGTAACCAGAAGGAGATGTCGAAAAATAAATGAAAGAATTAAAATTTTAATTAACATGAAAAATCAGTTTAATTAATTATGATCATAAAAATTATTACAAACGAAAACATTAATTAAACAAAACTACCAAACAAATAAACTCTTCAGCTTTATTATATAAGTATAGATATTTATTCTAAATAAATCACTGTCAGCATTTCGAAGACCAGTTATAAGAAGACTCGAAGACTCGAGCTCTTTTAAGACTCAAGCTCTTTATAAGACTCGAGTCTCTCGAGTTCTATTTAAGGTTTCGAGTTCAATAATGGCGCTCGAGTCTTCATGATAGGACTCAGACTCGGCTCGACTCAAGACTCCGAGTTCAGTTAGTTCACTGAGTCTTAGAAAATTGAGTCGAGTCTATCGAATAAGACTAAAAGACTCGAGTCCTTTGCAACACTAATTCTAACAGCAGGACGCCATACACCTGCCTCCGCCAATCCGCACTGGGTCCGCGTGGTGGAGTATGACCCAATACCCTCACACCTTGATATGTGAGAGGAGGCTCGTGCTCAGTAGTGGGACGTTAATGGGCTGTGATGATGATGATGATGATGGGTTAAAGCTGAACATTTGTGTTTGTTCTCACCCTGAGCTTATACCCATTTAAATAATGATAATTATTATTTTATGGCAATGCAACTAATTATTTAATTGCAAGATAAGTATCATTAAGAACTTGTGTTATGGATACTAAATATAAAATAAACATATATAATTATTTACTTCTTAATACATAGAAAAACACCGACCAGAACAAATATTCATGTTTATGCACACAAAAATTTGTCATGTGTGGGAATCGAACCCACGACCTCAGGAGCGGTATACTCGCCACCACGCCATATCGGTCGTCACCCCTTTGCATTACAAGCTAGGAATAAGAATATTCCATTTGTGAATTTTGGATTTTATTTTGTTCATTTGTAATATTTATCTTTTGTGTTTGTGAAAGCAAAAAATGTGCCTATGTCATCTTATTATTATTAATTACTTATTACATACATACACTCACGCCTGTTTCCCCAAAGGGATAGGCAGAGGCATATTATATGCCCACACTTCGCCAATTATTTGGTCCCACGTAATAGGTGGCGAGCTTATGGCCGCTTATCGGGCACTGTTATCGACGACCGATATGGCGTGGTGGCGATTCTACCCGCATTCCACTCCTGAGGTCGTGGGTTCGATTCCCACACAGAACAAATATTTGTGTGTATAAATATGAATATTTGTTCTGGTCTGGGTGTTTTTCTATGTATATTAAATATGTATTTACAAAAAAAAGTAATTATATGTATGTTTATCCGTTATTTAGTATCCATAACACAAGTTCTTAATGATACTTATCTTGGAACTATCTTATCTTATCTTATAGCGGGAGCCACAGACTAACCGTGGCGCACTTTGACCCTTACGCATCCCCTTGCCTTACACTCCAAATCTCCAAATATTGTTACCGTCATCTTTATGACAGTCTTTGCAGATTGGAGCCCATAGTCTCTTGGTTGTGGGTAGGCCACCCCCAGGAGACTCAATCTTGGAACTAAATATTGGTGTAGGTGTCTGAAATATTTATTTATTTATTAGTTATGTTCGCCAGAGCCTCGTCCGTTGATCGGCAGGTGCACAACTTGCAGGTGAGGTTGGCTTGGGCTCCTTAGGTCTTGGTAGGATCCCTATACACTCTTTTTTACTTATTCTAATAACTAATTTAGTACTAACCATTAGCCGCTTGGTTCTGTTCGCCCGGTGGCATCTCCTCGGATTCATTCTCGTTCCCTTCTTCCATATTATCTTGGACTCCTGGAATAAAACACATATGATTCTTTAGACATTTCATACATATTCATCTGGCCCCAAAATCAGAATATTTAGTTGACAAACGATAGAAATATTTATTTTTAATTATTAAATAATCATTCTTAAGATATTACATACAGATTCATCTAACTCTAAAACCAGAATATAACTCTAAAATCAGAATAATGTAGTTGGCAGACAATATAATATTTATTTTAGTAATATCAAACAATGATTCTTTAGACATTTCACACAGATTCATCTAAAACCAGAATATGTCGTTGGCAGACGATAGAAACATTTATTTTAGTAATATTAAATAATAGTTCTTTAAACATTTCACAAAGCTATCTAACACCAAACTACTACTACTAGTACTACGGGTATTAGCAATGAATCTTCATATCAGCCATATATATAGTCCATTGCTGAACATTAGATTACATTCTATTGGGGGTATTTAGCCATAATCAGCACGCTGGGCAGGCGGGTTGGTGATCGCAGTTCCAGCCAGTACGCAGGATGACGCTGCTGCCCATCATCCGGTAACATTTCTCTTCGTCGACTCTTATGACTCCCCGTGAGATGAGAGGGGGTGGCACTAAGTGGGTATTCTTCGCCGGTTCCCCAAGGCACAGCACACGACAAATGCGAACTACCACCCCATATCCCCATAGACGTTAAAAGGTTTCATAATTATAAATTCATCGTCATCGTCATCGTCACAGCCCATTAACGTCCCACTACTGAGCACGAGCCTCCTCTCACATATCAAGGTGTGAGGGTATTGGGTCATACTCCACCACGCTGACCCAGTGCGGATTGGCGGAGGCAGGTGTGTGGCGTCCTGCTGTTAGAACTTTTCAAGCCGCCCATTAGGCCTCTAACATGGCTTAACGACTACCACATTTAGTGATAACCGGGACCAACGGCTTAACGTGCCTTCCGAAGCACGGAAGCGCTCGATATCAAATGCCACACAAACGGTCACCCATCCAAGGACTGACCTCTGTAAACTCTGCTGTACTTCGGCGATCGTTTCCGACCACCGAGCACCGCAGAGCTACGAACGCTTCAAATTTATAAATTAATAGATGTTTATTACAAACTAATCATACCTGGCTCTTTCATCCAAGGAGGTGGTCGATTCAAATAAGACGCTCCTCCAGCTTGGGGCATCCCATTTCCCATAACGCCCATCGGTGGGGCCATTTGTCCAGGCAGCGGATTCACCATCGGCTGTCCCATTTGACCGGGCAGCGGATTCACCATCGGCTGACCCATCTGTCCTGGTAACGGGTTCACCATTGGCTGTCCCATTTGACCGGGTAATGGATTAACCATTGTTGTCATAGACATTCCAGTTGGAAATTGGCCTGTGAACAAGTTTATACATTTGATTCTCTACTAGTGGTTCACCCGCGACTTCGTCCGCTCGGAGTCGATTATATCGCTCATCTTGTTAAAGTAACTTCAAAAATCATATTTATATCAGCTAATAATAACTTTTCTAAATTCAAAAACTAAGACTTTCCAGACAATCTTTGATCCCCTAGTTCTATCCCTTTAAATTTTTTTTTAGCATTAAAAACTAGCCTATGAAGTTTCTTAGGCTCTAGACTATGTGTTTCATTTTAATTGGTTCAATTTCGCATGATTCGCATTTATAATACATACATGGGCGATTCTCTGTAAACTCGTAAATGACTGTCCGAGTAATTTTCTTGAAAAAATTCTATCCATATAATTAACTAAAAGTAGACAGAACTCTATTAAAACAATTACATGTTATAGCGCAATCAATTTCAGAACCGTATTAATTATACTTTTTTCACTACATTTTTGAAAACACTCAAAAAAACAGTCCCCTGGATTGTCCCATTTCCAGAATTCGTTATTTGAAGTCATATTTCAGATAATTCTTTAATGCAATACAGTTTTTAAATTTATTTTTAAAAACTAAAATAGCAGAAATATTGTAGTCTAATAAATAAAAAAATAATCCTTATTTTTTTTATTTCATTCATTCGCTTAAACTTTGTCCGGTGTTTTTACGAACAGTACCCTGGCATACTATGGCAAAAATTTTAATCGCAAATTTTTTTTATCTATGTTTTGTGGAAAGAATGTTCTGCGTCAAATGGGACGTGACCTATGTGAAGTTCGTCCTAGTGGCGCAAGTGGTGGTCAGGCGCCATTTTGTCCATTGGTATTACATAATTTGTGGCGGGAGCACGCGTTCGGGCTGCTTGGACAAACAGTACTCTGGTGAGTAATTTAAGTGATAGTTTATTTGTTAAATTAGATATATTTTATGTGCTGTTATTAGTATTTATGTACAAACCTATAAGTATTGATGAAATAAGTTAAAATGCAATGGTTTCGGGAACATGACGTGATTTGGTCAAAATACACAGTATCCTGGCTACAGTCCCCTGCATAAAAATATGACAGGGGACTGTCTCTCACTCCAGGGGACTGTCGAATATAACGTTGGTTACTATTTTTAATTAGAGTTCTGATTTATTCATTAAGCTATATGCTTTTCTAATTGTTACAGGTTATTCACACATAATTTAACATGCCCCCAAAAAAGAAAAAGTTGTCTAGAGAGGAATTATTAGAAAAAAAGAGAGTAGCAGAACGGCTAAGGTATCTACGTAGAAAAAATGATCCACAAAAGAAAGAAGAGATGCAAGAGAAGGAGAGGTTAAAGTATCAGAAAAAAAAAGAAAAAGGTTTGCGGAAAAATGCCAAAGATATGAATCCACGTGAACATCGAGCTGCCTTAAAGAAGTGGAAAGTACACTGTTCTACTTACCGGGCTAAACGTAAGAGTTTACAAAGTATTACTAATACATTTATACGTGAAAACACGCCGACATCAGATCCCGAACATCTTAGCTCCTCTCCAGGCCACGTTACTCCAGTTAGAAGCCCTGCAGTAAACGCCGTCAGCTTACAGCGGAGAAAGATACAAGCCAAAAAGCAGAGAGAAAAAATAAATAAAGAAAAAAATGAGAAGATTGTTATTTTACAGAAGAAACTTGAAAGGTACAGGAAACGATTACAAAGACTCGAAAGAAAGAAAATGATAAATAATGAGGATACGCCTAATACAAAAATACAGAAAATGTTGGAAGAACCTGATGGTAGAAAAGAGGTGGTAAAGAAGGCATTATTTGGCGACGTTTTAAATAAACAACTTCAGGAAAACTATTCAAAGTTAAATCGCATCAGAGACAAACAAGTATTTTCAAAGGTCGTATCTGGGGTTTTAATCCGAAAGTACAAATATTGCATACCAAAAGACAGTGCTGCTATTTATAGAGATTCAAAGCAATCAACATCTTATACCTCATTGGAGGTGCCTTTGAAACAACGAAGGAGAATACCTGAAAGGCATAAGCAGGTAGTTCAGTTATTTTTCGAAGACGACAGCAATAGTCGTATGGGAGCCGGCAAGAAAGAATTTATTACCAAAAATAGTTTAAAAAAACAGAAAAGATATCTCCTTGATACGATTCTCAATTTATATAAAAAATTTATCGCTAAAAACTTCAAAATAAGCTATCAAACATTCTGCCGATTGCGTCCTTTCTGGGTAGTTCAGCCTAACGCTCAAAATCGTAATACATGCTTATGTATTATCCATAGTAACTTGGATATGAAACTGTGCGCTTTATATGATGCAAAAATTACACGTTATAATAACTACCAGAAGTTACTTGAAGAATTGTGTTGCGATCGTTATAATGAAGGTTGTTTGTCGAGAAATTGCTCTACGTGTGTCAATAAGACCCCTAGTTACAGAGAATTTGACGACAGAAAAGTCATAAAATATAAGATGTGGATTGCTGACAGACAGGAGTTTCATGATCCTAAGACTAAAAAACAACGCACAGTGACAAAGTACCTGAAAAAACCTTTTGATGTTCATCCACGGCAACTAATCACACAGCTGCACAAAGATTTTGACAAGTTTTTTACTCATCAACGAAATATCGTTCATCAGTACAATGCCATGAAGGATTTAAAACAAAATCTACGAGACGAGGATGTCTTGATCCACATGGATTTTAGCGAGAATTATTCCACAAAATATACAGAAGAAATACAAGCCTTTCATTTTGGCGGATCACGAGCTCAACTCAGTCTACATACAGTCGTAGTTTATCTCAAAAATTCCACGCGCTCGTATTGCACTGTTTCCACTAACATATCCCATTCACCTGCTGCCATTTTAGTCCATCTGCAACCAATTTTTAAAGCTCTTCCTCCTGGCATTAAACACGTACATTTCTTGAGCGATGGCCCTGTTACGCAATATCGTAATAAAACGATGTTTTACATAATGGCATCGAAACTACGGAAAGAAATCTCTGGTGCAGAAACATTTACCTGGAATTACACCGAGAGTGGGCACGGGAAGGGTGCACCCGATGGTGTAGGAGCGACTTGTAAAAGGACTGCAGATTTCATTGTAAACGCCGGCAGTGATGTGAATGATATTGAACAGTTCGTCAAATCCATCCAAGAACGTTGTCCGGGCATTACATGCATCACAGTTGATAGTCAAAACATCCAGACAATGACCAGCAATATTGAAAAAGAGACTTCGAAACAGAAAAGTTTCAAAGGTACATTGAATGTGCATCAAGTCACTGGAGTGTTTACTAGTCCCATCCTCGGTCTGAACTCTAACGTCGCAACAACTATTACAATGAGGAGTCTCAGTTGTTTTTGTAATAGCGTAACTTGTCAACATTTTAAGATTGGAACTATAAACTATGATGACCTGAAACACAAACTAAAAGTAGACGATGTCTTTACTGAATCTGAGTCGGAAAACGAGGCAAATTTGGATAACGTTCCAACGAACATGCCAACCAATGCTCTGGATGACGAAGTACCTGGGACCAGTGGTAAACAGCCATGCTACAATACAGGAGACTACGTTCTTGTGAAATACATGGCAAAAAATTATGAGTATCGGTATGCTGCTGTTATTAATAAAATAGACGAGGAGGACAATGATTTGAGAGTTACGTTTTTGAAGATTTGTGACGACAAGGTGCAAACCTTCAGAATAGATGAGAATGACTGTTCAGATGTGTCCTTTGATCAAATAATTAGGAAGTTGGAAAATCCTAACATAACTCTCAAGGGGAAGAGAATATTTTACCAGTTTCCAGTATTAGTAGATGTTTTTGAGAAATAATTTTTGTTTTTTAAAGAACTTGCTGTGATTTATGATTAAGAAAATTGTATATTTAAAGCTAAGCTTTATATTCTTAAAAGAATCTCGTCTTCGGTTAAACTTTTGTGATATCTTTGATACCTTTAATAGTTAAGATAAATGAGAGACAAGACTTTTTATAATAATTAATAAATTTAGTTAATTTGAGTTAAAGGATTAAACTTACTGTGATTTTGCTTGCATTATTTAGTTTTAAGTAAAAGTCATTTAAAGTGTAATAAAAAAAAAATCTAGAGCCTTTCGTGCCTATTTATTGCTACTTATGTTATTTTGTGACATGTTTTTTTTTTATTTCTGAACGCTCAGAACTGATGGAGCATTTTAATTATTTTTCTTTGTTTAATTTCAATAAATACTTACTTTAAAAACTTAATTTTAATGTACTCACACAGCCCCCTGTCACATTCTACAGTCCCCTGCCCTCATTTTACAGTACCCTGCCACACCATACAGTCCCCTGCCACGATTTTTCAGAAAATCGCTGATATCTTTTAAAATAGCAATAATTTCAATTGGCCGTTTGACACATAAGGTTTGATAGCTAATTATTCAGTTATTAGTCAGGTGTTTTTCTGAAAAACGTTGATTTTTATGTCAGGACACCTGTGCTTAGACACTGAGCGGGCTTACAGAGAATCGCCCACATACATAATGTCACGCCTCTTTCCCGTAGGAGTAGGCAGAGATCACATCCTTCCACTTGCTACGACCTTGGCACACACTCTTAGCTTCATCACACTCATTAACCTTCTCATACACGCGTGTTTAGGGTACTTTTGAACTGCCTTTCTGGATTTGGTCATGAAAGGTCTTACGTGGTTTTCCCCTCCCAACACTTCCATTCACTCGTCCATCATAAATCACTTTCGTTAGTCTACTTTCATTCATCCTCTCAACATGACCAAACCATCTAAGCTTACCTTTCTCTTTCTTTTGTTTTGACGTTTTTAAGTGCTATGTAATAGTTTATGAAATAAAGAACTTTTTACTTTACTTTAATTCTTGTCACCATATCCTTATTTACACCAGCTTCGGCCTTTATCACTTCATTCCTAATCCTATCACTCAATTTTCCACTTAGAATACTTCTGAGTGCTCTCATCTCTCCGTCACGGCTGTCACAAACCTCTATACCAGTCGTTATTAGGAAGTCAGTGCCTTCTAACAGACTGACAGCTGGTTTAACCATCGAATGATGTTTCCCTCTGGGTTGCGGAGGTCAGACGGCAGTCGCTCCACGTAATAACTGAAATTCAGTCAAATCTGGTTGAACCAGTGAGCAGACCCTGGGCCCCAAGTCTAGGGCAACCGGGATAATGCTAGGATATGTGTGCTCTCATCTCTACTGCATTCTTGTATTCACGTTTCTTTTGCCATAACCAGCATTTGCTTCCATAAGAATAGTATTATATTAGAATAAGCAAATTACCCGCAGTGGCCATAGCTTCCACCTCTGCTTGGCTGATGACCTTGACGTTGGGGTCCTGTGGGCGGGTCCAGGTAGTCTCTCTGGTGCGTGAGTGGTAGTAATACGCCTTGCCATCATCGCACTTCGTCTCCACCCATACCTCTTGAGCTTGCTGCTAAAAGGACATAACAAAACATATTGATTTATTCTACCTAAGGTATACATACATTTATAATATTAATTATTAACCTAAACACAAAGTATTATATGGCTGCATAGGGATCCTACCGACATATACCTAAGTAGCCCGAGCCAACCTCACCTGCATGTGGTGCACCTGTCGATTAAAGGACGAGGCGAACATAACAGTGCCCAGTAAGCGGCAAAAGGCTCGCCACCTATTACGTGGGAGCAACTTAGTAACTGGCGAAGCGTGGGCGTATATGCCTCTGCCTACCCCTTCGGGGACATAAGTGAATGTACAACTCGTACGAATTAACTGTACACCTCGCACTGTGACGTAATTTGGAAAGGAACGTTTGCAAAAAAATGATGAGAATTAAGTTAAAAAAATAAAATTATCATTTTGGCGCTGGATATTCTTTTTTTGCTTGGTGTAGACAGTTTTGGTATAGGTGTTGGACCTGAATTTGACACCGATGATGTACTAGGCACGGGCGAATAATTTTGTCGTACAGCCTTCGCTTCGTTTTTAATTTCCATCCGTATTCATTTTGATACACCAGTAGCTCCACAAGCTCTTTTTATAACTTAGTCTACAGGTATTATAAAATGTTTGTTTGCTTTCTCATTTTCAAAGAATTTTAACATCTTTAATATAAGAGTCCTTGCCTCACTATGAATCGTCTTGCCCATAATGGCTTCATTAACGAAAATGTCCAAACAAAAAGGAAAATATCAACAAAAACAGGTGGAAAACAGGGGACTTAAACTGTATTTAGACAATTCAAACGAGCCACGCGCAACGGTAACAAATATGCTATCGCTACTGAGCGCTTACGGCGAATGCGGGGCGCCGCGCAGAGAAGCGGGAGAGGGGTCGCATTCCAGCGGGGTGCACAGTTGATTCGTGCGAGTTGTGCGTATGTAGTTTTAAATTGGTAACTTTGTCTATACACCTTGTATCTCAGTCTCCTGTGACCAGAAATCACTGTTAAGCGGTTAAGTTTAGACTTTCATAAGAGCTTCATATTGAGCCAAACTTGAATAAATGATTTTGACTTTCAAGTATTCAAAATGTCGGGATTACAATCAGTTAAATATACCGCGATTTAAATACGTATAATGTGTTTTAATTGACTAGCTAACGCAATTAAGTAGGTAGAGAATCTTAAAAAACCTATTGCCGCATACCGGGCACTGTTATGTTCGCCAGAGCCTCGTCTCTTGGTCGGCAGATGCACCACTTGCAGGTGAGGTTAGCTTGGGCTTTCAACCAGTACACAATGCAAATTATTGCTTGGTACAGAACATTTCTTACCATGTTCGGTGGCATTCCAGTGGCTCCAGCGAAGGGCGGTGGCTGTCCCATCATATTGGGCGGTGGGCCCATTGGTCCGCCCGGCGGCATCATGCCAGGGGGAGGCCCGAAGGGTGGTGGTCCGCCCATCATACCTGGTAACAAAATATTATTATATATTCAGCAAAAAAATAATTCAAACCATATATTCAAGTTTGGCTCAAAAGAGCTCTTATGAAGGTCAAAACTTAAAAACATTATGAGAAGGTTAATGAGTGTAAATGAAGCTAAGAATGTTTTAGGATCGTAGCAAATGGAAGGATGTGAACTCTGCCTACCACTACGGGAAAGAGGCGTGACATTATGTATATATGTATCTAGAAATATTGTTTTGCAATGCCTCTTTAAAGGTATATCACACCACAGTAACTATTTGTTAAGCAACATCTATAAGTGTTACTCAGCAACATAGGAAAACAAATTTACAGAATTTATTTATTTACAGGGTTACTAACATAAATCAACAAAAAGCAACTGAGGTGTGGATGCACAGTAAAAGGCTTTCCACCCGTGGGCCGCATGCTTGTGGAATAGAAATATTACATACCTGATGAATAAATTAAGATCAACAGGATCATTTAGATTCGTCAATTTTTCACAAACAGAAAGGAAATTCAATAATTTTTTTAGTAAAATAAAATGTATTCTTTGTCATGGTTTCTCAGTTAATCTATCTGTTATGGTTTTATCTCAAGATTTGTCTGTCTGTCAATGACTCTTATCAGGGGGATATGTCAGACAGCCGATTGTCCGTCCGTCAGTCTGTTGGAGACTCTAACGAGGCTTCCAAAAGGCAATGAGATTGAGAAGAGATGCCTCTAGAATTCCTTGCCCCAATCTTCTCAACTCAAGCTTGTAGCTGTAGTGAATGGGTAAGTTACTTTTAAATAGAACTTTAATTAGCTTAAATATGTTTCATTTATACAGGGTAAAATGAATGTTTTAATAAGTACACGTTACCTTTTAAGGTGAACTCTGAGACATTATACTTTAAGTTGATGATAAATATAGCTTCAGGGTTATATATGCCTTGGAGTCTTTCCCTCATGATTTCCATTCTCACACAGCACATATATTTATGTGCATAAATATAAATATTTGTCTTGGTCTGGTTGTATACTATAAATATTAAATATTAGGTCCCTATAGTATATAAATAGATGAGTCAATATGTGTAGGTAGGGAAAATACGAGTACAATTGATGTTTTATATGAAAAAAGGATAAGTACAATTTTACTAACATTTTTTTAACTTCATCAATGTTTAGTACCAATGTCCAACAATATTTATTATAATTGTACAAAACATACAATTTACTTGTTTTTTTTTTTTTAAATCTTGGCCTCTGTTCTGTTCTGCCTCATGGGCGTACAATATTATACAACACAAAAGAAAAACAAGTGATATACAATAATATAGATTTTAAAATTAAAATTGGTTAGTATGTTCTTGATAATAATATATCGGACTTTAATTAAATTACCTTATCAAATTGTCATAGACAAATGTCATTATAAAACTCATTTAGATCGTAATTTCTTATGTGTATTGTATAAGTTTAGTGTGTTCTTTACTTGTATAAAGAAAAATACAGCAGATTCATACCAGGTGGTGGTGGTCCCATCGGTCCCCAGTTGTTATCAAACTGGGGACCATTGTTGGGGCCGAAGCGAGGCCCGCCGCGGCCCCGGAAGAAGCCGCGTCCTCTCATTGGAGGCCCGCTGGGGCCGTAACCGCGGCCCCTGAAGCGAATCGGTGGCGGGGGGCCGTTCAACCAATTCGGTGGGGGACCTCGGCCGCCGCGTCTGTAAAATTCAACAAAAAAAAGTTGTGAAATAGAAGACTCTGATATTTTAGAAGATTTTGTGAACAGGACATTTTGTAACTTTAAGTTTTATGTATTTTTCTATTTGAAACATAATGTTTAGCAATAGAATAAATGACATATAAACCACTTAGGATTCAGAGATTTTACATAAGCACAGCAAAACATTTTTTTTACAGTCTACACATAACACATTTTCATAATTAAATAATACATTTATAGTCATTAAATTTATTTTGAAAACACATAGGCATGCACAGGAACAGACAAAAAATAAATTACACATGTTGAAATAAAAATGCACATATAAATATAGACGATCGTAAAAAAAATCTAATACATACATACGTTCACCCCTGTTTCCCCGAAGGGGTAGGCTGAGGCATATTATACAACCACACTTCACCAATCACATTGTTGGTGCAGCATAATAGGGTGAGCCTATTGCCGATTACCGGAAACTGTAACCTTCGCCAGAGCCTTGTTTGTTGATCTGCAGGTGCAGCTCTTGCACTTGCAAGAGGTTGGCTTGGGCTTCTTAGTACCCAGATATGATCAAATCGTAACAAACAGACAGAATAACAGGAAAATAAGCAAAGCAATGTGATTTAAAGACAATTTATAGCTTGATTCTTCCTTTATCTCAACACTTTAACAACCCACTACTGAGCACAAGTCTGATCTTACAAATCAGGATGAGGGACTAAATTATAAATAAGTTGTTATAACCTGTACTTACTGAATAAATAAATAAATAATAAGGATAGAAGCGAAAATCTTATATATCTCTTTAATATTCGCTAAAGCCAAGTGGTTCAGGCAAGTTTATTTATAGAATAGACACTGTTCGTATGTTAATTTATTTAAACATCTCTCCAAGATAATCTTTTCACATAAGATTTTAGATAAACCATAGGGCACACTTTTGTAATATAAATGAATTATAAATGTCTGCTACAGAGCCCCACAATATCAAACAAAATGACTAGATGCCATCATAGAGATAACTAACGACTTTTGACTTAAACAAAAACAACTCCTTTAAACAAATTAATGTTAAAAAATATAACATTGTTTTATTATATCCCACCACTCACCATTTCACATGTCTCATCTAGAGATCTGTGTGCTAAAAGTAAACTATGCTTTAACTATATAGATTCCTTAACAATGTTTCTATATACAGGTGTAGGTGTACATGAATCCTACCAAGATCTGAGGAGCCCAAGCCAAACTCACCCACAAGTGGTGCCTCTGCCGAGCAAGGCGCTGGCAAACATAAAAGCTCCCGGTAAACAGCAATAGACTCGCCACCTATCATCTGGGATTAACAATATCTATCGCTTAAGAGAAACAGGCATGTTATAATATAAAGGATATATGGAGGAGAAATAATGTACCTATGTATGTTTGAATACCCTGTTAATTACTGGCCTGGGATAATGATAAAGACACTATTATGATGCACAAAAGGGGCAGAGCACTGAAAATATTTTAAATGGATTTTATACAACAATAACATTTTAATCCGCTATAAAGTTTTCTTAACTTTTAAGTTTTTAAAAGTTAGGGTTTGAAGGCTCTGGAAATATTCACTACGACTTCTTGAAGCTGAAACACATATCTTTATCTGTTAAATTGTTGTTTTTCGTAATTTTATGAGAATACAATTTCTCAAAAGTGTAATTTTTTGTGCAGTGGTATTACACCTCTAACAAATAGCCAGACTTACCTTTCACAATATTTAATGTATCAGTTATCCTAATATGTACCTACTCAAGATCGAATAAAATCACAAAACTGTAGTCCATTTATGGCGGGAAACAGTAAAAAAAGTGATTGAACATTTATTTTTCGATCTGTTGTGATTTTATACTAGTCCAACAAGTATTTACTTTTCCACTTATAAATTCAAAGGACAAAATAAGAAGAAAGCTTCTGTAAGCCGACGCTTACGAAGATATGCCGGGTTTAATAATAATCAATACTCCACTGACTGACATGACACCCTACCTGTGTCAAATGTAGACATTGGTTTGGTTATGAGGTACCTTTGCAAGCAAATTGTACTTGTCAGCAAGAAAATCAATAATTGTACTGTACATGCATGAAATTTGAGTAGGTGTTTTATAATGTTAATTATTTAGGACAGATGATCGCATTACTAACAATTTGAAGCAATGCCGAAACGCCGGGTACAACGCACATACACACCCTGGGCGCGAAAATAATAAGCTCTAAAACTCAAGGTCGAAACAACTAACCTAAAATTTCCACGTCCACGATTTCCTCTGAAGTTATTTCCATCATCGTCGTCGTAACCACCGTCGTCAAAGCCCATTCCCATATCACCGAAATCCTTGGAAGAGTCCTCCACATTTTCACTTATTTCACTATTCTGATTCTGATGTTCACTAATCATAGAGTCTTGGGCATCCATATATTCATCGCCCATTTTCACTGTTTTTGTTTAAGCAACACCAAATTAAATCATGTCCTCATTACTATCAAGAAAATTAAATCACATTGCATTTCAACGCTCTAAAGCGGAAACAACAAATTATGACTTGTGTTCTCAAAACAAAATGGCGTGCACAATGGCGGCAATAGGCTTCCTTCCTGATTAGTGAAGTGCAACAAAACCGATATCATAAAATGCTATAGATAGAATATAGACTTTCATAATGTAATAAAATCATTATTTGCTATTTCTGAACTTATTAACACATTACATGACGAGCACAGCGTTTATCTACACAATACTAATATTTTCCAACTGCAACAGTTCCAAAGGTCACGCGTACACTGCTTACTTTGAACGTGGATAAAACCAAATTTGTAACGTACTCCCCACGCAAAACATCACATCCAAATTAAAATTTTGTTTTAACTGCTCACTATTGCGGTCCATATCACCTGATTGCAATTCGAATGAGTGGATAACGTGAGGTATTTGGGTGTTATTGTGGACTGTACTCTGTCTTGGAATCAGCAGATTGAGGTTCTGGTGTATCCAGTGAGTATTTGTAAAATATTTGTACACTAGTACTGTATGTAAAATAGTTGAATGTAAAATAGTTTTTCAAATGTGTCTTTTCATAACTCGTACAGCTATATTTTGTCATTATTTTCATTGCATTGATATAATTATAACCAGTTATGTCATATCCTAGCATTATCCCGGTTGCCCTAGACGTAAGCTCAGGTTCGCCACTGAACTTTAGCCGCTCATTAAAAACAGAACTTTAAAAAAAAATACTTGAGCTTCAAATTTTTCTAAAGATAAAAACATTATTCAATAAATTTCGTGGGAGAGATCCGGGGTACAGACAACTCACACCCGGGAAATTATGAGCATCTCGCTAACGAGATTTACGAGTAAATCGAAACATTTTTTATCTCGAATGATACATTGGACCTACTGACAGTAAGCAGGCGTCTAATTAACAAGCGGTAGATCTATAAAAGCAGGTAATTAAAAAAAGGAAGAGAGAAATTAACTAACAAATAAACATTTAACTATTTATTAATATTTTTCATCTTTGGTAACAGTATTGGAGTTTTCGTAGGAATAATGCAGCATTCTGTTGTATTCCGTTGATTACGTCTTTTTCCTTATCATATTAGTAACAGATTACCCTTCTTCGAATGATGAAGATAAATCACTTGATTTTTGACATTATTCAGAGCTGTCATTCAGTCGGGCCGCAGTTATGACGTGTTGCTATAGTAACGCCCCCCTCCCCTATGCCGCACTTCGATTGAGACCATGGTAATGTGTTACTAAGCATCCAAGACCATTGAAATCAAAGGGCTTGTCGTGAACGCCGCTTGTTCGCACCACCCACGTGCCACCATCACTCCCCACGAAATTTAGGATCCCTCCCATTCCCATGACACACTTCGTCAACCCCCTCCCACTCCATTAATGTGTGACGTAATTTATGGGTAGCCTCTAATCCCCACGCTGGGCAGGCGGGTTGGTGATCGCAGTTCCAGCCAGTACGCAGGGTGACGCTGCTGCCCATCATCCGGTACCATTTCTCGTCGTCGACTCGTCGTAGTGAATGAGCGCGTTTGTTTTAAAGAGCTCTGTTGAGCCAAACTTGAATAAAGGATTTTTACTTTGACTCAAATTTGTGAGAGGAGATACTTTCTCTGATTGGCTGAGATTGTGATGATGAACTGGAATCAAATCAGTCAGTCTGAATAAGTTCAGTAGATCCACATTTGTGAGCTCGTCGTACATGTCTGGCCGCGTATAAGCGGCAGCTGAACGCTCGCGAGCACACCGAGCAGGCGAACGTTCGCCGCGAATGACACGTTTGCTGATGTAATGATAGAGTGTGCTTCACTTTAAACGATCCGGAGCATTGGTTGCACTGAAAGAGAGAAATAAAGGTTTTAATTTCATTCACAAATATTAATTTAAAATAATAGGATTTTCGCCAAAAACCGCGTTACAATACATATAAATGTTTAGCGCATACTGCGTATTGTGTGTGTATACTTTAATGTATGGTACCGAGTCGGTTATCGACTGCCTGCAGTATAGAGTGGTATTTAGCATAATACTATAAGGTAATTTACATGTTGTGCTTTCCTTTATGTGTGAGTTTGTGTGTAAATGAGTGTGTGTGTGTGTGTGTGTGTTTACGTAAGTGTGTGTTAATAAATTAAAGGACGAATAAAAGTGTAAGTGCATTTGAGTATAAATAAATAAATATTTTCTGACAATTACACCATTTATTTAATTCCAAGATAAGTATCATTAATAACTTGTGTTATGAATACTAAATAACGAATAAACATACTTCAATACTTTTTTTTGAACTGTATGATGAGAAAAAATTAAACAACAGTGAACAATTTTATAATTATGTAAGAAAATATTCTAAAATATTTAGAAAAGCATGTCATACGGCAAAGTCTTATTATTTAAGCTCTAAAATAAAAAATTGTGATGATAAGATTAAAATGACCTGGAATATTATTAATAGTGAAACGGGAAAAAGTAAAAATTATAATACTGAGTTTAAACTCAACATTGATAAAAAAACTCTTACATCTGACTTAGATGTAGCCAATGCTTTCGAAAACTTTTTTACTGATATTCCAGTGTCTATCACAAAAGCTTTGAATTGTTCGCCCACTTTAGCGGAGTCTATTTTGAAAGATAACGTGAATATATGTACAGTAGATTTTACGTTTAGTCATGTTACATCTATGGATATAATTAAGACATTCAATACTCTTAGTGTTAAGAAAGCTGCAGACCTCTGGGGCAATTCCATCGTAGTTACCAAGCCTATCATTGTTTCGGTGGCGCACAGTTTGGCTCTAATATTTAATAAATGTGTAGATTGCGGCAAATTTCCCGATCTAATGAAAGAAAGTAAAATCATTCCTTTATATAAATCAGGCAGTACAACAGACCCAACAAATTTTCGACCTATCTCAGTGCTGCCTACATTTAGTAAAATTTTTGAAAAACTCATTTACAATCAGATGTTAATATTTTTCAATAAAAATGGATTAATGCATTCGAAACAGTTTGGATTCACTAAGGGTCGCTCTACAACCGATGCAGGTGTTGAGCTTTTAAAACATATATTTGATGCTTGGGAAAATTCTTTGGACGCTTTAGGTATTTTTTGCGATCTGTCCAAAGCTTTTGACTGTGTTCCTTATGAAGCATTGATAAAAAAATTAGAATATTACGGAATAAGAAACTCCGCATTGGATCTTCTCACTTCATATCTAAGTGATAGGATTCAAAGGGTTGAGGTTAATGGAAAGCGATCTCAGGGGTCTGTTGTAAAAATGGGGGTACCGCAGGGCTCGATTCTCGGTCCGTTTTTGTTTTTGATTTATATTAATGATTTGCCATATTTTATTAAAGAAAACCACGAGATAGTTTTGTTTGCTGATGATACATCATTATTGTTTAAGTTAAAACGAAATCAGAATTTAGACGAAGTAAACAGTGCGATCTCGAAGGTGGTGCACTGGTTTGACGTTAACAATTTGCTATTAAATGGGGCTAAAACGAAATGTATTAAATTCGTGATGCCTAACGTCAGACAGGCAAACTCTACTATTATGGTAAAGGAGGATGAGTTGACCCTTGTGGATACTACCAAGTTTTTAGGGATTACTTTAGACTCTAAGCTACAGTGGGGCCCACATATTGGTGAATTGTCGAGTAGACTTAGCTCTGCAGCATTCGCGGTAAAGAAAATTCGCCAATTAACAGACGTTGTAACAGCTAGGCTAGTTTATCATAGCTATTTCCATAGTGTTATGTCCTATGGTATTCTTCTGTGGGGTTGTGCCGCAGACATTCAAACTATCTTTGTGCTGCAGAAGAGGGCTATTCGAGCAATTTATAATCTCCCGTGTGGACATTCACTAAGGGAAAAGTTTAAAGAAATTGGTATTTTGACAGTGGCCGGTCAATTCATTTATGATAACCTGGTTTATGTACATAAGAATACTGATCAATTTAGTAAGAAAAGCTGTATACATAACCTAAACACAAGGAATAAGCATAAATTAGTTGTACCTGCCACTAGGCTCCAAAAGATAAACAAATCTTTTAAAGGTCAATGTGTACGATTCTACAATAAAATCCCAAGCAACATACAGCAATTGAGCCTAAATAAATTTAAATTAACCATAAAAAACAAGCTGTCTTCAAAGGGATACTATTCTGTTAAAGACTATGTGGCGGATAAAAGTGCTTGGGATTAAGCTGCCGTTTCATACAGGCTATTCTAATATGAATGACTTGAAAAAATAAATATTGTTAAGGTTATGTTATATTTTTTTTTTTTTTTCGTTTATATGTCACAACATGAGTTGGTAATAATAAAACATAGATATAAATGCTTATTTTTGTATAATAATAATATAATATAATATAATAATATTTCTGACACTTACACCAATTATTTAGTCCCAAGATAAGTATCATTAAGAACTTGTGTTATGGATACTAAATAACGGATAAACATACATAAATACTTTTTTTTTTGTAAATACATACTTAATATACATAGGAAAACACCCAGACCAGAACATATATTCATATTAATACACACAAATATTTATCCTGTGTGGGAATCGAACCCACGACCTCAGGAGTGGAGTGCGGGTATACTCGCCTCCACGCCATATTGGTCGTCGTATATTGCATTGTATAGCTTCACAGACAAATGAAGATTGTAATTCTAGTACCAAACTAATGGACATATTTAAAAGAGCATAGCCTGTGAGTTTCTTGCCAGTTCTTCTTACAGAGCGGTGGCTCGGAACTGGCACTTAGATTCACTTACACTTAATTATTTTTTGTTTTTAAATTGTTTTTTTGCATGTAAGTGAATCTAAGCTTCGTGATTTAGTGTAATATTATTTCGATTGTATTTTTTTTTCATTTGTAATCATGACGTTTTCAAGTACTATGTATAATAGTTTATGAAATAAATAATTTTTTTACTTTACTTTACTTTACTTTGTAAATACATACTTAATATAATAGACACAGAGATTTGTCCTGGGGGCCTACCGCCAAATTCGATGGATTACCGGTAATCCATCTAGATCAAACTTTGTTTTGCGTTCATTAATCCATACCGGGGAATCTGCCGACAGCCACCTCTCATTCATGACCTTCAGTTCGTGACAGACCAATAGGTAAATGGAGAACGCCATTTTGTTTCGATTTCCATGAGTTCGGCGGTACGACAGAATCAATTCGATATCCATTTTGCCTTATAATCGATTGCCATCGAACTCGGCGGTAGGCCCCCTGGATAGGAATCGCACCCAAGACATCATGAGCGGAGTGGGGATATACTCGCCACCACGCCATATCGGTCGTCACGTATGTATTTGTGGGTAATTAATATTGAGTATGTATGTATGTATATTAATATTGAGGTCATCTCCTATTACGTATTGTGTCTGAGTGTGCAAGTGAGTGTTCAAGTGTTGCAAATATGTAAGTTTGCACAAAAATGCATGTAGTAAAGGGTAGTAATATACTAATAATTATCTTCTACTAATATCATTTTGTAAAGTGTGTCATTGCTTTTGACATGATATCGCCTATTATTGACGAAATCTACTTATTGTGACTGTCTTTATTTGGGTGTGAGTATGTGATAGTGAATGTGTGTGAGTGTAAAGAAGTGTGTCTGTGTAGTGGTGTGTATTAGTGTGTCTGTGTAGTGGTGTGTATTGGTGTGTAAGTGAGAGTTCGTATGTATAATACAATAAATAAATAGTTTCTTGTGCTGCGCCAGTAGGTTTGCCACGTGATTTTGACTCTGCACTGACACTGACATACGAGTGTCTTCTCTTCTAGGCATTATGTGTGAGTGTGTTTAAGTGCCTGGAAATGTGTATATACGTAGCACAAAATCGTAAGTGTGTGAGTGCAAGTGAGTAAACGTTTGTGTGGGTGAGTGCAAGTGGGTAAGCGTATGTGTTAGTGAATGCAAGTTGGTGAGCGTATGTGTGTAAGTGCAAGTGAGTGAGCGTATGCGTGTGTGGATGTAAGTGAGTCTATAAGTGTCTGTATGTAGGAGTGTAAATGTCCATATGAGTGTGTGTGTAAATGCCTGTTTATACATTGTTCATTTTGTACGTCCGGTGAGATTCATTGTGCTATGCCAGAAGGTATGCCGCGTGGAATTTGGCATCGCAACTCTCACATACAAGTGTCTTCTTTCATGTGCCTTATGTGTGAGTGTGTGTAAATGTCTGAAAGTGTGTGTATCACGTAGCACAATAGTGTCAGTGTGGGAGTGTATGTGAAAGCAAGTAAGTAAGCGTGTGTGTGAGTCTTTTTAGTGTCTGTATATAGGAGAAAGGGCAGGTCAAAACTACCCTAAACCGACGGGCGTGTATGAAAAGAATAATGAGTGTGAATGAAGCTAAAAGTGTGTGCCAAGATTGTAGCAAGTGGAAGGATGTAATCTCTGCCTATCCCTACGGAAAAGAGGTGTGACATTATGTATTTATGTTCCTACTTACACTCCTGTGTAAGTGTCGATATAAATGTGTGTGTGTAATTGCCTGTTAATACCTTGTAAATTTTGTCTGTTCGGTGAGACTGCTTGTGCTGCGCCAGAAGATACGCTGCGTGGAATTTGGCACCGCAACTCTCACATACGAAGGGCTTCTCGCCACGGTGTCTCCTCTCGTGATCCTAGCAAATTTAAAAATTACTAAAAACATAAAATTTACAAATAGGACAGACGGCAGTCGCTTCATGTAATAACTGAAAATCTGTCAAATTTTGGTTAAACCAGAGAGCTAAAACTTTTTTTTTATTTTTTTATTTAATTCGGTAACAATATGAATTTACGCACTGTCTCCCGGCCAAAAGACCTGGAGGGGGTGTGGGACTCTATGCGGCAGACGCGACCGCCGCATTCCTACTCACTAAAAAACTTCCGACGACGCCCACCGCTGTTGAAAAAGGGGCGATGGGCCAGTACCAGGCGATTTGTTGTTTCTGGCACCCCGCCCGCAGTGAGCTGAACCTTGGCTTATGCTTGCTCAAGTCTAGAGCAACGGGATAATGCTAGGATAAGATGATGGAGACATCAAATTTCATCGTCATTATCATCGCAGCCCATTAACGTCCCACTACTGATCACGAGCCTCCTCTCACGAAATGTGGGCATATAATATGCCTCTGCCTACCCCTTCGGGGAAACAGGCGTGAATGTTTCACAACCCCCACCCCCCAAGTTAAGGGTCATAATAAGTTGAATTGCATGTTATATAAACAAAAATCTATATGGGTGTATGGGGATCCTACAAAGACCAGAGAAGCCCAAGCCAACCTCACCTGCAAGTGGTGCACCTTTTTTTTTTTGATTTACGTCGGTAACAAAATGCATTTACGCACTGTCTCCCGGCCAAAGGGGGACCGAGAGAGGTGTGTGGGACTCACCACCGGCAGACACGACCGCCAGCAGTAATACCCACTAAAAATCTTCCGACGACGCCCGCCGCTTGTTGAGAAAGAGGCGGGGGCCAGTACCTGGGTTGCAGCTCTGACACCCCGCCCGCGGCCAACGTCCCCCGGACCAAAACCGGGAGGACCTCCTCAGAGAGACGCAATGGACGCGCCCCTCCTACCTCCCTGTGCGACCATAGCGTGTGTGGCCGACTTCTCGGAGGGTCCATAGTTAGACAGCAGGGGCCCCCTGCCCCCGCTGCCTAAGACCCTCCCGGCGCTGCTTGACGGGCCCTCCTGGCCCACCCGCTGCGCCCTCCACAGGTCCCTCTTAGTTTCCCCCCCGGTAGTCAGTACTAAGGGCACCCAGAGTCGCCAAGCTCTGGGTGTTACCTTTTCCCTAGCGCCTCCTGCGCCCTACCGGGAGGTACTCAGCCCCCCCACCACGACAAGGTGGAGACCAGTCGGAGGGGACAAGTGGGGCACCTGCCGATAAACCAACGAGGCTCTGGCGAACATAAAAGATCGGCAAGCGGTAAGCGGCAATAGGCTCGCCACCTATTACGTGGGACAGGGAGGAAATTATGTATGTATTAATATTATGTATTCATATTGTTTTTTGCAATTATTATTAGTAATCTAGATACGTACTCTCAAAGCCGAAGCGCTGGCACTACGGAAGTCACAGTACGAACACTTGAGTTTCTCATAGCCGTGTTTCGCGCGGTAGTGCTCTTGTAGTCTTAACTTATTGCCAAGACGCATTCCGCAGTGCTGAAAATTGTTTTTGTTTATAATCATCATCATCTCAGCCCATTAACGTCCCACTACTAAGCACGAGCCTCCTCTCACATACCAAGGTGCGAGGGTATTGGGTCATACTCCACCACGCTGACCCAGTGCGGATTGGCGGAGGCAGGTGTATTGCGTCCTGCTGTTAGAATTTTTCAAGACGCTTAATTAGGCCTCTAACATAGCTTAACGACTACCACATTTAGTGATAGCCGGAACCAACGGCTTAACGTGCCTTCCGAAGCACGGAAGCGCTCGATATCAAATGCCACACATACGGTCACCCATCCGAGGACTGACCTCTGTAAACTCTGCTTTACTTCGGTGATCGTTTCCGACCACCGAGTATCGCGGAGCTACGAGCGCTTCATAATAATAATAATATAACGACCGACATGGCGTGGAGTGTAGGAAAACTGCATTTTGGTCTTGGTCCTTTGATTCCCACACAGAACAAATGTTTGTGTGCATGAACATGAATATTTGTTCTGGTCTGGGTGTTGTTCTTTGTATATTAAGTATGTTTATGTATTAAGTATATATTTACGAAAAGAAATATATTTATGTATGTTTATCCGTTATTTAGTATCCATAACACAAGTTCTTAATGATACTTATCTTGGAACTAAATAATTGGTGACACTTATGTCAGAAATATTTATTTATATTAAAATTATGTTTCTTTTGTATTTTTTCTTTGTTTTAATGTAACTTTATATGTTAATGCACAATGTAACATTTATTAATTCAATAAACTGTTATAAAATGTATAAGCATGCCATATGCTTGGTTGGCGCCAAAACTCGATACATAGATTTTTTTTGCTTTTAAGCAATGGCTTCGTGAGGTTTGCACATTTAGCCAGTGTCAAGTAAGAGATATATTAATAACATATAAATTATAGTAAATGAGAATGAGTGGTGATAATAATGATAACTGAGATGCCCTCCCCCTAAACACATTGAGTCCTCAGTAAAGATGGGACTATACTGAGATCTCACATGGACTTCTTGAGAGAATTTGAAAAGTGATGTTGCACTGTTTTGTTTCATTAACCAACACTCATGTACGTTCACAAACACTTAACGGTTAATAATCCATCGTTATTACACATAAATGTTCAAAATATCACAAATTTTAGAAAGTAAAACATAACTGCAGACATGACGCTTCACTCACTTCACGGTGGCGGTTGTTTGTGTGGCATTTGATATCGAGCGCTTCCGTGCTTCGGAAGGCACCGTTAAGCCGTTGGTCCCGGTTATCACTAAATGTGGTAGTCGTTAAGCCATGTTAGAGGCCTAATGGGCGGCTTGATAAATTCTAACAGCAGGACGCCATACACCTGCCCCCGCCAATCCGCACTGGGTCCGCGTGGTGGAGTATGACCCAATACCCTCGCACCTTGGTATGTAAGAGGAGGCTCGTGCTCAGTAGTGGGACGTTTATGGGCTGAGATGATGATATTAAAGTAGGTACTACCTACCATGGACGTATTATACTAACAGGACTGAGCGCTAGGACCAACTTACCTCACAAACGGGTCCCAGCCCAGCATGAGTGACTGCTTTGTGCATCCTCAGACTGGCTCGCTGCATTACCTTGTGACAAATATCACACTCCTGCATGACGCGGCTCTGCCAACATTCATTATACATACATACATACTGTCACGCCTGTTTCCCCGAAGGGGTAGGCAGACTTCGCCAATTATATTGTTGGTCCCACGTAATTGGTTATGTTCGCCAAAGCCTCGTCTGCTGATGAGCAGGTGCAACACTTGCAGGTGAGGTTGGCTAGGTCCCTATACACCCATTATACAACAATTGTAATACCTTGTACAATAGTTAAAGTTGTTTTATCTTTGTTTTAAGTTAAAAAAAAGTATACTAAAATGGGTTATAGGGAACCTACCAACATCTAAAGAGCACAAGCCAACCTCACCTGCAAGTGGTGCACTTTCCGATCAACGGACGAGGCTCTGGCGAACTGGCAGTAGCGGCAATACGCTTGCCACCTATTGCCACACGTGGGAGCAATAACATATATGCTAAAATGTGGGCGTATAATATGCCTCAGCCTACTCCTTCGGGGAAACGGAAAATAAGATCGCTATTTATTACATGAAAACCAACCTTGACGATTTTCTTGCCCGTTCTTTTACGATCAAGCTCCCGCCCGCAGTGAATGGGCGCGTTAAATTGAATCAAATATAATTTATTTCATAAACTATTACATAGTACCTACTTGAAAACTAAATATTATTACACCGAAATCACGAAGCTTAGATTCACTTACATGCAACAAAACAATTAAAAAACAAAAAATATGTAATTGTAAGTGAATCTAAGTGCCAGTTCCGAGCCACCGCTCTGTAAGAAGAACTGGCAACAAACTCACAGGCTATGCTCTTTTAAATTTATCCATTGGAACTTGAATTACAATCTTTATTTGTCTGTGACGCTATGCAACATAATATAACATTAACAATATTCATGTTTTAAGTGATTCATATTAGAATAGCCTGTATGACACGGCAGTTTCATCCCAATCATTTTTATCAGCCATATTAATAGTCTTTGATAGAATAGTAACCCTTTGAAGACAGCTTGCGTTTTATTGTTAATTTAAATTTATTTAGGCTCAATTGCTGTATGTTGCTTGGGATTTCATTATAGAATCGCACACATTGACCTTTAAAAGATTTGTTTATCTTTTGGAGCCTAGTGGCAGGTACAACTAATTTATGCTTATTCCTTGTGTTTAGGTTATGTTTACAGCTTTTCTTACTAAATTGATCAGTATTCTTATGTACATATACCAGGTTTTCATAAACAAATAGACCCGCCACTGTCAAAATACCAATTTCTTTAAACTATTCCCTTAGTGAATGTCCACACGGGAGATTATAAATTGCTCGAATAGCCATCTTCTAAAGCACAAAGATTGTTTGGATATCTGCGGCACAACCCCGATGAAGAATACCATACGACATATCACTATGGAAATAGCTGTGATAATCTAGCCTAGCTGTTACAACGTCTGTTAATTGGCGAAATTACTGCGAATGCTGCAAAGCTGAGTCTATTCGACAATTCATCAATATGTGGGCCCCACTGCAGCTTAGAGTCTAAAGTAACACCTAAAAACTTGGTGGTATCCACAAGGGTCAACTCATCCACCTTTACCATACTAGTAGTGATTACCTGTCTGACGTTAGGCGTCACGAATTTAATATATTTCGTTTTAGCCCCATTTAATAACAAATTGTTAACGTCAAACCAGTGCACTACCTTTGAGATCGCATTGTTCACATCATCCAAATTCTGATTTCGTTTTAACTTAAACAATAATGATATATCATCAGCAATAATAATATCTCGTAGTTTTCTTTAGCAAAATGTGGCAAATCATTAATATAAATCAAAAACAAAAACGGACCAAGAATCGAGCCCTGTGGAACCCCCATTTTAACAACAGATTTATAAGTATGACAGTATAATAATACAACAGGTTTATAAGTATCATCATCTCAGCCCATTAACGTCCACTACTGAGCACGAGCCTCCTCTCACATACCAAGGTGCGAGGGTATTGGGTCATACTCCACCACGTTGACCCAGTGCGGATTGGCGGAGGCAGGTGTATGGCGTCCTGCTGTTAGAATTTTTCAAGCCGCCCATTTAGGCCTCTAACATGGCTTAACGACTACCACATTTAGTGATAACCGGGACCAACGACTTAACGTGCATTCCGAAGCACGGAAGCGCTCGATATCAAATGCCACACAAACGGTCAACCATTCAAGGAATGACCTCTGTAAACTCTGCTTTACTTTGGTGATCGTTCCCGACCACCGAGCACCGCGGAGCTACGAGCTCTTATAAGTATGAAGTTAGTTTATAAGCATGACATTCATTAGAGCTCTATTGAGCCTAACTTTCTTTCTTTCTTCTAAATAATGGCTTCGTGCGTCTAGCACATTTAGCCAGTGTCAAGTAAGTGATATATTAATAATATATAATTCGTAGTAAATGAGAATGAGTGGTGATAAAGATGATAAATTGTAAATGAGATACCCTCCCCTAAGCCCCTTGAGTCCTCAGTAAAGATGTGGGACTATACTGAGATCTCACATGGACTCCTTGAAAGAAAATTTGAAAAGTGATGTTGCACTGCTTTGTTTGATTTACCAACACTCATGTATGTTCACAAACACTTAGCGGTTAATAATCCACCGTTATTACTCATTAATGTTAGAAATATCACAAATTTTAGAAAATAAAACAAAACTGCAGACATGACGCTTCACTTTCCCGCCAAGAAGTCTGAGCCAAACTTAAATAAATGACTTTTGTTTTTTTTTTATTATGGGACCAAGTGTGGGTGTTTAAAGTATCACTTATTGATCTACTACGTCAATACAAAATAGCTTAGCTTTAGCTTTCCTCTGACTGTCCTTATGTTCAGATCTTTATAACCCTTCAACAGGCAGAGCCCGTTGAAATTTTCATCAGTTTTCTACCTTAAGTTAACTGCATAAGGTTTAATTGATAGTGGCCATATATATTAACCACATTGGTAAAAGGATAACTATGCAACGGATTTTCATGTGGTTTTTGTTAATAAGGAGTGATTCAACGACGACCGGTTTGGCGTGGAGGCGAGTATACCAGAACTCCGCTCCTGAGATCGTGGTTTCGATTCCCACACAGGGACAAATCTTTGTGTGCACAAACATGAATATTTTTTCTAGTCTGGGTGTGTTCCTATGTATATTAAGTATGTATTTACAATTAAAAAAAGTATGAATGTATGCATATCTGTTATTTAGGATCCATAACATAGTTCTTAATGATACTTATCTTGGAAATAAATAATTAGTGTAATAATCCGATTTTTTTAATTATTTATTATCTAGTCACGCAGACGAAATCACGGGCATTTGCTAGTAAATAAATAAATAAAATTCTCTTACCGACTCACACGGTTTTCGTTTCTTCGTTTTTGCTAAACATGTTACAACATGCTCTATTAACGCGTCCTTGTTCTTCATATCATTTTTACAATACTAAAAAAAAACAATAATAATATATTAGTACATACATACAATCACGCCTGTCTCCCAGGCAGAGGCACATTATATGCCCACAATGAATTTTGTTGTTGGTCCCACGTAGTAGGTGGCGAGCCTATTGCCACTTACCGGGAACTTGTATGTTTGCCAGAGCCTGGTCAGGTGCACAATTTGCAAGCGAGGTTGGCTTATACTCCTAAGATGTTACTAGGGTCCCTATACACCCAATAACAATAATAATAAATAAATCTCTTGACTGACATGGCGTCGCGGTCAGTATACCTGCACTCCACTCCTGGGGGCCTACCGCCGAATTCGATAGATTACCGGTAATCCATCTAGATCAAACTTTGTTTTGCGTTCATTAATCCGTACCGGGAAATCTGCTGACAGCCACCTCTCATTCATGACCTTCAGTCCGTGACAGACCAATAGGTAAATGGAGAACGCCATTTTGTTTCGATTTCCATGAGTTCGGCGGTACGACAGAATCAATTTGAAATCCATTTTGCCTTATAATCGATTGCCATCGAACTCGGCGGTAGGCCCCCTGAGGGTGGGTTTGATACCCACGCAGGAATATTATTTCTGGTCTGGATGTTTCCTATGTATATTAAGTATGTATTCACAAAAAAAAAGTATTTAAACTATGTTTATCCATTCTTTAGTAACAATAAGACAAAAATAATTTATTGATTCAGGCGTTACTTTGCGGAAATCCATTGTAAGCAAGTGATGGATTAAAAATATCTTTGTAACAATTCCCGCGCTACTATAATTTCCCGAAAAATCGAGACTACGAGAGACGAGAGAGACTCACTCTCGTTTTAGCGTTGGTCGTGAAGACATCGTTGTTCTGAGGCTCCTACCTTACCTGAAGATGCCCTGTGTAAGGGCGAAACACGTGTCGTGTTGAATAGTTTCTCGATTTTTAGGGAAATTATAGAAGCGCGGGAATTGTTACAAATATATTTTTAATCCATCACTTGCTTACAAAAAGACAAGTCTAGAGCCACCAGGATAATGCTAGGTTGTGTTGCATGATATGAAAGCAGAATTCACAAAATTTAGTCCCTTAATGGGTGACCGTTTATGTGGCATCTAGTATCAAGCACTTCCATGTGCCGGAGGGCGTGTTACGATGTTCGTCAGGTCATGATACTATTGGGCAGTTGGAAGACTACGATCATTAGTGTAGTGTATCATAGTGTATCATCATCATCATTGTACGTTACTACTCGATTTACGGCCAAGGGGGTGGCCGCTGTTATAGACCGGATGGTGAGGGGTAAGTCCCCCGGTCATGACGATCTCAGCATCGAGCATCTTAAATACGCTGGTGTACACCTACCAAGAGTATTGGCTTTGTTTTTCAATTTGTGTTTGAGCCATAACTACCTACCTGATGATCTCATGTGCACTGTGGTTGTACCAATTTTGAAGGATAAGACTGGAGATGCGTCGGATGTAAATAATTACAGGCCAATCTCACTCGCTACTGTTATAGCTAAGGTGCTGGACAGATTGCTTGATCAACAGTTGGAGAAACACGTACACTTAAATGACGCTCAATTTGGCTTTAGGTCAGGCTTGTCAACTGAGAGTGCTATCCTATGTCTCAAGCAGACTGTCCAGTACTACACGGCTAGAAAAACTCCTGTGTATGCATGTTACCTAGATCTTTCTAAGGCGTTTGATTTGGTAAATTATGACAAGCTTTGGGGAAAATTACGCCAAGACACGCAGCTACCGGGTGAGATTGTGTCCCTGTTTGAATATTGGTACGGTCACCAAAGGAACAGCGTGCGGTGGGCGGGAGTGCATTCGGATGCCTACGGGTTGGAGTGCGGGGTGCGACAGGGGGGGTTGAGCTCGCCCCGACTCTTCAACTTGTACGTGAATCGGCTGATCGGCGAGCTCACTAGTTCCAATGTCGGGTGTTCAGTCACTGGAGTATCCATTAATAACATTAGCTACGCGGATGATATGGTGCTGATGAGCCCGTCGATCGGTGGATTGCGCAAACTCCTTCGCATCTGTGAGTCGTATGCCGAAGCCCATGGGCTTAGATACAACCCTATAAAGAGTGAGTATATGGTTTTTAAAGCGGGCACTAAAACCTACTCCTCTACATTGCCGATCACTCTCTGTGGGTCAACATTAAAGAGGGTTAGCAAGTTTAAATATCTGGGTCACTGGGTGACGGACGACTTGTGTGACAACGAGGATATTGAGAGGGAGCGCAGGTCGCTGTCTGTGCGGTGTAACATGCTCGCTCGTAGGTTTGCACGCTGTACTGAACCAGTCAAAGTTACATTATTCAAAGCGTACTGTCAGTCGTTCTACACATGCAGCCTCTGGAGTCGATACACGGTGCGTGCATACAGCGACCTGCGTGTCCAGTACAACAATGCGTTCAGGGCGTTGATGGGTCTGCCACGGTTCTGCAGCGCATCTGCAATGTTCGCGCAGGCGCATATAGATGATTTTTACTCCATTATCAGAAAAAGAAGCGCATCGCTGCTGAACCGCTTTCGGAGTAGTTCTAACGGCATCCTGAGCGCATTGGCTGAACGGTGGGACTCCCCTATATTGCAGAGGTGGATGAGCCTACATTCTAGCTCATCACCTTTTATAAAGTAGTAGTACATTTTGAATTTTAATTTTATTTATTTGATTATTCTCTTTGACTTTTTATTATTAATTTGTATTATTTTGTGTAATTTGTAATTTAATTTAATGTAATGTAATTTCTTTTTAATGTGTTTATTAATGTGTTATTATGGACTAAGTCTGAAATAAATGATTTATTATTATTATTATTATTATTATTATTATTATTGTTCATCATTATCATGATCATCATTATTATTATTCATCATTATTAGTGTATTATTGTAATTGGTCAGTACCCTGACTGTGACATATTCGTAGATAGCTGGGAATCAATCCAAGCAAAATTGTCATCTTTTTGTGAATATTATGTCTTCTTTAATTATATTTTTAACTATATATGCATGTAAAATTACTCACTGAGTTAGTTATGGTAATTGGGCCAGACCCGTGTAACTAATACAAATAAATAAATAATAAATTAGGCCGCCACACACCTGCCTCCACAAATCTGCAGGGGGAAGCTGTGGAGAATGCGATGTAGACCTCTAACCTTGGTGCGTGAGAGGAGGACATGGCCAATGATCATAACAGCCTTATAAAGTCTACTGCTGAACATTAGACTCCCCAATTGTGTCATTCTATTGAGGGTATTTAGCTGACATTCTATTTGCCCATAATTAGTATGCTGGGCAGGTGGGTTGGTGAACGCAGTATGCAGAATGATGCTGCTGCCCATCATCCCTCTTACAACTTCACTGGGTAGCACTATTCTAGGCTGGTACCATACAGCACCTTCGTCAATGGTGGGACATAAATGTACCAAGGTATTGCCCAGTGGGGACTGGTCTGCTAATGTCTACTATGTTTATTCATACTCATATAACTTAAAATAAAAAGTTATTTTCTTCTTTTATTTTAAATCATGTGACTGCAGAACACATGTTTTTGTAGATTTGTCAAATTGTTTTACTACTAAGTACATATTCTTGTAACTGGCGGGAGAAAAAACTAACCTTGACGATTTTCTTGCCCGTTCTTTTACGATCAAGCTCCCGCCCGCAGTGAATGGGCGCGCTAGTTTTTAAGTTTTGACGTTCATAAGAGCTCTTTTGAGCCAAACTTGAATAAATGAATATGAATTTATGAATTTATTGATGATACTCACACTACATCTCAGACACTCCTCTCCATGCATCATAGCATTGTGTCTACTCAATTTCTTTTTTGTGACAAAACTATCACACAATTCACATTTAACTCTCCTCTGATCAGCTCCGGGATGACAGCGAGCAATATGCAAATCTATACTACGTTTAGACAGGTTTTTGTTGCAGATCTCACAAATAACTCTTATTTTAGATTCTTCTTCATCAATGTCTTTAGTTTCTGCGCTAGTATTTTTCATTTCATCACTGTAACAATTTTTTATATCATTCTCTTCATTTTTGTTACACAGATTTGTGTTATTAATTTCTTGTTCATTGCCAGATTTGGCCATGCTTGTTTCATCACTGTTGCCAGATTTGGCAATGCTTGTTTCATCTTTGTTGCCAAGTTTGGCAATGCTATTTTCATCTTTAATATAAAGTTTTTTATTTTTACTATTAATTATAAGTGTTAAAGGTTTATTATCTTCATCATTATGATGAGATTCTTCTTTGATTTCAACACCTTTAGATTTGTCATTGTCAAAATGTAATGCATGAGAAACTTTTTTATGTTTGATTTCATTATTTGCATATTTAGCTTCATATTTACCTTCTAATATGTCTTCAAATTCTATTTCAGACTTTAGGCATTGCGCTGAGAATTTTGTATAATTATTAATTGAATTTATACATTCCGAACATATTTTTTGAGGTTTACCATCGTCTGGTTCTATCTGAAAGAAAAGAGTATGTTAACACAACCAAGTACTTTCATGTAATATAGTTTAATTTTATAAGACATCTTATTCCATGAGTTAATTATATTAATAATAAGAATTTCATTATATTAATAAGAATAAATAAAAAAAAAATATAATTTATTGTCTTTAAGATCAACAGGATCATTTAGATTCGTCAAATTATTATAAACAAAATGAAAATTCTATAATTTTTCTTCTTAACAACAATGAAAGAGATATATGCGGTTCTATAATCAGGAAATAAAAGCAAATGGAATCTTTGTCAGAATTTGTTAAGGTTTGTCAGTTTATCTGGGTGTTGTGGATTTTTTCTCAAGATTAGTCAGTCTGTCGGTTACTCTTTAAGGGGGGATCTGTCAAAAGTCAAAAATACTTTATTTCATAAACTATTACATAGTACTTGAAAACGTCAAAATTATAAAAAAATAACAAAAACAAATAAAATATAACTATACTAAAATCACGAAGCTTAGATTCACTTGCAACCAAATAATTTTAAAAAACAAAAAACATTTAAGTGCAAGCGAATCTAAGTGCCAGTTCCGAGCCACCGCTCTGTAAGAAGAACTGGCAAGAAACTCACAGGCTATGCTCTTTTAAATTATCGATTGGTTAGTAACAATCTTCATTTGTCTGTGACGCTATACAATGCAACATAATATAACAATATTCATGCTTTAAGTCATTCATATTAGAATAGCCTGTATGAAACGGCGGTTTAATCCCAAGCATTTTTATCAGCCATATAGTCTTTAATAGAATAATATCCCTTTGAAGACAGCTTGCGTTTTATTGTTAATTTAAATTTATTTAGGCTTAATTGCTGTATATTGCTTGGGATTTTATTATAGAATCGCACACATTGACCTTTAAAAGATTTGTTAATTTTTTGGAGCCTAGTGGCAGGTACAACTAGTTTATGCTTATTTCTTGTGTTTAGGTTATGTATATCACTTTTCTTACTCAATGTATCAAAATTTTTGTGTACATATACTAGATTTTCATAAACAAACTGACCCGCCACTGTCAAAATACCAATTTCTTTAAATTTATCCCTTAGTGAATGTCTACATGGTAGATTATAAATTGCTCGTATGGCCCTCTTCTGCAGTACAAAAATATTTTGAATATCTGCGGCACAACCCCACAGAAGAATACCATACGACATAACACTATGAAAATAGCAATAATAAATGTCAGTCAGCCTATTGTAATTCTAAATAGAAGGGGATTGTCCGTCAGCTAATCAGTCTGTCAGTGACTCTAACGAGGCTTTCAAAAAGGTAGTTAGATTGAGAAGAATGCCTCAAGAAACTCATTTTGGCTTTTTTTAAATTATGTCTTGAAATCTAATACAACAAAAAAATTAAAATTAAGTTTAACGCTATTAAGATGTTTTTGATTCTAAGCTATTTATCTTATAACTGATGCTTTTGTATGAAACTGTCATCTTACCCCCGGCCCAGGGTCTGCTTACTGAGCTAATTAGACTTGGCTGTATATTAGTTATTACAATGAGGATTATTATTTGAAACCGAAACTGTTTAGAGACTCTTAATTCTGCCTCCTAGACTAATGTGTTATTTTAAATGTGTTAGAAGGTGTTATTCCCTCCGGAAATACAGACGGTCTTAGAAATTAACATAAATAATTAAAAAAACTCACTTTTATGCTACATATTAAGAAAATTATACTATTGTAATCTTCTTCAATTGGGTCCAATTCAGGTCGAAAAAGGGGATGTAAATTAGAATCACTCATACAAGTTCGGCAAACTGAGGAGAAGTCCATTTTGTTGAATTAATAATTTCGGCACTAACATAAATGAACAATAACAATTAATATGGTTTTAGTGCAGACTCGACAATTTGTTTGACACTTTATTATTGTAATAAAAAGTACTCTGTGCACTAATACACTGACGTACATAAGTTACACGAAATATCTGATAACGGCATTAGATTACTTTAAAGCTGAGTTGTGACGACAATAATGTACTAAAATAATAATTAATCATCGGTCTTCAATTTGATATTATCAATAGGCATACATATTATGTCAAGTATATAATATATTCTTTAAAGTTATTAATTAGCCATGTGCTAGCAGTAGTACAGTACATGGCCGTCTGCCATAATCCCTTCTCTATATATTTACTTATTCTCCCTATATGGTTAAACTAGTCTGTGACTTTTATAAACTTCATTGACTTTTTGTTTGACATTTTCGCTCACGTGTTTGTTTTGAATGTTTGCAATGTGCTATTTAAAAATAAATTAAAATAAAGATCACATTAAATATGACTAAAATGAAAGACGTAGAACTAACTGAAGACAGAGAAATAGATATATTTGTTGCTACCAAAATAGGATCCTTTAAACGTTAGTGTCGTCAAATTTATGAACCCGATTTACGTTCGCGAATTTTAGTGATGAAATTTTAATATTGTTTATTTCATTTGCAGACGTGAAATATCACACAAATACTACGAAAAATAATAAAAAGTGTATAGAGAACTTGGTCGACATAAAGACGTTGCAGAAAAATGAGGGTATAACCTGCTTGGAATGGGGCAGTCAGGAACAAACAGAAATTTTAGTTGGCAAGAAAACCTTAGAGGTAAGATCTGTATGCAGAGGCGTTTCGTGACGTTTTTTGATGGGTGTTCTCAACAAAAAAAAGACGATATTTATTTTATTGGTACAGGAAATCCATTCGCGGGTTTTTTGGCCAGCAAAGACATTCCCCGCGCTGCGCCCTGTTCGATTCCGATTGGCATCGTCGCGTAGCAGGAGCTGCGCCCCAGATTGGGTTAATCTTTCAAAGGAAATCTTTCGTTTCACGCGCCTGACTGTGTTGAAGTTTCTCTTTCGCACTCATTGAATGCAGGGCTAGGCATTGTACTAAACTTTGTTTCCTAGGAGCGCAACCACTGGCGCTCCACTCGCTACATGACACCAAATATTATCTTAGAGAACGAGAACATTTCATAATCATAATAATCATATTTATTTGCAAATACAGGTTATACAGACATACATTTTGTTGTGCTAACTAAAAGTCAGTCAAATCTGGTTGAACCAGTGAGCAGACTCTGGGTCTTAATCGTAAGTCTAGGGCAACCGGGATATTGCTAGGATGTGATGAAAAGAACAACTAAACAATCTCAAAGGGAGTATACTCCCAGCCCTCGCTTGATTGTCATTTTTTTGTGCTGTGTTTATCCAGCATCTGCAACTCAGGTGATAGCAGCCCTAGTTATATTGATGAAGTGAAGGGAGTAGGGAGATAGTTACTGATTGTGAGTGAATCTTTCATAGGATCCCACCAAGACCTAAAGAGCCCAAGCCAACCTCACCTGCGAGTGGTGCCGATCAACGGACAAGGCTCGGGCGAACATAACAGTGCCCGGTAAGCGGCAATAGGCTCGCCCTCTATTACGTGGGACCAACTTTTTACTGGCGAAGTGTGGGCGTCTAATCTGCATCTGCCTACCCCTACGGGGAAACACGTGAATATACGTATGTATGTTGAATTTTTCTTTAACTTTTTAGATAAAATCTTACGACACTATAAAAGGATTTACTAAAACATATGAAGCAGACTTCAGCACTGGTCATATAGTGGGACTTGGCCGGAGTAAACGGAACATTCTGGCAGCATTATCAGGTGGAACCGTCAAGATATGGAGCAGAAAGCAGGAGCAGACACTGGATGTTGGGAAATTGGACCGAATGAGGATATGTTCTGATGATTGTAGCTTCTTTGCAACAGGTAAGATCATCATCTTAGCTCATTAATATCTTGCTACTGAGCAAAGCTGATGCCAACTCCTCTCATGAATAAGGATCCAGTGTGAATCACCTAGTTAATTTTAGGTCCTAAGTATTTTGGGTCGAAATTCTCATGAAATATAAAAAATCGCAGGTGCATACAGCGGAGTGATTCGGCTACCCCAAAGGGATGTTTTGCTCTGGACTTCCGCTTAACACTCTTTTCTGGGGCATCCTGTATATAAATAATTAATAATAATAAATAAATAAATATTTTCTGACAATTATTTAGTTCCAAGATAAGTGTCATTAAAAACTTGTGTTATGGATACTAAATAACGCATAAACATACATAAATACTTTTTTTTTTTTAAATACATACTTAATATACATAGGAAAACACCCACACCAGAACAAATATTCATGTTCATGCACACAAAGATTTGTCCTGCTTGGGAATCGAACCCACGACCTTAGGAGCGGAACTCGGGTATTCTCGCCAACACGCCATATCGATCGTCATATGTATATATTTCTTAAACCTGTACTTAGGAGGAGAAGAAAATGACTTAAAAGTGTGGAAAATTGGAGAATCCGCGCCCAGTTTTCAAGCGAAGAACCTTCCCCATGACTGGCTCCAGCTGCGAAGGCCTGTATGGGTCACGGACCTCACTTTCCTGCCCGGAGAGGGCGGCAGACTGCTGGGGGCTTGTTCGAGACATGGTTATGTAAGGTAAGTCATTTTAACTTACAACCTGGCTTGGGCTCCTTAGATGGTAGTAGCATTCCTATCAATATTTTCTGACATATTTTCTGACATATTTTCTGACATATTATCTGACATATTTTCTGACATATTTTCTGACAATATTTTCTGACAATCACACCAATTATTTAGTTCCAAGATAAGTATCATTAAGAACTTTTTTCTATGGATACTAAACAACGGATAAACATACTTAAATACTTTTATTTTTGTTTTTTTTTGTAAATATATACTTAATATACATAGGAAAACACCCAGACCAAAACAAACATTCATGTTCATGCACACAAAGATTTGTTCTGTGTGGGAATCGAATCCACGACCTCTGGAGTGAAGTGTAGGTATACTGACCTTCACGCCATATCGGTCGTCGAATCCTATAAAAAGTAGATATTGTAATAAATAAATCCTGTAATTGTGTTAAAGGTATTGTACATTATTTTGCAGACTATATGACACTCGTGCGCAAAGAAGACCGGTTGTGAATGTAGAATTCACAATGGCCGCCACTTGCATCGCTCCCAGTTTTGATGAGAGGTAGGCCATTAGATTTATGTAAACTATTTTTTTCGTAGCACCATGAGAACAAAGAAAAAGCTTCGTGCCTCTGAAAGCACGTTAAGCCCGGTCCCGGCTGTCATGAACATCTATGGCAGTCGTTACTAGGAAGTCAGTGTCTTCTATAATCCTGACAGCTGGTTTAACCATAGAATGATGTTTCCCTCTGGGTGGCGTAATCAATCAATAATCAAATAATTTATTTGCGATAACATAGGTATATTAGTATATAGGTAGATAATATTATGTTTAGTAGTTTCACTATGTTCTGATTTCAATGGCTTGCAAATGTTTAGTAGGAAAAATATAAAATGAAATTAATATTATTACTAGATACATTATTCAAACAACAAAAAATAAACAATATTTTAATTAAAATTATTATGTTATATAATCTATTTTTAGATAATTTATATAATGTCAAGTTAAAATATACATTGTGGTCAGGTACACATTCAATCAAATTATTTAGATTAGAATGTCCTTATCACTCAGAAATTCAGCGACCGTATAGTAGGCTTTTAATACTAAAACCACTGAGGCACTATACAGTGGCTTTTAGTTTTTTTTGTATAGTAGGTATACCAGTGAGCAGACCCTGGGCCCTAAGCTTAAGTCTAGGGCAACCAGGATAATGCCAGGATAATGATGCAAAGAACAACTGAACAATCTCAAAGAGAGTATACTTCTAGCCAAACTTCTTTAAACTTAGGTGTGAGAATATTATCACACCTATGTTGTACAACATAAGGTGCAATTTTAAATAGAAATGTCAAATTTACAAATACTGCAGTTTCGTAACTTTGCCGTGGAGGTGACGATATTTTTCCTCTTTATAATATTAGTATAAAGGTGATTGACAATAAAAATCACAAGAAACAACGCTTAAATTTTTTTTAATTAGAAAATCGTGAAACAATTTTTATGACATTCTGACTGACTGACTAATTAGACCTTCAATAAACTACAAGGGGACGTCCATTAATTACTTGAGGTGTTTTATTTACTTTATTTGATGTGGTCAGACCCCCCCCCCCCCTTTACGTGAGATTTATTTAAATAATTTAATTTATTTGATTTGTCTTCTATGTTCTAAATTTTTTCTGTGAAATAAGAGGAGAAAAATGATACCACGTTTAAGGTGCACTATAACGAATTTAATGTTATGCGTATGTTTAGCAGTGGACTAATATAGGCTGATGATGATGATGACCGGTATTGATATTGTAATACAAAATTTTACTGTGGTATAAAAATGTATATTCTCTGAATTAAAAAGTTGACGTGAGATTTTTATTGACCCCCCGAGATGTGGCCGGATCCCACCTCCTCTATTTTAGACTCACGTGATTAATGGATGCCCCCTAAGGCTTTTGATGTCCCAGGAACAGTTTAAAGAAGAAACGACCCTGGTGCTGGGCAGAAGACCTAGCTCTGGAATTTGATCACGTTTTTTGTACATCCTATATAAGTGTTATGTTATTTTTTCAGACAAGTGCTGGTTGGATTTGGTCGAGGTCAACTTCATCAGGTCGATCTCAGGAATTCTAAACCAGACAAAGGATTCAAAGGTAATAAATTTATAATCACACCAATTATTTGTGTATAGGGAGGGACAACTAGATGTGGGTCGTTACGTCATTTTCAAGAAACGTAACGAAACCAGTAACTTGATCGGCGTCACCTGTTGTTTTTTTTTTTTTAATGTGACACGTCATAATGACTACATCCTGCCTGATGATAAGCAGTCGATGCAGTCCAATATGGAAATGAAAGCGCTTTATAACGTGAAATAAGCACGGTATAAACCGCCTTCACTCTCCTGGACTGCATCGACTGCTTACCATCAGACAGGATGACGTGTCACATTAAAAAAAATTTTTTGGACTTAGGTTGCGTGGGTGCAGTTACCTCAGTGGCGACAGTCGTCAACGGTGGCCGTTTTATAGTCAGCGCTAGTTTGGACAGGCAATTGAGGATACACGACTACACTACCAAAGAGATGGTTTATCGGGTGAGTGGGTCTACGGTTTTACTTTATTATATTACTATAGTTCTTCTTTTAAATAATGGCTTCGTGCGTCTAGCACATTTAGCCAGTGTCAAGTAAGTGATATATTAATTATATATAAATCATAGTAAATGAGAATGAGTGATGATAAATGAGATCCCTCCCCTAAGCCCCTTGAGTCCTCAGTAAAGATGTGGGACTATACTGAGATATCACATGGACTTCTTGAGAGAATTTGAAAAGTGATGTTACACTGTTTCTAATATATCTCTTATATTAAATATATCACTGGCCAAATGTGCTAAACGCACGAAGCCATTATTAAAAAAAAAAACAGTGTTTCTATATTATGACGACAAGGATTTGAGATGAATTCATTTTCAAAGCTTTTATTGTACTGTCGTAACATTTATTAGCCATATCATATTTTGTGTTCATACGAAAATGCGACGCGCTTTTCTCATTGTGATAAATTTTGTACATAGGTAGGTAGCGCTCATAAGTAGAGTTTACAGAGGTCAGTCGTTGGATGGGTGACCGCTTGTAAGGCATTTGATATCGAGCGCTTCCGTGTTTTGGAAGGCACGTGAAGCCGTTGGTCCCGGTTATCACTAAATGTGGTAGTCGTTAAACTATGTTAGAGGCCTAATGGGCGGCTTGAAAAATTCTAACAGCAGGACGCCATACACCTGCCTCCACCAATCCGCACTGGGTCCGCGTGGTGGAGTATGACCCAATACCCTCACACCTTGGTACATACTCTACCACGCGTACCCAGTGCGGATTGGCGGAGGCAGGTGTCTGGCGTCCTGCTGTTAGAATTTTTCAAGCCGCCCAATTAGGCCTCTAACAGGCGCTCGATATCAAATGCCACACAAACGGTCACCCATCCAAGGACTGACCTCTGTAAACTCTGCTTGACTTCGGTGATCATTTCCGACCACCGAGCACAGCGGAGCTACGAGCGCTTTAGCTATTATATAATGTATTTTATGTTATTTCAGCAATACTTGACGTCGAAATTATCCTGTGTACTGGTACAATCAGAAGGCAACACCCCATTGAAGAGTGGAGAAGAACAATCAGATATCAAAGAAGAAGACGAAGAACTAGAAAAATGTGTTGTCCCAGATGATATAGACGAGCTTTTTGATAATATGGAAACTGTTGGGTATGGCTTTTTTCTTTTAATGTGTTACGTCATAATGACTACATCCTGTCTGATGGTAAGCATTTGATGCAATCAAGCAAGACAGAGAAATGAAAGCAAAATGGATTCTTTGTCAGAATTTGTCAGATTATATAAGCAGATGCAGCAGTATAACAGCTATCCATTTACTTATATATACATATAATAATAATTTTAATTCAATTTCAGACAATTACACCAATTATTTAGTTCCAAGATAAGTATCATTAAGAACTTGTGTTATGGATACTAAATAACGGATAAACATACATAAGTACTTTTTTTTTTAATAGACATAGAAAAACACCCAGACCAGAACAAATATTCCTATTTATACACACAAATTTTTGTCCTGTGTGGGAATCGAACCCACGACCTCTGGAGTGGAATGCGGGTATACTCGCCACCACGCCACATCGGTCGTCGATATGTATCCAAAATTGTAAATTATAAATTTATATAAGTTGTGAACTCCCACTCACAAAAAAACCATAGTGATTTAAGTGAGTGGTAAGTAACATAAATATTATAATAATTTAATATATTTTGTACAATAAAAAAAAAAACGCTGATGTATTGCCCTTTTGACAAGTAACATGTTCATTTGTTTTAAGTAGTTTTCTTTTAAATTATTTGTGTGTAATATTTTAATATTTTGTTTTTTTTCGCTGTGTTACTTAGTCAATATTTTTTTTCTTTTTAATCTGTTTGTTTTTTTAAGATTTGTCAGTCTTTCGGTGATTCTAACCGGGGTTTCTGTCAGTCAGCCTGTCGTGTTTCTAAATGGACGAGGGGATTGTTGTTCAGTCTGTCGGTGACTCTAATAGATTCAATTTACCAATTATATTGCGTTATACAGTAAATAAATAAAAAAAATTCTGGCAATTATACCAATTATTTATTTTCAAGACAAGAATCATTAAGAACTTGTGTTATGGATACTAATAAACATACATAAATACTTTTTTTGACGAGGCTCTGGCGAACATAACAGTGCCTGGCAAGCGGCAATACGCTCGCTATTTATTACGTGGGACTATATAATAATGGGCGTATAATATGCCTCTGCCTATCCCTTCGGGGAAACAGGCGTGAATGGAACAGGCAGGTATGAAAATACTTTTTATATCCATAGAAAAACACCCAGACCAGAACTAATATTTATATTGGTGCAAACAAAGATTTGTCCTGTGTGGGAATCGAACCCACGACCTCAGGAGTGGAGTGCGGCCTCCACGCCAAATCGGTCGTCATGTAATAAGTAATCTTAAATTTATCGACCTAATCCATATTGCAGGAAAGTAATGTCTACAAAGTTGTCCAAACAATATTTTTACTCCAATATTTTTTTTCAGTGACGTAACAAGAAAGAAAAAGATGCCAATAGAAAACTCTGAAAGCAAAAGAATGAAACCGTCGACAGAGGGCAGCACCGTGCCCGAGCCAGAAGTCGACGAAGAGCTGGCTATAAGGCAACTTCTCCGAAGCACGGAGAAGCTGAAGAAGAAGCGCGAGTTGAAGAAGAAAGAGAAGAAGGCGAAGAGTGTTTTCCATAATGCGTAAAATAAATATATATTAACGAAAGCTTTTGTTTACCTTCTTGAAACGATCTTAGCTTCGTCTTCATCATATCAAGACAAGTTAGCTTGCATGAATATCATAACATCAACACATTGCAGCGAGGAATTGTCTCTGCAGCATGAGCACTGATCAGACAGGACCTGAAGGTAACAAAATCTTTAGCCCATCTTTGTCCCCTGCTGGACATAAGACTCTCCAATGGTACGCCACTGGGTTCGATCTTCAGATCTTTGATTCATCTGCTGCTTAGATCCTACCAGATAGTAAGCAGGCGATACAGTCCAAAAATACACGGTAACAAGCACAGCTCATGACTCATCATATCCTAGCATTATCCCGGTTGCCCTAGACTTAAGCTTAGGGCCCAGGGTCTGCTCACTGGTTCAACCAGATTTGGCTCAATTTCAGTTATTACATGGAGCCGCCGTCTGACCGCAACCCAGAGGGAAACATCATTCTATGGTTAAACCAGCTGTCAGGATAGAAGGCACTGACTTCCTAATAACGACTGCCATAGATGTTCATGACAGCCGGGACCAACGGCTTAACGTGCTTTGCGAGGCACGGAGCAAGTGATTATTACGCAAATAACTTCAAAGCGACCAGGGTTTGAACCCGATACCCTCTAAATGTACGCCGTGTAAATCTATGCCGTGTGGCGCCGGCCTAGAATAGCGTCACCCCCTCTCATCTCATGGGGAGTCGTAAGAGTCGACGAAGAGAAATAGGACCGGATGATGGGCAGCAGCGCCATCCTGCGTACTGGCTGGAACTGCGATCACCAACCCGCCTGCCCAGCGTGGTGATTACGGGCAAATACCCCTAATAGAATGGCACATACACACAAACGGCCCCCAGTCCCCGGCGGCCCCGCTATTCCAGATTACGGTAGCGGTCTTGGTAACGGCGGGGCAGGGGGTGCAAAGAATCACCGGCAGATATCCGGCTACCATCCTAAACGACTTCTGCACCTGGCAACCTACAACACACGCACACTGAGGACTGATGAGAAGATTGACGAGCTGGAAGAGGAAATAGAGCAGTTGCACTGGGACATTATCGGGTTATCCGAAGTCCGAAGACAGGGGGAGGATACGGTAATCCTCAAGTCCGGCAATCTGCTCTACCACCGGGAGGGCGACCACCTGTCCCAAGGTGGTGTCGGTTTTATAGTCCGGAAGTCCATCCGTAACAACATCGTGTCTATAAAGAGTGTGTCGACTAGGGTAGCGTACCTAATACTCAGAATCACCAAACGGTATTCGCTGAAGGTAATTCAGGTCGACGCACCGACCTCGACACACCCTGATGAGGACGTAGAGTTATTGTATGACGACATTTCTGCCGCCATACATACTTCACCAACTCACTACACGGTTGTTATGGGGGATTTCAACGCAAGGCTAGGCCAGCGAAGTGGTGACGAGCAGAAAGTGGGGCAATTTGGAGTAGGGCGAAGGAACCAAAGGGGCCAGCGGCTAGCGGATTTCATGGAGAAGGAGGGACTTTTTATGATGAACTCCTTCTTCAAGAAAGCTCCGCAGAGAAAATGGACCTGGATGAGCCCTGATGGTTTCACGAGGAACGAGATAGACTTTATCATGACCACTAAGCGGCAAATATTCAATGATGTCTCTGTAATCGCTAGGGTGAAAACCGGCAGCGATCACCGAATTGTAAGAGGCACATTGAATATAAATGTCAAGCTTGAAAGGTCCCGCCTGATGAAGTCTACGCTCCGACCCTCAGTTGCCCATATTCAAAACCCCGAGTACTTTCAGATCGAGCTTCAAAATCGCTTCGCAGGTCTAGAGGACTGCGTGTCCGTCGACGACTTAAGTAGCGGGCTAGTTGAGACTGTCCACGCGGTGGGGTCCAAATTTTACAAGACCAGACCCCGAAATAAAACCCAAAAATTATCGACTGAGACTCTTGATGTCATGGAAGCACGACGACACATGCGATTGCAGTCTTCAGCAGATGCATTCTCTTACCGGCGTATCAATAGACAGATCACGAAATCCTTGCGACTTGATATTCGCAGATTCAGTACTACGTGTATTGAAAATGCAATAGAGAGGAACAAGGGTTCGAAAGTGTTCGCACGAGATCTGTCTATTGGCCAGAGTCAGTTAACGCAGCTGAAGACCAACAAGGGCAATCTAGTCACGTCGAAACCCGAGATCATGAGGGAAATCGAAGGGTTTTATGGGCAGTTATATACTAGTACGCAGGATCCCGCTACTTGTTTGGCTAAAGACCCTAGAGCCAAACTAACCAGGCACTACACCGAAGACATCCCGGACGTCAGCCTATACGAGATTAGGATGGCCCTGAAACAGCTGAAGAACAACAAGGCACCGGGTGAAGACGGGATGACAGCAGAGCTTCTGAGAGCGGGTGGTACACCGGTACTAAAGGTACTTCAGAGGCTCTTTAACACCGTCATCCTCGAGGGACGTACGCCACAGGCGTGGGCCAGTGGCGTGGTTGTACTTTTCTTCAAGAAAGGTGACAAATCTCTTTTGAAGAATTATAGGCCAATCACGCTACTGAGCCACGTCTATAAGTTGTTTTCACGGGTCATCACGAACCGTCTCGGTCATAGGTTTGACGACTTCCAGCCTCCCGAACAAGCCGGTTTCCGAAAAGGCTTTTCAACCATGGACCACATACATACGCTGCGGCAGGTTATACAGAAGACCGAGGAGTATAACCAGCCACTTTGCTTAGCGTTTGTGGACTATGAAAAGGCCTTCGATTCGATCGAGACTTGGGCAGTGTTTCAGTCCCTGCAGCGATGCCGCATTGACCATCGGTATATTGAAGTGTTGAGAAGTTTATACAAAAACGCCACCATGTCCGTACGCGTACTAGACCAGCACACGAATCCTATCCTCCTGCGGAAGGGCGTGAGACAGGGAGATGTCATATCTCCGAAACTGTTCACTGCTGCCCTGGAGGATGTTTTCAAAATGCTGGACTGGGGAAACTACGGCATCAACATAAATGGCGAGTATATGTCTCACCTTCGATTTGCCGACGATATAGTGGTCATAGCGGAGTCGCTTGTGGATCTGGGCACAATGCTCGAAGACCTCGACAGAGCTTCCCAAAGGGTAGGTCTCAAAATGAACATGGACAAGACGAAAATTATGTCTAATGTCCATGTTAAGCCTACCCCAATAATAATTGGAGGCTCGGCTCTTGAAGTTGTCGACGAATATGTATACCTGGGACAAAAAGTCCAAATGGGTAGGTCCAACTTCGAGAAAGAGGTTAATCGTCGAATCCAGCTGGGTTGGGCTGCGTTCGGGAAACTGCGCTTTATCTTCTCGTCAAAAATACCTCAGTGTCTTAAGACGAAAGTCTTTAACCAGTGTGTGTTGCCAGTGATGACGTACGGTACTGAGACTTGGTGCCTGACTATGGGCCTCATTAGAAAGCTCAAAGTCGCTCAGCGTGCAATGGAGAGAGCTATGCTCGGAGTGTCCCTACGTGATCGAATCAGAAATGAGGAAATCCGTAGGAGGACTGGAGTGACCGACATAGCGAGGCGAGTTTGCAGGCTGAAGTGGCAATGGGCGGGGCACATAGCTCGAAGAACCGACGACAGATGGGGCGTCAAGGTTCTGCAATGGCGACCGCGAACCGGTAAACGTAGTAGAGGACGGCCCCCCACGCGATGGACCGATGATCTGGTCAAGGCGGCGAAAAGCCGATGGATGCAGGCGACTCAGGATCGCTCAATGTGGAAATCTATTGGGGAGGCCTATGTTCAGCAGTGGACGTCAGATGGCTGAGATGATGATGATGACCCTCTAAATGGAAGTCATGTTACTGGGCTCGTAGTTCCAGGTGGAAACGAGCACCGAAGTAAAGTAGTGTTCAGAGGTCAGTTCTTGGTTTGGTGACTTGTGGCATTTAATACAGAGCGCTGCATTGCTTCGGAAAGCACTTTAAGATGTTGGTTCCGGTCATAACTACATGTGGTAGTCGTTAAGCCATGTTAGAAGCCTAATTGGGCGGCTTAAAAAGTTCTAACAGCAGAAAATGGCAATCAAATCAAATCAATCAAATACTTTATTTGCGATAACATAGGTACATTAGTATTTATATAGGTAGATAACATTATGTTTAGTAGTATCACTATGTTCTGCTTTCAATGGCGTGCAAATGTTTAGTAGGAAAAATATAAAATGAAATTAATATTATTACTAGATACATTATTCAAACAACAAAAAATAAACAATATTTTAATTAAAATTATTATGTTATATAGTCAATTTAAAATTACAAGGCACCTCAATCTTAACGTTAAGATTGAAATGGAATAAAATTTTATTCAGACAAATATATAATTCAGGTGCTACATATAAAAACACGTAACTTTATACACTACATATTAGGTCGGGGAAAAAGTCTTTTCGCATAACGTAGGTATAAACTTATTATAAATTTTTTTTGACTGTACTATTTGTGTCTGGCTGGTTTTGGTAACATTAAAAAGGTTCCATTATAAAGAAAAGAAAAAAATTAAAAAAAGTTGTTTCCCGCTATTTTTCATTTGTTTTTCTCTCCGTTAAAATGAGTGAATCTAATGAAGAAATTCGATACATTTTAAAATTTTATTATAAAAAAGGCAAAAATGCAACTCAAGCAGTGAAAAAAATTTGTGATGTTTATGGACCTGATGCAGTGTCAGTAAGAGTAGCACAAATTTGGTTCAAACGTTTTCAGTCCGGAAATTTTGATGTTAAAGATGCACCTCGCTTTGGTCGCCCTGTTACGAATAAAATGGACGCCATTTTTGAAAGAGTGGAGCAAGATCGGCATATTAGTAGTTACGATGTAGCTGAAGAACTGGGAATTGACCACAAAACAGTTTTGACCCATTTGAAGAAAGCTGGTTATACAAAAAAGCTCGATATTTGGGTGCCACACGAGCTCACTCAAAGAAACTTAATGAACCGTGTACTCATTTGCGATTCATTATTGAGACGTAATGAAACCGAGCCGTTTTTGAAGAGATTGATAACTGGCTATGAAAAGTGGATCACGTACGACAAGAACGTGCGAAAAAGGTCGTGGTCGAAAGTTGGCCAGGCTTCACAGACTGTGGCCAAACCTGGCCTAACACGAAATAAGGTGATGCTGTGTGTATGGTGGGATTGGAAGGGCATTGTTTATTATGAGCTTTTACCGCCCGGCAAAACCATCGATTCTGATCTTTACTGCCAGCAACTGATGAGATTAAAGGAAGCAGTCGAGAGAAAACGGCCGGAATTGATCAACAGGAAGGGCGTGGTCTTTCATCACGATAACGCTAGACCACACACATCTTTAGCCACTCAGCAAAAATTAAGTTCGACTGGGAGGTCCTAGTGCATCCACCATATAGCCCTGACCTTGCGCCTTCAGATTTTCACCTATTTCGGTCTCTGCAGAATTCTTTAGGTTCTGTAAGGTTGACCTCAAGAGAGGACTGCCAAAACTATTTGTCCCGTTTTTTTGATCAGAAGTTCCAAAGTTTCTACAGTAACGGGATAATGTCTCTGCCCACAAAATGGCAGAAAGTTATTCAACAAAACGGTACATATATATATTGTAAATAAATGTAAATAAACTTTGAAAAAAATGTCTTGACTTTTCATACAAAAATACGAAAAGACTTTTTCCCCAACCTATTATAAATCTATATTTTCATTTGCCATATTTTTATAAGGCATACTATGAAACGCAGCTTACTTCTCTTTGGATTTTGGTGCCCTTAGTACTGACTACCGGGGGAGAAACTAAGAGGGACCTGTGGAGGGCGCAGGGGGCGGGCCAGGAGGGCCTAACGACAGACCCTCCGAGAAGTCGGCCACACACGCTATGGTCGCAAAGGGAGGTAGGAGGGGCGCGTCCACTGCGCCTCTCTGAGGAGGTCCTCCCGATTTTGGTCCGCAGGACGTTGGCCGCAGGCGGGGTGTCAGACGCTGCAACCCAGGTACTGGCCCCCGCCTCTTTCTCAACAAGCGGCGGGCGTCGTCGGAAGATTTTTAGTGGGTATTACTGCTGGCAGTCGCGTCTGCCGGTGGTGAGTCCCACAACCCCTTTCGGTCCCCCTTTGGCCGGAAGGTAGTGCGTAAACGCATTTTGTTACCGACGTAAAAAAAAAGGTAATTTTTTTTTTACCAAAAGTATTTTCTTAATAATAAGTAATAGTCATTACTAATTATAATAATTAATAATAGTCATATACAATTTGCCCACCTGACTATTATTATTGTTAATTTTTATAAAGAATAATAAGTATAATTCAGTATAATTATGTCCAACAAAAGTCAAAAAAAAAAAAGTCAAAAATACTTTATTTCATAAACTATTACTTGAAAACGTCAAAATTATAAAAAAATAACAAAAACAAATAAAATATAACTATACTAAAATCACGAAGCTTAGATTCACTTGCAACCAAATAATTTAAAAAAAACAAAAAACATTTAAGTGCAAGCGAATCTAAGTGCCAGTTCCGAGCCACCCTTCTAAATTCCACCACTCTTTTAAATTATCGATTGGTTAGTAACAATCTTCATTTGTCTGTGACGCTATACAATGCAACATAATATAACAATATTCATGCTTTAAGTCATTCATATTAGAATAGCCTGTATGAAACGGCGGTTTAATCCCAAGCATTTTTATCAGCCATATAGTCTTTAATAGAATAATATCCCTTTGAAGACAGCTTGCGTTTTATTGTTAATTTAAATTTATTTAGGCTTAATTGCTGTATATTGCTTGGGATTTTATTATAGAATCGCACACATTGACCTTTAAAAGATTTGTTAATTTTTTGGAGCCTAGTGGCAGGTACAACTAGTTTATGCTTATTTCTTGTGTTTAGGTTATGTATATCACTTTTCTTACTCAATTTATCAAAATTTTTGTGTACATATACTAGGTTTTCATAAACAAACTGACCCGCCACTGTCAAAATACCAATTTCTTTAAATTTATCCCTTAGTGAATGTCTACATGGTAGATTATAAATTGCTCGTATGGCCCTCTTCTGCAGTACAAAAATATTTTGAATATCTGCGGCACAACCCCACAGAAGAATACCATACGACATAACACTATGAAAATAGCAATGATAAACAAGCCTAGCTGTTTCAACGTCTGTTAATTGGCGAATTTTCTTTACCGCGTATGCAGCAGAGCTGAGTCTATTCGACAATTCACCAATATGTGGGCCCCACTGTAACTTAGAATCTAATATAACACCCAAAAATTTGGTGGTATCCACAAGGGTCAACTCATCTTCCTTTATTTTAATAGTGGTGTTTACTTGTCCGACGTTAGGCGTCACGAATTTAATGCATTTCGTTTTAGCCCCATTTAATAATAAATTGTTAACGTCAAACCAGTGCACCACCTTTGAGATCGCATTGTTTACATCGTCTGGGTTCTGATATCGCTTTATTTTAAATAATAATGATGTATCATCAGCAAACAATACTATCTCGTGATTTTCCTTTACCAAATGTGGCAAATCATTAATATAAATTAAAAACAAAAACGGGCCGAGAATCGAGCCCTGCGGTACCCCCATTTTTACTACAGAACCCTGAGATCGCTTTCCATTAACTTCAACCCTTTGAATCCTATTACTTAAGTAAGAAGTAAGAAGATCCAATGCGGAGCCTCTTATTCCATAATAATCTAATTTTTTTATCAATGTTTCATGAGGAACACAATCAAAAGCTTTGGACAGATCGCAAAAAATACCTAAAGCGTCCAAAGAATCTTCCCAAGCATCAAAAATATGTTTCAAAAGCTCAACACCTGCATCGGTTGTGGAGCGACCCTTAGTGAATCCAAATTGTTTTGAATGCATTAAGCCATTTTTATTAAAAAATCTTAACATTTGGTTGTAAATAAGTTTTTCAAAAATTTTACTAAAAGTAGGCAGCACTGAAATAGGTCTAAAATTAGTTGGGTCTGCTGTACTGCCCGATTTAAATAGTGGAATGATTTTACTATTTTTCATTAAATCTGGAAACGTGCCGCAATCTATACATTTATTAAATATTATAGCTAAACTGTGCGCCACCGAAACAATGATAGGCTTGGTAACTACGATGGAATTGCCCCAGAGGTCTGCAGTCTTTTTAACATTAAGAGTATTAAATGTCTTAATTATATCTATGGGTGTTACATGATTAAACATAAACTCTTCTGTACAAATGTTTACATTATCTCTTAAAATAGCCTCCGCTAAAGTAGGCGAGGAATTTAAAGTTTTTGTAGTAGACACTGGAATATTAGTAAAGAAGTCTTCAAAAGCATTGGCAATATCTAAGTCAGATGTAAGCGTCTTGCTATCAATGTTGAGTTTAAACTTATTATTATAATTCTTATTTCTTCCCGTTTCACTATTAATAATATTCCATGTCATTTTAATCTTATCATCACTATTTTTAATTTTATAGCTCAAATAACAAGACTTTGCCGTATGACATGCTTTTCTAAATATTTTAGAATATTTCCTTACATAATTATGAAATTGTTCACTAATGTTAACATTTCTTTCGTCATACAGTTCATACAGTCTCTTTCTACTTTTATGTAGCCCAGGAGTAGCCCATTCACTAAAGGCAGCATTATCATTTACCTTAATCGTTTTGGGAGTAAATGTTGATTGAAAACTACTACAAAAGTCGCTAAAAAACATATTATATAAAATATTAGGGTCATTGCTTTTATCTACCATGGGTAAACTAAATGATAATAATTTATTGTTAAACCTCTCAAAACGATTATTGGTTTTTGGTATAAATGTTATTGTTTTTTTAGCCACAGTTTTATTTCTACAAAGCAAAGATATTTGTTGACCACAATGGTCTGAATCTAATTGATTAATAATTTTTTTACTGTCATCACTCAGTATAATATCTGTAAATATGTTATCCAAGCAAGTGGCAGTAGTGGCTGTAATTCTTGTTGGCTCTAGAAACACATTTATCAAATTATATGATTTAAAAAGTGCTTTTATTCTTGTACATGCACTCGAACACTCTAGCAAATTAACATTAAAATCTCCACAAACAATAACATTTTTGTTAGCATTATAAACTTTTCCCAGCACTTCATCCATAATACTTTCAAATAAATCATATGAAGCTGATGGAGGTCTGTATACACTCAATACAACAAACCGCTCCATTTCGATACAGGCTATTTCAATAATCCGTTCGGCTGAGAAGCTTACTATATCATGGCGCTCCTTGAATCTAAATTTCTTATTTACTATAATTAATGATCCACCATGTATAGCACCCTCCCTGCAAAACGAACTACCTACCTGGTGATTATTAAAATTGAACATGAACTGGTTACTTTTAATCGAATGTTCAGTAATGCAAAAAATATCAATATGATTACCGTTCATGAACAATTCAATTTCTAGTTCCTTACCCAATATTCCTCTAATATTCTGGTGCACCAGGTTTATAACATTATTTTGTTTAGTAATTACTATGCCAGAGTTTGTCTCTGTTGTCTTAGATCTTAATTTAAATGATTTTCTATATTAGAAATAGAATCAGAATAATTAATGTCAACACAACAATTATTATCTACACTACTGCTTTGCTCAATAGAAGCAATATGTTTAGCCAAATTCTTGGCTGTTATACTAAAATAATAGGATAGCGAATTTGCTATCTGTCGCTTAAAACTAGATGAAAGGTAATATCTACCTTTAGTCATAAATTTGCTGCTAACAAAACTGTTAGTATCAATCAAATTAATACAATCATGATATGTACTTATAGTATGTAGTACACAGTTTAACTTATATCTAAGATTATTTTCCGCGTCTGGCAAGCTCTTTGAGTAGGGGAATGTGAACAAAATAATTTTACTTAAATCAAGAGACAATAAATTATTAATATATTCAATTAAATCCCTTTTGTTAACGTTACCCCTATTCTCCACTAAAATAATAAGAGTATTCTCATTACTAAATTTATAATTTAAATTTTTTTTCATAATTTTGTCATATGTTGCAGATGGCATGCAATAGTTCACAACTGATTGTCCCTTAGACTCTGAATTCAATTTTGAGCCCATATGTCTACCAATATCATCACTGAACATAATTCTTTTATGTACATCACCTTGTGTACAACATGTTACATCAATTGATGCACACAACGGCTGCTCTGCACTGACACTAGTATGGGAGCTTCCACATAAGGTTTTGGTGTCAATGCAGACCGAAGGAACACACTGTGGAGAACTCAAGCAGTTGTCGTTGCAAGAGTTTTGATTTATAAAAGAATCAAGGCGCTCTGTGTTATCATTTGAGGTTTTAAGTATCTTATCTATTGTTAAAGAACATTTATTGTAGTCCTTAAGGGACAATTCATATTTCCTAGTTAGATACTGAATTTCAAATTGCAAATTTTGTATTTTTGATTCTAAGTGCTTTGTGTCAGTATAGTATTTTGAATGACACTGTTTTAACTCTAGCTCAGACAACTTCCATTGTTCTCTTAATTTAAGATTAGATTTAATATTCTTGCATTTATTCATCAGGCTATTAAAATGTTTTAATTGTTTTTTTGATTTATAGATAAATTTATTAATTTTAATATATTTTTTTAGTTTATTTCTGCTGCAAAATAGAACTGACTTGTCTGGTTGATATGAGTTATCATTTGTGAGATCAATAGTAGACAAGTCCGGGTTTGAAACAATTGCAGAAGTAATAAACTGCGGGGCACCACTCATTAACTCACTGTATAAATTATTTGTTTCACGAGCAGCAGATTCCTGTGAGGACACTTCCAAGTCGGAGATGTGCACATGGGCATCTCGTAGTTCCTGCTCCAGTACTGAAGTCCTCCTCAGGGTCCTCTCATACTCTTCACTGCACTCTTGAAACCTATCTACTATAGATTGTAGGTGATCCCGCTCAATAACAACATCCTCATAACTAATATGAAGCCTTGAAAGTTCAGATTTTAATTTCTTTGTGTCATCTAACGCATTCACTAACAGATTTTCGTTCTCCTCTCTTTCCTTTGAAAGTTCTGCACAGAGCTCCGTTTTGGTCTTAAGCTCCTGCAACACCAGCTGGAGTTTGGGCTCCTCCTGCTGGCGAGACAACGCTTTACGGCTACGAGTATTCATATTGTGTTGCATAAAATACAATTCAAACGCGAGTTAAATTAAAAAAAAATAACGGAGCACTTTGCTTTGCAGTATACGAAAAAAAATATGCCTTCATTACCTATGCCTATCTAAATTATGCCTTTTAATGATTCTGCGTTTCAGAATTCAGCGATATGATGTTATGCGTACTAACGTTATGTTTAATAGCGGTATGGCAAGTGACGATTATGGTAATCAATATTATGCATTTTCAGTTTATGACCAAAAAACGTTACGCGTTTTAATAGGTAACCTGAAAAAAATATTTTAGATACAAAAGTGGCTCCTCAATCTATAAGCTCCACTGCTGGGGGCCTACCGCCGAATGCGATGGATTACTGGTAATCCATTTAGATCAAACTTTGTTTTGCGTTCATTAATCCGTACCGGGGAATCTGCCGACAGCCACCTCTCATTCATGACCTTCAGTCCGTGACAGACCAAGAGGTAAATGGAGAACGCCATTTTGTTTCGATTTCCACGAGTTCGGCGGTACGACAGAATCAATTCGAAATCCATTTTGCCTTATAATCGATTGCCATCGAACTCGGCGGTAGGCCCCCTGAACATTGGCCTCCCCAATAGATTACATTCTATTGGGGGTATTTGCCCATAATCCCCACGCTGGGCAGGCGGGTTGGTGATCGCAGTTCCAGCCAGTACGCCGGATGACGCTGCTGCCCATCATCCGGTAACATTTCTCTTCGTCGACTCTTACGACGTGAGATGAGAGGGGGTGGACTATTCTAGGCCGGTACCACACGGCATAATAAAAACCAACAGTATTTTATTTAATTTTTTATTCTTTAGACAATGATCGCAGCAATCCCCACAAGGCATCTTCAGCTTCAGCGGGCCTCAGTTCGAAGGGACATAGCTGCTTGTGTAGCTCACTCTTTATATCTGAATAATTTGTTAAGGAAATTATGTATTTAGATATTCATACATACAATACGGTAGTAACTATATTGTATGCAATGAATAAAATGGGTGTATAGGGATCCTACCAAGACTTAAGGAGCCCAAGACTGTCCGTTGATCAGCAGGTGCACCACTTGCAAGCCAACCGCTTGGGCTCCTAAGATCCTTGTCGTGGTGGACTCTGGGTGCCCTTAGTACTGACTACCGGGGGAGAAACTAAGAGGGACCTGTGGAGGGCGCAGCGGGCGGGCCAGGAGGGTCTAATTAGCAGGGGCAGGAGGGTCTAAGGCAGTGGGGGCAAGCGGCCCCTGCTGTCTAACCATAGACCTTCCGAGAAGTCGGCCACACACGCTATGGTCGCACAAGGAGGTAGGAGGGGCGGACTGTGCCTCTCTGAGGAGGTCCTCCCGGTTTTGGTCCGGGGGACGTTGGCCGCGGGCGGGGTGTCAGAGCTGCAACCCAGGTACTGGCCCCCGCCTTTTTCTCAACAAGCGGCGGGCGTCGTCGGAAGATTTTAGTGGGTATTACTACTCACCACCGGCAGACGCTACTGCGTCTGCCGGTGGTGAGTCCCACACCCTCTTTCGGTCCCTCTGCACCAGCAGTAATACTCACTAATAAACTTCCCAGTAATTAATAAATAAAAACTCTACTTGACCTAAATATTGCCCACCTCTAAGGGGTATATGAGTACAGGATTTAAAACTTGTTGAGTAAGAAAAGCGGGATATTTTCGTCAAAAGCGAGTCAAAGTAAAAAAAAAAGTATATAATCAGAAGATCTACTATGAAAATGTACACGATAATCGCACGACGTTCTTTTTCGTTTCTACTCGCTATTTCTTTAGTAACAGAGTATAAAATTGAACAACAATGTATCTACGAATGCAAGTTACGATAAAGTTTATGGAGTAAAGGCTCAAATGTTTTAATATTAATCTTTTTATTTGAGTGGTGCACCTGCCGATCAACGGACGAGGCTCTGGCATACATAAAAGTTCCCTGTAAGCGGCAATAGGCTCGCCACCTATTACGTGGGACCAACTATGTAACTGGCGAAGTGTGGGCATATAATATGCCTCTGCTTACCCCTTCGGATAAACAGGCGTGAATTTATGTATGTTTGTTATAGTAGGCGGCACGAAAATCTAGCGCTGACCGTTTATGCGTATATTTATATTATAAAATCAGCACAGAACGTATTTGCTCATAGTTTTAGGAATGATCGCAAATAAACACAAAAAAAATAATTATAAAATAAGGTATCGCAAGGGAGAGAAAAGGCGTGCGTAAGCGCTCATTGGCTCTCCAGTCGTACTCTCTCACTCACTCTATGCGCAGCTATACCTTCCAAATTTTGTTCATCGCTAGACTTACGTGCCGCTACCTATATTTAAATTTGCTCAGCCTCAGCACAAGTCAGGGTCGACTCCAGTCCTCAAAATACGGAACTGACCCTTTCCGGAGCGGGATGTTAATTTTTCAGTTGAAAATTGCAATTTCAATCATTTATCCTGAACAATATACATTGTGTGGAACAATTTTATTATACAAATTACATGCAAATACAAATGTCAAATTATTATAGTGGCCCAAAAAAAAAGAAAAGATTATTCTAATTAATTAACAATAATTCACAATTAAATGTCACATACAATAAAAATAATATATTAAACATTTAACTCACATTGCCATTATCGATAAATTCATTCATGTCATAAAAACCCTTTTCTAAAAGAAAACTCTTTATTCTTGAACGCTTTGCCATGGCAAGGCTGGTATGAGATTATGTATGTCCTATAAATTCGTTTTCTTTAAAAGGATACATCCCTTCACGACATTCGGTGGAGCACTGAAGTTGAATCTGATTCCAGTCAAGTCCTTTGCCAGCTCATAGGTTTCCCTAGAAACAGAAAAAGGACATATAGTCTTCAACAATATCTCAGGTAATTAATGATCACTTCATTGAGGATAGAAATCTTTTTAAGGGTTAGTAAAACCTGATAGATTTGGCGCCAACGCGAGAAAAAATACATCGTGGCGGTATTTTATTGTGGGCGTATAATATACCTTATTGAAAATAAAATATATGTATAATAATAATATAATATGTATAAGTAAAATAAAAGAAACTAAATATTACTACACTGAAATCACGAAGCTTATATTCACTTATAGGCAAAAAAAAAGAAAATTAAGTGCCAGTTCTGAGCCACCGCTCTGTGAGAAGTGACAAGAAACTCACAGGCTATGCTTTTAAAGTATCAATCAAATGTAACAATACAGAACACACACAGAGATTTTTGAAGATATTGAAAGGATCCCCAGAAGCCGTAACCAATAAAGTAGCACTAACAGACCTTCCACCACAGTCAAGTAAGTATGTAATGTGAAACTGCGCTGAGCCCGTACAATAGGGGATGGTCACGACAATGATCTATTTGACTTTTATTCTAATTTACACAAATACAAGCGGAAATTTTTAAACCAAAGCTTGTTTAAGTGACAAGTAATCATTTATAGCATAATACTCCTTTGAAGAAACTGCTTTTTAACTACAGTTTTAAAAGTTGGCAATGCAATGTTGAATGTAAGATTATTTCCTGTGGTATTTTATTAAAAAAACTGATACCATAACCCAAAAATAAATTCTTTGTTTTGTAGTAATAGATAATATAACATACTTTGCACTATCTAGACGATTTTGATCACTGTCTGCGATGGTCAAACCCGTCTCAAAGGAGGCACAGACTCTATCCAACTCGTTTCCACGTCTTGATAGTTCAGTTAGCCGCTCATTGAGCTCTTTCTGAAAATTTTTTATAGGTTGTTCACATTATTCAATACAAGATTTTCTTATAATCATACCAATTAATTAGTTCCAACATAAGTATCATGTTATGGACATTAAATAATGGATCTCCTTGCGTCCTACTCCTCAGTGCAGAGGATTGTGACCTCTCCTCTGCAACACTTTTTCCTTTATTATTTGCCTCCATCTGTTCCTGTCACCGGTGGTGTGAAGAGCGCTATGAACCATCAACGTAATGGGCTGTAATGGGTCCGACCAACGTATTGGGCTGCGTACACAAGGCCATATGCTTTGCTGGTCACGATGTGCCTCTATCAGCCTCTAATAATTAATAAATGTATATAAATACTCTTTGTTGTTGTAAATGCATACTTAGGAAACACCCAGACCAGAACAAATATTCATGTACATACAAAAAAAAGTTTGTAATGTTTATCTTCTCAGACCACTACAGGGCACAGGTTAAATTAATAACACTGGTGCCACATAACTATAACAATAAAACTGTCGAATAGGCCTTGAGTTTGTTAAGAACTAATAGAATTACTTCATTTACCCAGCATCACTCAATTCAATTCATTTATTTCCAAGAATATGGTGTTATAAATAATTATGATTATCGGCATATTCTGCCAGCGTTGGGTGCACATTCCGGTTTGCAATATAGTCAATTAATTAACTCAGTGCAAGATTCTATTACATTTCTGGTGGAAACGGAGCCTAAGGATTGATTATGTATAAAAAGTATTCCAAAACTACACTTCTCTTTAAAGTCAAAATGCATAATATATAAAAAAAACGATATTAAAAATTTGCTAATAGTTACATTAAAATAAAAAATTGGTTGATATAAAACTGTTTTTAATGTGTTGATAAGTATAGTGATAGTTCCATACCTCGAATTTAGATAACCCAATAATTTTACAGATTTTAGTATCTAAGTTTAGTATTTCTTAAGTTTTTTACATATGACAAGATTGTATTTTGCATGTCTGTAAAATCTAAGTGCGAGTTTCTGCAATTATTTTTGCATTATTTCTATGTACCACATTTATTGCAAATAAAATTTGAATGGTTGAGAGCGCTACACACAAACGTGGGCTGGTGATTTAATTGAGTATAGTTTTAGAACTAAATAGTATTTAATAAGACTGTTAGCGAATCGTATGTTCTGACTATTCTAAGCATCCTATAATAACTATCGAGGTATCAAATACTTACGTTTAGTTTTATCTCGTGTGCTAATTTCATTTCCAGCTCATTATTCTTCTTACAAGCCTTTAATTGTTGTTGTTCTTTTTCAATACAATCTGCAACATACAAAATAATGAAACTAAAACAAAGTTGATGACATATTTTTAGGAAACGGTTTTGCATTTCAATAAAACTTACCATCTACTCGTTTTAGAAAAGTATCGAATTGTTCGGTCACAATCGAAAGCCATTCTTTCTTTTCAGTGCTCATTTTGATTACTTTTATTCACTTTATTTTGATAAAACAGCAAATTGAAATATCTTTGTTTTGTTTACAACGGTAACCGCCGAGGCAAAAATTTTGAATTAACCATTTTTGTTGCAAGTATAATAAATATAATTTCCCGAATTATTCTTATTCATGTCGTTTTTTGGTATGCTTAGTGAATGAATAAATCTTATAATATGTTATACTAAGAGAGGTAAGTTAAGAAGAATTATAAAAAAATATACGAAAATAGGATTTTTTTTAAAAACCAGCATTAAATCAAAATAAAGAATCAAAATCATTTTAACCTATAAATTAGAGCAAAATACATTTAATGACAAATAAACACATTATTACGACTATAAATTTTGTTATCAATGCAACGTAAACTTCGTACTTTTTATACAAATTTTAACATGATAACACTGGCTAATGCCATAAACAATATAGAACTAGCTAAGGGCTATCACACACGAAAAATGAACTATTTATAGTATCCGATATCCGACGATGTATCCGATGAAAAATGTCCGATCATTTTCTTGTTGGTGGCACCACCTGCTGTCAAAATATGGCATTTCTTCATCGCCATTTTTGTGATGGCCGCCGATATTTATAGATCGTAGGGTGTTGTTATTCCAGAATAAATAAATGCATTGAAAATGGAGGAAACAAAAGTAATTTATTACATAGACGACGAAGAGACACCGTATCTAGTGAAAATACCAATAGCACCCGAGAAAGTTACGTTGTTAGATTTTAAGAGTCAATTGAACAGGCCAAGTTACAAGTTTTTCTTCAAGTCTATGGACGACGATTTTGGTGTTGTGAAAGAGGAAATTGTGGACGATAGTGCGCATTTACCGTGCTTTAACGGTCGTGTAGTGTCGTGGTTAGTGTCTGCGGAGGGTTCAAATCCATCTGACGGCGCGTCGCAGTGTACTGATAGCAACCCTGGTAAAGGGAAAACGGTACCCCATGGAGCACCTTCCGCTCCTCTCACAAGGGACACCTGCACGGATACAGACAGTACCATCAGCTCGAGACCAGGCCACCGAGCCTCGTGTGATAAATACAAGTATAGAGGCCTAAGAATCAATGGTCATTCGAAGTATGGTGACCATGGCCTAGAATACGAGACTGCATCTGTTCTTAGCTCTGATTTGGACTCTACAAGCCTCTTTGATAGTCAATCAGAGATCACAACTACAACAGGAAGACACACTAATGCTTCTGTAGACAGAGCATTGACAGAATGTAGCAGTATCTCTCAGTTACAAGTCAGTTCTCGTAAAAGGCCGCAGAGAAGACGAAAGAGGCCTCAAGTTATGTCTCGAACCTCCTCATATTCTTCTATAACTGACTCTACAATGTCTATGCACATTATTACAGTGACCTTAAACATGGATACAGTTAATTTCTTAGGTATTTCAATTGTTGGTCAGTCTAACAAGGGTGGGGATGGTGGTATTTACGTCGGGAGTATAATGAAAGGGGGTGCAGTGGCACTGGATGGACGAATAGAACCTGGAGATATGATTTTGCAGGTAAACAATTACTTTATTACTAAATTCTTTTTCTACAATCAAGCTCTTGTCATCTTACAGGGAGTTGATAAATAGAAACCCTACCAGATGATGGGCAGCAGTGTTATCCTGCATACTGATTGTAACTGCAATCACCATCCCACATGTCCAGTGTGGTCATTATGGGCAAATGCCTCCAATATAATGTAATCTATTGGGGAAGCTTATGTTCAGCAGTGGATTTTAAATGGCAGAAATTATAAAACTAATAAATAAATAAGTCACATTATTGTAGTATGTAGTCCCGAATAGAATGTAATCTACTTGGAGGGACTTATATTCAGCATAAGACCGCATAAGACCTTCCATGACCAAAATCAAAAAATTTTGGAGAAAGGGCAGGCCAAAAGTACCCTAAGCCGGCGGAGGAGTGTATGAGGAGGTTAACAAGTGTGAATGAAGCTAAAAGTGTGTGCCAAGATTGTAGCAAGTGAAAGGATGTGATCTCTGCCTACCCCTACGGGAAAGAGGCGTGACATTATGTATATATGAATATTTTGCAGTGGACTTTATAAGGCTGATATGATGATGATGATTGTTGCAATGACAAGTTTCTTGCTTAATTCTTCTTTTCTAAAGCCCCTAATTTCTAATTTAACTTAAATGCTTCCCTTGAGCCCAAAATGAATAAAACATTATGCATTTTCATTTACAATCGCACCTATTATTAAGTGCCAAGATAAGTATCATTAAGAACTTGTGATAAGGATATATAACCATGGATAAATATAGATACATTTTAGTTTTGTAATTATAGAAGTTAATATTGGTAAGCATAATGTAGGACCCCTCTAGTTAGGCAGAACGACAACATATTGTCTGTTTAATAACTCCAAAAAAATTAAAATTTTACTTTTAATGCAAAAATATAGTATGTTATAGTGTAAAGTTTATCCAATAGTCCCATAAATTTATATTTAATTAGTTATGAATGATTAGGAATAATATTATATATATATTCAATCTATCATTATATATCATATATATTATCAACCTATATTCAATCAGTGCCTTATCCCCTCATATGTGAAACACCGGCTCCCGGTATAAACATATCTTCGCCTAATCGGTTGACGTACCGGGAGCCGGTATGGCAAACTGTGTTCTCATATTCGCTCTAAAAAACTTCATTGTATATACCCTATCCTTTCTAACACGTTACAAATGCATAAAGAAGAAACAGGCTGACTAGTAAAGCCAAAATCTCGGCCAACTTTAGCGGAAAAAATTTAAACAAATGTCAAATGAGAAAATCCAGTTACAGTAAGAGTCTATCTCAAAAATGGGCCGTCTGTTGACCATACCGGCTCCCGGCACAACAGATAACGGAAAGTGGGCTAATGTCATTCAACATAAGAGAGGTTAACTATGAAAAATAAACAGTTTTAACTTCCTCCTATAAAGTTTCCTCAAAAGGACATAAGCAATTTGAAAATTAGCCTGTTAAAATGCAAAAAGTCTGGCACGTGACAAAGAGCTGAAAATTTTGCTCCATTCCTGAGGATATGGGTTTGATTAACACACTGGGCAAATCTTTGTATGCATGAAGTAGAATATTTGTTCTGGTCTGGATATTTTCCTATGTATATTAGGTATGTATTTACAAAAAAAAAGTATTTATGTATGTTTATACGTTATTTAGTAACCATAACACATCTTCTTAATACATTAACCGCCATGGAGGGCACCGGTGACCGGCATGCTACCCTTCTTATGGGGCCATGGGGGGCACCGGTGACCGGCAGGGAAGACTTATATACCAGATGGCCTAAATGGAACATTTGGGTCAAATTAGCTTGGCAGTTAATGTGTTAATGATCTTATCTTGAAACTAAGTAATAGGTGTAATTTTCAGAAAATATTTAGTTATTTTCAAAGTGGCAGGCGTTTGCTAGATAAAGTAGTGGGAGAAGTATAGGTTAAATGGTTTAGAATCCCTGTGTACAGTAAAGTAATCCCTACTAATTAGGCTTGTTCTTAATCGGTCACTGAATGGAGCGCTCTGAACTAGTACAATTGTTCAAACAAACTAGTTCGGTCTTCTAGTACTAATAGTTCATTAGAGTTCATTGAACAGGATTCATCAGTCGTACGTACGTAATTGTGTTTTTTTCATTTAATATCTTTTCTTTTGTTGTTTTCACTTTTTTAAATATTTTTTTTAACATCTTTCTTTTTTCTTAAATTAATGGCACTATGTCATCAAGGTTAGTGACGACAATTCAGCCTTTTTAACGTTCCTTATATGTTCCACCAGAATTGAAATTTGCAGAATTAAAACAATTGTTACTTTTGTGTCAACAAAAGTCAAAACAATTCATTTTGTCTTTGCATTGTAAGTGATTATAGACCTTATTGCAATCACAATAACGAACACTTTGGAACACTCGTAGGAGATTTTTCGTTCTTCAGTTCAAATAGTACATTGTCCATCACGTTAACTCGCACGCGTCTCTAATCTTTCAACTCCCTCAGACACTGGTACTTAATCGTTCTTATTCGGCTCTTGCTCTTTAATTATGGTGAACTAAACTGGGGGCCTACCGCCGAATTCGATGGATTACCGGTAATCCAAACTTTGTTTACGTTCATTAATCCGTACCGGGGAATCTGCCGACAGCCACCTCTTAGTCATGACTTTTAGTCCGTGACAGACCAATAGGTAAATAGAGAACGCCATTTTGTTTCGATTTCCATGAGTTCGGCGGTACGACAGAATCAATTCGAAACCCATTTTGCCTTATAATCGATTGCCATCGAACTCGGCGGTAGGCCCCCTGAACGTCTTAATAGTACATAGTTCATGTACTACACAAGCCTACTACTTATAAGATAAACTCGAAAATATGTGCACATATGTTCGTTACTCTTTTATGCAAAAACTACTGAACGGATTTTAATAAAATTTGGCCCACAGGTAAATTACGACTTAGGATGGTTTTTATAGATTTTTGTTACTCTTTCAAGAAAAAACTACTTATTAGATTATAGCTTATACATCAGAATAATACATTAGAGTCTTTAAGCTAACAATAACGCGCAAGTCAAAGATTCGCCAGACTATGTTTTACACATTATATTATTTAAATTTAAGCCAAAACCGAGAGACCTCTTTAGAGAGACGCAGTACACGCGCCTCTGCTACCTTCTTGTGCGACCAAAGCGTGTGTGACCGACTTGAACCTTCTTTATCTACGTTTTCCCCCAGTTGGGAAGACACGGCGAGGAGTCGGGGCTGGGCCGACTTCTCGCAGGGTCTATGGTTATAAAGCAGGGGCTCCCTACCCCCGCTGCCCTCCTGGAGCTGCTTGACGGGCCCTCAGGCGCGTCCGCTACGTCCTCCACAAGTCCCTTTTAGTTTCACCTCCAGTAGTCAGTACTAAGGGCCAGGGCCGTCTTTAAACTATTTGAGGCCCTGGGCACATTAGGATCATGGGGCCTCTATTACCTTGAGAAAGTTGTACACGGTATAGCTATGCGCATGCAGCAAGCTAAAGCTAATAAGCAAGTAGGGATTGGAGTAAGTCATTATCATCAGAGTTTTCAAAATTCATGTTTTTATCATTTGGTAATCTGGCAGGAACTAGGGGGCCCCATTAGATCGCGGGGCCCTGGGCACGTGCCTATAGTGCCCAGTGGGGAAGAGGGGCCTGCTAAGGGCACCCAGAGTGGGCAGACATCATTGTTCTGAGGCTATCTGATATTGTACCTGAAGATGCCCTGTATAAGGGCGAAACAAGTCTCATGCTTAAAGGAACATCGACCCATTAATAGATAGGTCAGGTTTGAGTTACGTACTTATACAGTATTTCTATATCTTACTAAGATCGAATCAATGTTAATCAAACGTTCAAAACACAAGGAAAATTACTTATGAATAAATCAGTATCAATTTAATGCGCTTACAAGTAGGACAAGTATTCCTTAGAAGATCTTCTTTTGTGATGTCCCAAAAATCGACGTTTTTAAGTTAAGTCACTATCCCATTAAGCATGCGAAGTGTCCGGTTAAACTATTTCTAGTTCTAACTAGTTGTTTCTAGATTTTTCAGGAAATTATAGTTACGCGGGAATTGTCACTATAAGATAAAAATATCTTTGTCCATCACTTGCTTACATTATGTGAAATATAAATCCTGCGCAGACGAAATCGCGCGCACCAACTAGTAGACCACATGATCATGTGCTGTCTACATGCGATTATGGGCGTTCATGTGTTTATTCAATTATATTTCTGGGTGTATGTTGTTATTCACTTAGGGGCCAACTATTTAATACGTTACTTGAATTTTATGTGATTTTTAATACATACATACATTCACGCCTTTTTTCCCGAAGGGTTATATTTCTATTGATAAAACCCATTAAGTTCATTCCACATCGATCGCCAAATTATGTGTTTATATAACGTAAGGGGACGTCCATTATTTACGTGAGTCTAAAATAGGGGAGGGGGGGTCCGGCCACATCTCACCAAAACTCACCAAGGGGGGGGGGGGTTAATAAAAATCTCACGTCAACTTTTTAATTCAGAAAATATACATTTTTATACCACAGTAAAATTTTATATTACAATATCAATACCGGTCATCATTCGTTATAGTGCACCTTAAACGTGGTATCATTATTCTCCTCTTATTTCACAGAAAAATGTAGTACATGGAAGACAAATCAAATAAATTAAATTATTTAAAAAATATTGGGTAAATCTCACGTGAGAGGGGGGGGGGGTCCGACCACGTCCGACCACATCTCACCAAGGGGGAGGGGAGGGTTCATATTAAAAAAAACACCTCACGTAATTAATGGACGTCCCCTAATGTAAACGAGCGTATCTCGCCCACAAGCTTTATAGCTCGGCGGGAAATATATTTAATGTCATTACTGTATATTTTAAAATGAATTAATGATTTCAATAAATAATATGTCGAAGGCTTATTTAAAGAATGTAGCGTTTTACAAAACGACATGGGAAATTGTGAATGTATGGGAAACGTTTTTGTTTATAAAGCATCAATCAATCAATCAAAATAGTTTATTGCGAACACAGGTTACAGGATAGGTGTTACAGTACAGGTTTAGATCTAGCTGCGGTCTGCCTCTTGGGCGTACAATAGTTGCGATGTCATATAACACGAAATCAGACTTTATGGATTTTAAAAGTAATACTAACAAGCATACAATACAACTTTTTGTGACACCTAACTGGGGGGTGAGGGTTGTATAATTTGCTAATAAGTAATTTGCCTGCGACATATAAACGATGTATGGAGATAAAGTAAAGAAAAAAGTTTTTTATTTCATAAACTATTATATAGCACTTGAGAACGTCTAAAACAAAATATAAATAAAAAATATCTAAATATTACTACAATAAAGTCACGAAGCTTAGATTCACTTACATGCAAAAAATAATAATTAAGTGTAAGTGGATCTAAGTGCCAGTTCCGAGCCACCGCTCTGTAAGAAGAACTGACAAGAAACTCACAGGCTATGCTCTTTTAAATTATCAATCAAATATAATTTTAATTAGCGATACATATAGTAATCCTATTCTAATAATATTATAAATATTATATGGGTGTATAGGGATCCTACCTCGAAGCCAACCTGACCTGCAAGCGGTTCAAACATGCAATGTCCCGGTAAGCGGCAATAAGCTCGCCACCTATTAAGTGGAATCAAAAATGTACTTATGGGCGTATCATATGCCTCTGCCTACCCCTTCGGAGAAGAGGGCGTGATATAATAGGCGTATGTAATATTATAAATGCGAAAGTTTTTAAGTGTGTATGTTTGTTACTTCTTCACGGAAAAACTACTGGACCGATTGTGATGAAACTTGGTATGTGTATAGCTGCCGTCCTGGAATATCACTTTTTTACATACATATATACATAATGTCACGCCTCTTTCCCGTAGCGGTAGGCAGAGATCACATCCTTCCACTTGCTACGATCTTGGCACACACTCTTAGCTTCATTCACATTCATTAACCTTCTCATACACGCCCGTCGGTTTAGGGTACTTTTGACCTGCCCTTTCTCTAAAATCTTCTGAATTTGGTCATGGAAGCTCTTACATAGCTTCCCCTCCTAACACTTCCAACCACTTGTCCATCATAAATCACTTTCGTTAATCTACTTACATGCGTTTTTTATTCCGGTATTACCACGGAAACGGTTACCACGCGGTTGACACCGCAGGGCATTATCAAAATCTCCTTTGCTATCCAAACATTTTTTTTTTTTTTGATTAATACTCAATACTTTATTGCGTTCCAACAATGTGTTGTGTTACAGGATGGTAGTTTAGGTACAAAAGTATCAATTGTGGACCCTGTCGGGCACAGCATAGTGTAGGCGAGAGGAGGAAGGACGCTGTTTAATTACTTGTTAGTTAAATCTATTTGTTCATTAAATAATTCATAGATATTTGCTCATTTTCGCTCACGAATAGTTATTAGTTGTTATTCTCATTAAATTTCTTAGTAATAAAATGTTAGGTACCTATACTTAGTTATATTTGTTTTTATTTAAACTTTATTGTTATTTCATATTATTTTTTCGGTTAAATATTCTTTTATTTTTATACTATTAGATTTAATATGTGAGTAATACTGTTTTTCTATAATGCACGTTTGGGACTAATTTTAATTATTAATTAAATTATTGTTCATATATATTATTATTATTAATATAATATTATTATTACTAATTATCGATCAATCAATATATGTCATTGTATGTAATATTATACATATTAAATATTTTTGTGTTAAATTTATTATTCTTATTTGTTTATTATTTTATCATTAAATTTGTTCATTCCAGGTTAACGATGTAAACTTTGAAGACATGACGAATGATGAAGCAGTAAGAGTGCTCAGGGAGGTGGTTCAGAAGCCTGGCCCCATCAAGCTGGTGGTAGCCAAGTGCTGGGACCCTAACCCTAAAGGATACTTCACTATACCTAGGACGGAGCCCGTCAGACCTATTGACCCTGGTAAGCCCTCAGTATCATCATTACCATCTTAGCTTTTTTTATCCTGATTGTGTCCTAGACATGCGCTTACACCTTAGGGTCTTAATGGTGTTACTAAATTTGACTAAATTTTAGTTAATAGACAAAGCAACTGCCGTGACAAAAAAAGGGGGTCTCGGGTTCAAACCCTGGTGGCGCACCTATGAAGTTATGTACGTAATTATCGCTCCGTGCCTCGGAAAGCACGTTAAGCCGTTGGTCCCGGCTGTCATGAACATCTATGGCATCTATGGCAGTTGTTTTCTTTTTTCTTTTAAATAATGTCTTCGTGCGTCTAGCACATCTAGCCAGTGTCAAGGAAGTGATATATTAATAATATATAATTCATAGTAAATGAGAATGAGTGATGATAAAAATGATAAATGGTAAATGAGATACCCTCCCCTAAGCCCCTTGAGTCCTCAGTAAAGATGTGGGACTATACTGAGATCTCTTATGTTGCACTGCTTTGTTTGATTTACCAACACTCATGTATATACACAAACACTGAGGCCTCTGCCTCGAATCTTGCGGGCAGCGGGGCGGTGGCGGCGGCGGCGCGGGAGCGGGGCGGGCTGCGCAGACCCGTTCTCGAAAGCAGCGGGCAGATCGCGCGACATTATAGCGGCGTAGTGTTGTGTTCGTGTGTGTGTCGTCAAGATATTTGTTTTTATTCGCGAACGAAATGTCTGAACAACGCCGACATCTTTTTGATTCAATTTTTTTCCTAACGCTCGATTTATTGTGGGCAAAGGAAGAAGTGAATCCCTACTTTATAGTCTGTAATACTGTATTGCCTTATGGCAAGGAAAAGAAAAGGCAAGTTTTATCGAAATTATGAAGAACAGAGATAATTTGATTTCTTCACATAACTGATTATTTAATCTTCTACTTTTATGGTTCACATCATTGCTGTTCCATATCAGTATCCGCTCAAAAAAATAATTTTCTCTAGCATGTCCGAGGACAATTCGGCACATCACAAAAATAAATTGCACACACAACACTGCGATGCAGTCGCGCGGGCGGTTACCGCTTGACTGGAGCTCACCGCTCGTTGGCCGCCCTCCCGCCGCTGCCGCGGCGCTGTTTTCGAGGGTCGGTCCATTTGATTTCACGTATTTGGTCCTGCTGCTCCCGCGCCGCCGCCGCCCCGCTGCCCGCAAGATTCGAGGCAGAGGCCTTAACGCTTAATAAACACATTAATGTTAGAAATATCACAAATTTTAGAAAATAAAACAAAACTACAGACATGACGCTTCACTTTACCGCCAAGAAGTCCGTTAGCGGAATTCTAGCTAATGGACGGCAGAATTGTTTTCACGTTTCCCTCATACTATAATATCGTTTAAACCCTGGTATGAAGACACTGCTGATGGTATTTTACCACGTTCCAGGTGCGTGGGTGGCTCACACACAAGCCTTGCGGGAAGCCTACCCTCCGCCCCCGCCGCCGCTGTCTGCGCTCCCACCCTCGTCGACGTCCGCAGCCTGCGATTCGGTGGGAGGTGGGGAGAAGCTATCCGTACACTCTGACATGGCATTAGTGGTGCGAGCCATGCTGAGACCAGACTCCGGTGAGTGTTGATGACCTCGCATGGATTACATTCTATTGGGGGTATTTGGCCATAATCAGCACGCTGGGCAGGCGGGTTGGTGATCGCAGTTCCAGCCAGTACGCAGGATGACGCTGCTGCCCATCATCCGGCAGGATTCTCTTCGTCGACTCTTACGACTCCCCGTGAGATGAGAGGGGTTGGCATTTCAATCTCGTTGCCGTTTTGGAAGCCCCGTTAGAGTTACCGACAGACTGACTGACTGAAGGACAATCCCCTCTCCCTTTAGAATCTCGACAGGCTGACTGACAGATCCCCCTGATAAGAGTAACCGACAGACTGATAAATATTGAGAAAAAACCACAACAGACAGATAAACTGACAAACCTTAACAAGTTCTGACAAAGAATCCATTTGCTTTTATTTCTTGATTATGGTACCGCTCATATCTCTTTCATTGTTGTTAAGATAAAAAATTATGGAATTTCCGATTTGTGTAAAAAAAAATTGACGAATCTAAATGATTCTGTTAATCTTAAAGACAATAAAGTATATAGTATTTCATTTTAAATATACATACACACATACTAACACGCCTATTTCTTCGAAGGGGTAGGCAGAGGCATAAAATGTATGCCCTAACTTCGCTAATTATATTGTCTGTCCCACGTAATAGGTGGCGAGCCTATTGCCTTTAATCTGCAGATGCCTACCTAAAATATGGTTGGCGAAATGAGGGCGTATGACCCTTTTTTTTGTTTTACGTCGGTAACAAAATGCATTTACGCACTGCCTTCCGGCCAAAGGGGGACCGAAAGGGGGTGTGGGACTCACCACCGGCAGACGCGACTGCCAGCAGTAATACCCACTAAAAATCTTCCGACGACGCCCGCCGCTTGTTGAGAAAGAGGCGGGGGCCAGTACCTGGGTTGCAGCTTCTGACACCCCGCCCGCGGCCAACGTCCCCCGGACCAAACCGGGAGGACCTCCTCAGAGAGGCGTAGAGGACGCGCCCCTCCTACCTCCCCCTGCGACCATAGCGTGTGTGGCCGACTTCTCGGAGGGTCCATGGTTAGACAGCAGGGGCCCCCTGCCCCCACTGCCTAGACCCTCCTGGCGCTGCTGAGCGAGCCCTCCTGGCCCGCCCGCTGCGCCCTCCATAGGTCCCTCTTAGTTTCCCCCCCGGTAGTCAGTACTAAGGGCACCCAGAGTCGTCGGTCTCTGGGTGTTACCTTTTCCCTAGCGCCTCCTGCGCCCTACCGGGAGGTACTCACCCCCCCCACCACGACAAGGTGGAGACCAGTCGGGGGGGAGGGCGTATGACCCTTGTCAACCCAATTGGAAAAGCAGGGGTGATTGTACATACAAATATTTTTTTCTCTCTTCTTGATATGTACGTTTTCTTTTCTTCTAATTAATAGCTTCGTGCGTTTAGCACATTTAGCCAGTGTCATGTAAGAGATATATTAATAACATATAAATCATAGTAAATGAGAATGAGTGGTGATAAAGATGATAAATGGTAAATGAGATGCCCTCCCCCTAAGCCCGTTGTGTCCTCTGTAAAGATGTGGGACTATACTGAGATCTCACATGGACTTCTTGAGAGAATTTGAAAAGTAAAGTTGCACTGTTTTGTTTAATTTACCAACACTCATGTACGTTCACAAACACTTAACGGTTAATAATCCACCGTTATTACTCATTAATGTCCGAAAATTCACAAATTTTTGCTAATAAAGCAAAACTGTAGACATGACGCTTCACTTTCCCGCCAAGAAGTCCCATGCTGCATTTTACTATATACTTTATTTCTTTATTTAATTGCCAGTGGCAAATACTCTAATCGAATCAGTTATGTGACGACCGATTTGGCGTGGAGGTCAGTATACCTGCACTTCACTCCAGAGGTCGTGGGTTCGATTCCCACACAGAACAAATCTTTGTGTGCATGAACATGAATATTTGTCCTGGTCTGGGTGTTTTCCTATGTATTTAATTATGTATTTACAAAAAAAAAAACAAAGTATTTAAGTATGTTTATCCGTTGTTTAGTATCCATAACACAAGTTCTTAGTGATACTTATCTTGGGACTAAAGAATTGGTGTGATTGTAAGAGAATATTTATTTATTATTATTTTTTTATTTATGTTTAAAAGTCCACTATATTTACGCATAAAAAATTCGAATTAACACTAGTTCAGTAAAATTGATAAATTAACGTTAAGTCGTTGGTCCCGGTTAACAGTAAATGTGGTAGTCGTTAAGCCATGCCATGTTAGAGGCCTAATTGGGCGGCTTGAAAATTGGGCTCCTTAGGTCTTGGTAGGATCCATACACACCTATTTTCTAAAATGAATATATTAAACATTGAAGTTAAAATTTCAGGTCTGGAGATCAGGGACCGGATGTGGTTGAAGATCACCATACCGAACGCGTTCATCGGTGCCGATGTAGTCGACTGGGTATTGCAGCATGTAGCCGGCATCGCGGACAGAAGAGACGCCAGGAAATATGCCGCGCATATGCTGAAGGTAGGCGAAATTACTGGGATTATTATAACTAGGTGTATAGGAATCCTACCAAGATCTAAGGTGAACAAGCCAACCTCACCTGCAAGTGGTGCTTATGCATAAGCTGAAGGTAGGCGAAATTACTGGGATTATTATTACTAGGTGTATAGGAATCCTACCAAGACCTAAACAGCCCAAGCCAACCTCACCTGCAAGTGGTGCACCTGCCGATCAACGGACGAGGCTCTGGCGAACATAACAGTGCCCGGTAAGCGGCAATAGGCTCGCCACCTATAACGCGAAACCAACAATATTGGCGAATTGTGAGCGTGTAATATGACTCTGCCCACCTCTTCGGAAAGACAGGCGTGATATTATGTATTTATCCCAATGGCATACTAGTTTTAAAAAACCAATATTCGCGAATAAGCTGAAGGCGAAATTACTGGGATCACAGATGCTAAATGTCTTATTACCGACGACCGATATGGCGTGGAGGTCAGTATACCTGCACTTCACTCCAGAGGTCGTGGGTTCGATTCCCACACAGGACAAATCTTTGTGTGCATGAACATGAATATTTGTTCTGGTCTGGGTGTTTCCTATGTATATCAAGTATGTATTTACAAAAAATAAAAAGAAAAAAGTATTTAAGTATGTTTATCCGTTGTTTAGTATTTATAACACAAGTTCTTAGTGATACTTATCTTGGAACTGAAGAATTGGTGTGATTGTAAGAGAATATTATTTATTTATATTATTATTTATTATTTATTACCAAACGAGATCTAAAGTTAGACCAGGTTTAAAACTAATGCCTGTCACTTTACTTTGATAAGATGAAGACAGACAGCACTAGTTTTAAACCTTGTCTAATTGTAGATCCCGTTTTGTAACAAGCACCGTATAGATTTAAAATCTGATTAATAAACCCTATATAAATAATAAATATCTTCTGACAATTACACCAATTATTTAGTTCCAAGATCAGTATCATTAAGAACTTGTGGTATGGATACTAAACAACGGATAAACATACTTACTTAAATACTTTTTTTTTTTGTAAATACATACTTAATATACATAGGAAAACACCCAGACAAGAACAAATATCCATGTTCATGCACACAAAGATTTGTCCTGTGTGGGAATCGAACCCACGACCACTGGAGTGAAGTGTAGGTATACTGACCTCCACGCCATATCGGTCGTCAATATGATGTGATGAGTATACCCGCACTAAGCTCCTTAGTTCGTGGGTTCGATTCCAACACAGGACATTTTTTTCTGTATATAAACATGAACATTTGTTCTGGTCTGGATATTTTCCTATGAATATTATAAAAGTATTTAAGTATGTTTATCCGTTATTTCGTATCCATAACACAAGTTCTTAATGACAATTACTTTGGAACTAAATAATTGGTGTATGTGTTAGAAATTATTTATTTTATTTTGTTTATGTTTGTCATTAAATTTATATTTTATTTTATTTTTAAGATTTTATTGTGACAGCTGTTTGTTATTCCAAATAAAATAAATAAATATTTATGTGTGTCATTAAATTCATATTTATGTGTGTCTTTAAGTTTTTAATAAATTTTATTTATGTGTGCCATTAAATTAATAATTAAATGTATTTATATGTGTCATTAAATTCATATTTTATGTTTCTTTTTATGTAATTACTAAGTAAATATAATACAAAAATACAAACAATACAAAATATTTATTTATTTAACTTAATCCAAATTTACGTTTCATTTGTTCAAGGCCTCCGTTTAAGTATGAAGATACCTGTTAGAGGGTCTCGCTCTTCCGTATATCATCAATATACAATTAAGTTTTTTATTTTTTTTTAAATATTAAATCTTCATTTTCAGAAGATATGAGGGAATTATATAATAATACTATTAAAAGTTTTAATCATTATCATTATTTTTTTTAAAATGTGTGTTGTGTATGTATTGTGTATATATTGTGTAAGTATAGTGTAAAGGTGTATGTCTATATATGTATGAGTACATCTCTGAATATCCATATATTTGCAGGCTGGCTTCATTCGACACACGGTGAACAAGATAACGTTCTCGGAGCAATGTTACTACGTGTGCGGCGAGCTGTGTGCGGAGCTAGCGGCGTTGAGGCTGCGAGGCAATGATACTGACAGCCTCGCGTCAGACACGCTGGCACCGCTACCAAACCCCAAGTATGTCGATGAAATATTGACGATTTTAGAGCAATATTGGTAATTTTACCCTAAAACTGTGTTCAATATTGGCCACTTTACCCTAAAATTTTCTTTAAGTACGGCCAATTTGTAAAATTACCCCTAAATCCCTAATTTACAGCCAGGAAGTCGCTAATTAAACCCAACATATATAAAAAAGAGATGTTTTATACTTTTAAAATAGTCCCCAGTCAATAAATTACACTCAACTTGCTAAATTACCTTAAAAGTTTCATATTAAACTAAACTGTTGATCGGAACAAGCATCGTTGAGGCTGTGAGGCAATGATACTGACAGCCTCGCGTCAGACACGCTGGCACCGCTACCAAACCCTAAGTATGTGGATGAAATATTGACGATTTTAGAGCAATATTGGTGATTTTACCCTAAAACTTTGTTGAATATTGGCTACCTTACCCTAAAATTTTCTTTAAGTACGGCCAATTTGTAAAATTACCCTAAGTCCCTAATTTACAGCTAGGATGTCGCTAATTATACCCAACATATATAAAAAGGGTGTTTTATACTTTTAAAATAGTGCCAAGTCAATAAATTACACTCAACTCGCAAAATTACCTTAAAAGTTTCAAATTAAACTTAACTATTGTTCGAAACAAGCGGCGTTGAGGCTGCGAGGCAATGATACTGACAGCCTCGCGTCAGACACGCTGGCACCGCTACCAAACCCCAAGTATGTAGATGAAATATTGACGATTTTAGAGCAAAATTGGTAATTTTACCCTAAAACTGTGTTGAATATTGGCTACTTTACCCTAGAGTTGTATGGAAAAGGTGGCTACTTTACCCTAAAATTTTGTTAAAGTACGGCCAAGTCGTAAAATTACCCCTAAGTCGCTAATTATACCTAACATATAAAAACGGGTGTTAAAAATTTTTAAAATAGTCCTAAAAGTCAATAAATTACACTCAACTTGCTAAATTACCTTAAAAGTTTCATATTAAACTAAACTGTTGATCGGAACAAGCGTCGTTGAGGCTGTGAAGGAATGATACTGACAGCCTCGCGTCAGACACGCTGGCACCGCTACCAAACCCCAAGTATGAGGATGAAATATTGACGATTTTAGAGCAATATTGGTGATTTTACCCTAAAACTGTGTTCAATATTGGCCACTTTACCCTAAAGTTGTATGGAAAAATGTACTCTAAAATTTGTTTAAAGTACGCCCAAGTCGCTAACTAACAGCAAAGAACTCGCTGAATTGCACCTAAGGGGCAAATAAATGATGTCACACGTTTAGGGGGTGGAAGGGGGTTGAAGAAGTGTGACATGGTGTGACAAAGGGATGGGAGGGATCCTAAATTTCGTGACGTCACATTTCAAAAACCAGGTCCTATGAAAATTTTGGAACTGCTGTTTTGATGTACTTATTTCTTGCTGTACAATTGCAAAATATGTGACATCACACTAAGGAGGAGGGAGTCTCACAAGTGTGACCAGCTGTGACAAGGACGGAGGGGGGGTCAAAAAATTACGGCATTCGTGTGACGTAATTTATGGATGATTATAAGAAGCGTTTTGGAAATATAGCGACTTCTCAAAATATATTTAAAAAAGTGTGTTGTACTTTTCAAATAGCCCCAAGGACTTCTTGACGGAAAAGTGAAGCGTTATGCCTGTAGTTTTGTTTTCTAAAATTTGTGATATTTCAAACATGAATGTGTAATAACAGTGGATTATTAACCGTTAAGTGTTTGTGAACGTCCATAAGTGTTGGTAAATGAAACAAAACAGTGCAACATCACTTTTCAAATTCTCTCAAGAAGGCCATGTGAGATCTTAGTATAGTCCCACATCTTTACCGAGGACTCAAAGGGCTTAGAGGAGGGTATCTCATTTACCATTTATCATCTTTATCACCGTATTCTTATTTACTATAATTTATATATTATTAAAATATCTCTTATTCGACACTAGCTAAATGTGCTAAACGCACGAAGCCATTATGAAAAAAAGAGAGATTTTTTAAAATAAAGACCGGGTATTTTTCTAGTTCCTTGTAATGTTACTAAAAAATCTTGTGATTAGACAATTCTAACTACATTTTCAAGATATCTTATTCCTTTATGGAATGTAATAAACAGTATGTAACAGTATGTAAAATGTAATAAACAGTCTCCTGAAAACTGTGGCCAATAGGCTTGATGTGGACAATGCTATTATGCAGCACTGGGGGCCTACCGCCGAGTTCGATGGCAATTGATTATAAGGCAAAATGGATTTCGAATTGATTCTGTCGTACCGCCGAACTCATGGAAATTGAAACGAAATGGCGTTCTCCATTTACCTATTGGTCTGTCACGGACTGAAGGTCATGAATGAGAGGTGGCTCTCGGCAGATTCCCCGGTACGGAATAATGAACGTAAACAAAGTTTGATCTAGATGGATTACCGGTAATCCATCGAATTCGGCGGTAGGCCCCCAGGACACGCGTTCACATAACCAAGGATGCCACAATTACATATAACCGGTATGTGTAATGGTGGTATCCTGTTATGTACTTAATTATAAAATTGTATTGTAATACTAACATAGTTTTTAAGATTTATTGTTACTAACACTATGGATTTTGGTCCGAAATAAACGACTTTTATTTTATTTATTTATTTATTTATAAGAAAATGATTGAATTGAATGTTAATCAGCTATGTGTTTGTTACAAGCATGATGGCTCCAGGATATATGCCATACGCTGGCTCGTACGGCTACCAACCTATACCCTTCAAGTATACTTCCTGCGTCACCAGCGAGCACACTATTTACGGGTATGTTGTATATAACTTATTATCTAAACCAGTGGTTCCCAAACTTATTTTGTCTACTGCCCACTTTAAGAATAAATATTTTTTTAAGAGGCCTCTTAGCTAAATAAAATTACAAATCACCCCCCAGGCCTCTACACAACGCCCCTATTTTCTTTCTGGGTCTCTTACCGCCCCCCTTGAGAGCAGCGCCCACAAGGGGGCGTTATCGCCCACTTTGGGAAAGACTGATCTATACTAGTATTATAAAGCTAAAAAGTTCGTTTGTTTGAACGCGCTTATCTCAGGAACTACTGGTTGGAATTGAACAAATCTTTTTGTGTTGAATAGACTATTTTCGACGACCGATATGGCGTGGTGGGTAGAATACCCGCTCTCCGCTCTTAAGGTCGTGGGTTCGATTCCCACACAGGACAAATCTTTGTGTGCATGAACATGAATTTTTGTTCTGGTCTGGGGGTTTTCCTATGTATATTAAGTATGTATTTACATAAAATATATTTATGTATGTTTATCCGTTGTTTAGTATCCATAACACAAGTTCTTAATGATACTTATCTTGGAACCAAATAATTGGTGTAATTGTCACAAAACATTTATTATTTATCAAGGAAGGCTTTAGACTATATAACATCACGCTGCAACTTTAAGGAGCGAAGAATTAATGGAAAATGTGAAAAAAACGGGGAAAATTATTCATCCTTGAGGGCTTCCGTTGCGTGCGCTGCGAAAACGGTTCAAGATACCAAAAATATATGTATAAAAGAATTATTCCTCTTGAAATGATCTAAAAAATGTCCAAGACAGTATATGTCTACTCTTAAGATTATAAGTAAAATATAAATAGTTTCTAACAATTACACCAATCATTTAGTTCCAAGATAAGTATCATTAAGGACTTGTGTTATGGATACTAAACAACGGATAAACATACATAAATACTTCTTTTTTTTTTGTAAGTACATACTTAATATACATCCCAGACCAACCCACGACCTTTGAAGTGAAGTGTGGGTATACTGACCTCCACGACATATCGGTCGTCGAATGGCTATCTTTTAAGATTAACTCACTAGAACCGTTTTTATAGTTATTAAAATAACACCGATATAAAATTTACACGCGCCGCACGATGTGCAAAACATGACGCTGGAAGGCGTAGAGAGTAATCATACACGCCCGTCGGTTTAGGGTACTTTTGAACTGCCCTTTCTCCAAACCTTTCTGGATTTAGTCAAAGAAGTTCTTACATGGTCTTCCCCTCCCAACACTTCCAATCACTTGTCCATCATAAATCACTTTCGTTAGTCTACTTTCATTCATCCTCTCAACATGACCAAACCATCTAAGAATACCTTTCTCAACTCTTGTCACTATATCTTCATTTACACCAGCTTCGACCCTTATCACCTCATTCCTAATCCTATCACTCAATTTCACACCAAGAATACTTCTGAGTGCTCTCATCTCTACTGCATTAATCTTACTTTCATGTTTCTTCTTATAAAATATATATTGTTAATTATTCTTACGTGATTTATAATTTCTTTTTAAAGGTACAATCGAGAAGAAAGTGTTATGTCTGGTAGCGGAGGGTCTAGCGCTGGATCAGACCATCTCACTGCCAAGGAACATTCTGGTAAGATTTATATCTTCACTGTTATCATACTAGAGATGAAAACTATCATTGCCTTCAAATTCATGCAACCTCACCTGCAAGTGGTGCACCAGAACGAGGCTCTGGCGAATATAACAGTGCCCGGTAAGCGGCAATAGGCTCGCCACCTACGTGGTACCAATTGTATAATTGGCGAAGTGTGGGCGTATTTTATGCCTCTGCCTACCCCTTTGGGGAAACAGGCGTGAATGTATGTATGTAATAAAAATGGTAAGTTAATGAAAAATCTGTCTTTGATTCTGTTTTATAATTTCGGTTACTGAACCACATACTACAGTGGACCCCCGGTAATCCGGCCCCTGTCTAATCTGGCACCCCCTGTAATCCGACATGGTCTATTACTTATTTATTATTGAATATTTTTTGATAAATGTATTCGCTAATTCATGATTGAACAAGTTACAACTTGTACGCACCATCACTATTGCGCTCGACGCGTAGGCTATTGTTTTGATTCTGATTGCTTAATTAATTTTAATTTTATAATAAAACGTAAGCTCTCTATTGTGTTGGTTATTTTACTAAATTATACATACATAATGAAGTATGATTTGTACTTCAGAGTACCTATATATAATATAAAGAATCTTATCATTGGATCTGTAATTTGTCGGATTACAAGGTACTCTTCGGACTAAAAATTCGGACTATAGGGGGTCTTAGGCAGTACTCTATAATCCGACAAATTCGATAGTCCGACACTGCCCTGCAAAATGTTTGTCGGACTACCGGGGGTCCACTGTATTTCATATTTTAACTGTTATTAAACAAGTAATGGAAAGTATCATATCCTAGCATTATCCCGGTTGCCCTAGACTTAAGCTTAGGGCCCAGGGTCTGCTCACTGGTTTAATCAGATTCAACTGAATTTCAGTCATTACCTGGAGCGACTACCGTCTGACCTCAACCCAGAGGGAAACATCATTCTATGGTTTAACCATATTATTATGGTTGGTTTATTCTTATCATCTCAGCCCATTAACGTCTCACTACTGAGCACGAGCCTCCTCTCACATACCAAGGTGCGAGGGTATTGGGTCATACTCCACCACGCGGACCCAGTGCGGATTGGCGGAGGCAGGTGTATGGCGTCCTGCTGTTAGAATTTTTCAAGCCGCCCATTAGGCCTCTTACATGGCTTAACGACTACCACATTTAGTGATAACCGGGACCAACGGCTTAACGTGCCTTCCGAAGCACGGAAGCGCTCGATATCAAATGCCACACAAACGGTCACCCATTCAAGGACTGACCTCTGTTAACTCTGCTTTACTTCGGTGATCGTTTCCGACCACCAAGCATTGCGGAGCTACAAGCGCTTTATTATGGTTGGTTTATTCTATAGATGTTTAATCTGAAATATTATTATTATTACTACTTTTTTCTTGGATTTTTTAATTTATTTCATAGGAGCTTAATTGAGACAAACTTGTACTATTAAAATTGTTTTTTACAACCAGTGGGGAGAGATGGAGAGGCGAAGTCTAATTCAAGTGGCTCCGGAGCCTCGGCGGATCATCGGAGACCGCACTCTGGAGACTCGAACAGGCAACACGACCGGCCCGTGCTGTTCCTATAGTTATAATGTGAGTATTGTATGTTGAGATAACTGTGGTTAAGCAGCGATCTTGGATGGGTGACCGGTGAGTGATCAGCGAAGACTTCACTAAGAGACTCGAACAGGCAACACGACCGGCCCGTGCTGTTCCTATAGTTATAATGTGAGTATTGTATGTTGAGATCACTTATGTCAAGCAGCGTCCTTGGATGGGTGACCGGTAAGTGATCAGCGAAAACTTCACTAAGAGACTCGAACAGGCAACACGACCGGCCCGTGCTGTTCCTATAGTTATAATGTGAGTATTGTATGTTGAGATAACAGTGGTTAAGCAGCGATCTTGGATGGGTGACCGGTAAGTGATCAGCGAAGACTTCACTAAGACACTCGAACAGGCAACACGACCGGCCCGTGCTGTTCCTATAGTTATAATGTGAGTATTGTATGTTGAGATAACAGTGGTTAAGCAGCGATCTTGGATGGGTTACCGGTAAGTGATCAGCGAAGACTTCACTAAGAGACTCGAACAGGCAACACGACCGGCCCGTGCTGTTCCTATAGTTATAATGTGAGTATTGTATGTTGAGATAACAGTGGTTAAGCAGCGATCTTGGATGGGTTACCGGTAAGTGGTCAGCGAAGACTTCACTAAGAGACTCAAACAGACAACACGACCGGCCCGTGCTGTTCCTATAGTTATAATGTGAGTATTGTATGTTGAGATAACAGTGGTTAAGCAGCGATCTTGGATGGGTGACCGGTAAGTGGTCATCGAAGACTTCACTAAGAGACTCGAACAGGCAACACGACCGGCCCGTGCTGTTCCTATAGTTATAATGTGAGTATTGTATGTTGAGATAACAGTGGTTAAGCAGCGATCTTGGATGGGTTACCGGTAAGTGGTCAGCGAAGACTTCACTAAGAGACTCGAACAGGCAACACGGACCGGCCCGTGCTGTTCCTATAGTTATAATGTGAGTATTGTATGTTGAGATAACAGTGGTTAAGCAGCGATCTTGGATGGGTGACCGGTAAGTGGTCATCGAAGACTTCACTAAGAGACTCGAACAGGCAACACGACCGGCCCGTGCTGTTCCTATAGTTATAATGTGAGTATTGTATGTTGAGATAACAGTGGTTAAGCAGCGATCTTGGATGGGTTACCGGTAAGTGGTCAGCGAAGACTTCACTAAGAGACTCAAACAGACAACACGACCAGCCCGTGCTGTTCCTATAGTTATAATTTGAGTATTGTACGTTGAGATAACTGTGGTTAAGCAGCGACCTTGGATGGGTGACCAGTAAGTGATCAGCGTAGACTTCACTAAGAGACTCGAACAAGCAACACGGCCGGCCCATGCTGTTCCTATAGTTATAATGTGAGTATTGTACGTTGAGATCACTTATGTTAAGCAGCGTTGGCAGTGAGGGTGTTAAAAAAACCATGCGAAAATGTACATACATACATTCAACCCTGTTTCCCCGAAGGGGTAGGCAGAGGCTTTTATACACCCACACTTCGCCAATTATATAGTTGGTCCCACATAATAGGTGGCGAGCCTATTGCCGCTTACCGGGCTCTGTTATATTCGCCAGACCTTCGTCCATTGATCAGCAGGTGCACCACTTGCAGGCTTGAGCTCCTCGGGTCTTGGTAGTTTCCTTATACACTGTGAAAATGTTAATTAAACAAATTTAAAAAAATAAATAAATTATTTCCTTCTGTTTCAGAACTTATTACAAGATGACGTCACAACTGCCAAATAAATTTAGGTACGATATATTGTTGTTATATTACATTAGTAATTACCGGCTCTTCGTTCATATTATACCCTATAGAGACGATATTACCGATAAAAAAATTACCAATTTTTGAGTAAGTTTAAAAAATATATACAGGGTGTAAAAAGTCTGAGATCATAGTCGAAAAGTCAAAAGCTACGAATTCTACACATCATAATAAGAGATATTACCTAAAAGTATTCTTGCGTAATGATATTTCACGCGTGCCGACGTAATTTAAAAAAAAAAATTGGTTGCCTGTAAAGTCGGTATACGGGCGAAAGTATTACGTGACAACGACTTTGAGTGGTAAAATAAATTTAATGTGAATATTCATTCGTATAGTAGGAAGAAGGATGAAATAATAGTAACAATTTAAAACATTTATTTATACAAAGAATTATATTTAAAACATTAATTTATACAAAGAATCTCTCGCTCTTAGGCGGGCTAACCATGCCCGAGTGGAAGGGACGCGTGCCTCTCACTCGCACTCATTGTGATCGCATAACGTGAGCGGAGCGTAACGCAGTTTCTTGAAGTGTCACCCGGCAAACCAATTTATAAGAGGTTGTCACGTCAAAAAATTGTATTTACATAAAAATCTTTAAAAAAAAATTGCCCGTTAATAAAAGGCTATTGATTTCCCAGGTATAGTTTCAATAATAATAATGATCTTAATGCTGGGTAGAATACGTAGCTCTAGGATTTGGAAAAGGACTTTGTGTTTTTAGGACATCCTGTATATTTTTTCATACTTTTACCGATTTAAATAACATTTTAACTCGTTAACCCTTTACCATACAGTGGTCAATATATATCCACCATAAATTGCCTAATTGACATAGTAACTTTTAATTTGTGTAATTATTGTATTTAATGTGATTTGATTTTAATTGTAACTATATTTTTATTGTAATTTTGTTTTTCATATTGTGTGTAATGTTAATGTTAATTTGTAATGTAGGATTTAATGATAATAATTCCAACAATTTTATAATGTTTTTTGCAATACCCTTGCAGGGTTCATGTTTTAGAACCAGTATTTATATGTAACATTAAAATCTTTATGTACAACATGACGCAAATAAAGAACTATGAACTATAAATTAAACCTTATGCGGTTAAAACTTAAGGTGGAAACTCAATGAATATTTTCAACGTGCTCTGTCTGTTAAAGGGTTAACAGCTCATTACTGAACGCATGTAGCTAAAAGAACCGAAAATCAATAAGATAGGTTATCCAATGCCGATTCAGTCCGAATTTAGTCTTTATGGGGTATATATTCAATGCCATACTTATAAAAGTTGTTCATTCGCCATAATCTCAGCCCATATAGTCCTCTCAGCAGTTACAGTCCCTTAGGGGGTCCTATATTGCTTTAGATCTTTGTACCTACTTTAAAAAATACTACATATCGCATGCTTAATGGAATAGGGACTTAACTCAAAAAATAGGATTGTGGGACATCACAAAAGAAGCTCTAAAGAATACTTGTCCTACTTGTAAGCGCATTAAATTGATACTGATTTATTAATTAGTATTTCTGCTTGCGTTTTGAACGTTTAATTAACATTGATTCAATCTCAGTAAGAAATAGAAAGGCTGTATAAGTACGTAACTCAAACCTGAGTAGACGAGAGAGACACGAGAGAGAGCTGACACTCGTTTCAGCGTTGGTCGTGAAGACATCGTTGTTCTGAGGCTCCTATCTTACCTGAAGATGCCCTGTGTAAAGGCGAAACACGTGTCGTGTTGAATAGTTTCTCGATTTTTCGGGAAATTATAGTAGCGCGGAAATTGTTACAAAGATATTTTTAATCCATCACTTGCTTACAATGGATTTCCGCAAAGTAACGCCTGAATCAATAAATAATTCCTGACCTATATATTAGTGGGTCGATGTTCCTTTAAGCATGCGATATGTAGATTTATGTTGCAAGCAATAAAACATTTAAATATGTACGTGTCACTGAGCACGAGCCCCCCACTTACCAAGATATAAGATATTCAAGTCATAAGGACCCAGAGCGGGGCGGAAGCAGGAATGGCGTTCTGCCTACAAAATACTAGTAGACCCTATAGAATGTTGCCTAGTCTTATTAAAACTCATTCTGTCAATTGCGTTAACTGTCAAACGACTGACAGCTATGTCAAATGTCATGTTTTTTTTTCTTTTAAATAATGGCTTTGTGCGTTTAGCACATTTAGCCAGTGTCGAATAAGAGATATATAAATAAAAGTAAATGAGAATGAATGGTGATAAATATGGTAAATTAAATGCCCTACCCTAAACCCCTTGAGTCCTCAGTAAAGATGTGGGACTATACTGAGATCTCACATGGACTTCTTGAGAGAATTTGAAAAGTGATGTTTCACTGTTTTGATTAATATCACACATTAATTTCATGTACATTCGAAACCACTTGACGGTTAATAATCCGTTAAAACACAATAATGTTCGAAATGTCACGAATTTTAGAAAATTAAACAAAACTGCAAACATGACGCTTCACTTTCCCGCCAAGAAGTCAACGCCATTGTTACAATGAAAAATTTGCATTGTTGGAAGTGACATGAGAAAATTTTATAGAGTCGTAAAATTTTCTTATATTTTCTGCTCAAGTTTCTTATAATGCTAATTAATCAAACCTAGTCCTGATAAAAACGAACACAATTAAAAAATAATTAATCTTATTAGATGCAGTTGTTTGAAAGCTATGCGCGTACAGACGATTTGGAGATCCACTTTTTATGTATATAGATTTTAAGACTTGATATTACATACAGTGGTGACAGCGAAAAACTTGTATGGTCACCCATTCAAGGACTGACCTCTGATCGCTACTTAACTTTGGTAATCGTTTTAATTGGTTTAATGAACAACATTTATAAGTAATGCCGTGTAATGTAGGGACATTTTTGTATGATTTTTTTCCACATTTCGTAATAAGCTTTCTAAGTAATTTAATTATGTATTGTATATTGTAAATTGATATAAAAATGTTTATAATATAATTTTAACTCAGAAATAGGTGCAAAACTGTATATAATTAAAGGGTAAATGTCTTCTAAACTTCATTTCATTGAGATGCTGGTAGAATTACATTTTTAATGAAACCAATGGTTTGGTCAAGGCGGCGGGAAGCCGATGGATGCAGGCGACACAGGATCGCTCAATGTGGAAATCTATTGGGGAGGCCTATGTTCAACAGTGGACGTCACATGGCTGAGATGATGATGATAAGCCCCAGTTTTACAGATTGTTTTTATTTTTTGTGATAGTATACATGATAAATAAAAATAAACAAAGTTTTATAGACATAAACACTATTGAATTTAGCAAAAAAGTCACCGTTTTCCGGTTCGACATTTGTGGAAACTAAAAAAAAAATCTTTATTAAAATATAATCTGAATGGTTAAGCTATATAAATAATATTATAAACATTTTTAAATCGCGTTAGGTATAACTTAAAATGTGTAAATAAATAAAATCAATCCATTTCATTTAAAACTGTATCATGGCAACTTTTAAAATGAAATACAATTACATATATCGCATGCTTAAAGGAACATCGACCCATTAATAGATAGGTCAGGTTTGAGTTACGTACTTATACAGTCTTTCTATTTCTTACTGAGATCGAATCAATGTTAATCAAACGTTCAAAACACAATTACCAATTAATAAATCAGTATCAATTTAATGCGCTTACAAGTAGGACAAGTATTCTTTAGAAGATCTTCTTTTGTGATGTCCCACAATCGTATTTTTTGAGTTAAGTCACTATTCCATTAAGCATGCGATATATAGAGGGTTCCGTGCTCAAACCCGATAAGTGACAACATCAGATACATAATTTCTGCCGCTTTTTCTTGTGATATTATCAGATAAGTCGATTTCAGAAAAGAACACTGAAAACTGAGGACTTCATAATCCAATAAGTAAACCTTTTAAGTTTCATTGTTTTTAATTAACCGATAAATTCTTTTAAGTACTGTTTTAAGCCCAAAAACACTTATCGGGTTTGAGCACGGAACCCTCGATATATAATATGCCTCAAAAGGACTCCACTCAGCATGTGCTGCAGTGGAGGACCACAACAGCGCTGGTCTTCCGTGGAGACCTTAATAACTTCAGGTTTAAATCTACCAGCAAAAAAATTTTGCTATAATATAGTTTTTTTTTAAATATAATACAGAATGACTTGTAGAATTTGTAAATAAAAATCATATTTTAGCTACCAATCCTGATTTGAATACAATTTTGTTAAAATACGACATAAATATCACACAATATCATATGTAAAATATTTAATTGTAGCATTAATTAATTTTGAAATGATTGGTTTTATTCTATTTTACGTAAATAATTATTTATTCTCCATAATTAATCGATATATTTAAGGAGATTTACAGGTCATGTAAATATAAATATAAGTGTATTCGACAAAACTAATATTATTAAAATATTTTTAGATGCCATAACATAATCTAGAATATTATTAATTGAAAATTATTTAATTCAGTTCAATAAGCATTTATAAGTAAATACACGAAATTCGTTATTTTTTTAGTCAATATTTTTTTCCATTTAAAGGAATTGATTTTTGTAAATTTAATTTTTAGTGCCATTTTTGTTAATTGTGCTATATTATATATGTATGTACTATGAAAATTTTAAATATAAAAAAGTAATAACATTTTCAATTTTCATTTACTTAAGTAATTGAAATATGTATTTTTTTTGGTAATCATGATTTTTTTATATGTAAACTTTAGTATATATGTTATATTTATATAATAATCCATTTAAAACACCATTATGTATCGTAGAAAAAACTTAATTATATAAAAATATCAATAAGTTGTAATTATTATATGACTATTATATAAAATGGAATTTGGATTTAAAAAAAATTAGGGAACATGAAATAAAATGTATACGTAGAAAATTCTATTAAATTGTGAGGGTAGATTGGTTTGTTACCGTCATGTACAGGATGTTCCGAAAGTAATGAACGAAACATATATTTTTTTTGAAGTTTTATTACTTTATGATCAAGCACGCGCCCGCAGTGAATGGGCGCGTTAGTTATAAAATGACTTTCATAAGAGTTTTGTTGAGTCAAACTTGAAGAAATGATTTTGAGTTTAACTTTATTTTAATTTTAGACAGAAATGTGATTATGTGCACTCTATCCCTAAGGTTTTGGATTGAATTCCCACAGAGGGAAAATATTTGTATGCATAAATATCAATATTTATCTCACTCTTTTATATATTGCTTTTTAATTTATTTAAGTATCTGTTTCTTTTGGATAGTATTATTATATAACGAATACTACACACCGGTGTCTTACAATTGATATATTAATATGGTTTGATAGTTTATTTTTTTAAAACTATGACAAAATTATAGTATATAATTTTTGACGTGATAACGTCTTATAATTCGATAGAGCCGGCTGCACGCACGAAAAAACATGACTCATGCGGCGTTACCTCGCTGTGAGGCGTTCCATGTAAGGCTTGAAGTGCAAGCGAGAGCGCGGAACGAGCGACAAAGAAGCACAATCGGCCTTTGCGTTCGACATCCGTCTCTCTCCTACTTGAGTGAGCGATGCGTCTGCGTGGACAGCTGCTGCTTAATTAAACAAATGAAATTAAAATTTTCTTTTGAAAAATGCTACCATTCCATCGGTATTTTCTTAAGACGTTGTCACGTTCAACTATCGTCAGTAAACCGACTTTACAGACAACAAATTTTTCCTTATTTATTTAGTTAATTATAACTTCCAATTATTTACATTCCAGTTACACACAATAAATCATTGATTTTTTTTTAATAAAATGTATGGAACACCCTGTACATGATCTATGTGAAAGTGAATGGTAATAAGTATAAAAATTAAGTAAAACTTTCTATAATCGTTCCTTTAAAGGATTACTTTAAATGTGTTTATAAACATAATAAAATTAAATATTTTTTTCGGTTTTTTTGGACATCATAATGGGCTTAAATGGTACTCTTAATGGTTTTTGCTAGGGTTTCCCAACCATTTGGTGGGTGTAGCGAGGGTCTTAAAATATATAATTAAAAAGTTTACGCCATATGCCAACGTTTCGCAAATTTTATTGGTTTGACGACCGATATGGCGTGGTGGCGAGTATACCCGCATTCCACTCCTGAGGTCGTGGGTTCGATTCCCACACAGGACAAATATTTGTGTCTATAAATATGAATATTTGTTCTGGTCTGGGTGTTTTTCTATGTATATTAAGTATGTATTTACAAAAAAAAAAAAATAGTATTTATGTATGTTTATCCGTTATTTAGTATCCATAACACAAGTTCTTAATGATACTTATCTTGGATCTAAATAATTGGTGTAAGTGTCAGAAATATTTATTATTTATTATTATTATTATTTATAGTCCCACACAATAGGCGGCTCGCTTATTGCCGCTTACCGGGAATGTTGACAGAGCCTCGTCTGTTGATCGGAAGGGGCACCACTCACAGGTGTGTTTGGCTTGGGTTTCTAAGGTCTGGGTAGGATCCCTATACACCCTGATTGATATAAGTGATGGATTTCAGTGTGAAATGGTTGGTAAACTCTGGTCTGTACTCTTAATCACTGCAAAACTTTTAACGGAGCAATAGTTTTACTGTCTAAGTTAAAAAAAAACTTTTTGTATTAATAAATATTTTTTCTATGAGTTTGAAAACAGCGCCATTAAAACATATCAAAGCTTTTAAAAGCATCGTTTATGAAAATGCATATTATTTCATTGATCTTTAAAATAACTGTAAAATTGTTTATTAAATTAGTAATTTAGTCATGTTTTCAGTATTTTAGCACAACTGATGTACTAAAATTTTGATTAAATATTTTATTGTAATCCTGACGATATTCTAGGCAATATAATATATAAATAATAATAAGTATGATTATTATTTACGTATTTAATAAATGTATATGTAAAATTGTTTTTAGATATGACTTGACTTTTTTTTAATTAAAAAAAAACATTTAAGTAAATACTTTTTTTGTTAAACTTCGAATATATCGATGGTAGCAATTAACAATGTCGTAACTGAAAAGTCGTTGCTTTTAACAATGTCGTATGACATGTCGTTACAAATAGTAACGACATGTCACTTACGACATTGTTTAAAGTAACGGCTTTTCACTTACGACATTGTTAATTGCTAGCGTCGATATGTGTAATCAGGTTTTAAAAAGTTATTTATGTACTTCAATCTTACAAAGCCTTTTTTTAACGTCAGAAAACTGCATTTTTGCGTATTCAGTTGTTGGGGGGCACTTTAGAAACTGTTCAGACTACCTATTAGAAAACTGATGACGCCCGTCACAGAAAGCCGGGACCATGGTCTCTCATCAGTCCATGGCCTCGCCAGCGGCAATCTTACAAAACCTAAATTTTAGTATTTTACTACAAAACAAAATTACAAAAGGGGCTATTCATAAATAACGTCACACATTAATGGGGTGAGAGGGGTTGACGAAGTGTGACATGGTGTGACAAAGGGGAGGGAAGGGATCCAAAATTTCGTGACGCCACATTTCAAAATCCAGGTTTTATAAACATTTTGGAACTGCTGTTTTAATGTAAACATTTCTTGCTGTACAATTGCAAAATATCTGACATCACACTAAGGCGTAGGGAGTCTCACTAGTTTTTTACTTGACACTTTCAATATTATTGTTGCCATATAAATTAAATTAATTCAGTTTTATTTTTAAATATTCCATACAAGAAAAGACTTAAACAGGTAGTATATAGTAAAATTTAACAATCAAATACGACACAATATCTCACATACAGTTCTTTGAAGACGTAAATGTCATTTTACAGCAGAACGGTTTAACCCTTTACCAGGCAGTGTTCTATAAATGACAACCATAATTTGAACCTTATGCGGTTAACTTAGGGTGGAAAACCAATGAATATGAATATTTTCAACGTGCTCTGCCTGTTAAAGGGCTACAGATTATTTTTTCTCATTACTACGAGAACACACGCGATTCGGTGTTTGGCGCCCTCTATCTAATAGTTGTTTAATTACAAAAAATCTAAGCACTCAATGCAAGGAAACTTGTGGCATAGTTTTATTTTGTTTTTGTTTTAAATAATGGCTTCGTGCGTTTAGCACATTTAGCCCGTGTCAAGTAAAATATATGTTAATAATGTATAGTAAATTAAATGAGTGGTGATAAAGATGGTAAATGAGATGCCCTCCTTTTAAACCCCTTGAGTCCTCAGTAAAGATATGGGACTATACTGAGATCTCACATGGATTCTTGAGAGAATTTGAAAAGTGATGTTGCACTGTTTTGTTTTATTTATCAACACTCATATACGTTCACAAAGTTAAAAATCCACCGTTATTTACACATAAACGTTCGAAATATCACAAATTTTAGAAAATAAAACAAATTGCAGACAAGACGCGTCACTTTCCCACCAAGAAGTGGCATAGTTAACTCAGTTTTTTTTTTAAAACGTGATTTGTCATAATGTCTACATTCTGCCTGATGGTGATAAAGGTAAGCAATCAATTAAGTAAATAAAAAATTAAGACACTCGAAAATATGCGCGAATTACCGTCATTTATGAACTCAGCAAAATACCATATCTGATAAAAGCGATACATTTATATATAACTATGTAATTAATTGAATGGTATGTGGAAAGTATATTATTTGTATTTTGTAACATTAATAAGTAAAGTAAAAAAAATATTTATTTCATAAACTATTATACATAGTACTTGAAAACGTTATGATTACAAATGAAAAAAAAAAATGGTTGCCTGTAAAGTCGTTTTTACGGGCGAAGATTTTACGTGACAACGTCTTTTTCTCGGTAGAATATTTATTGATATGAATATAATTAAATTGCACAATAGGAACAAGGAATTCTAGTGCTGCGCGCGCGGCAGACCGATCATAGTTGAGTGGGAGAGAGACGCAAGGCATTCGCCGGGCCTCTCTCTCGTTCGGTGACTCATCGTAACGTTACCGAGCGTTACACTTTTTCATAAGTGACTCCCAGCCGCAACCTAATTTAAGACGTTGTCACGTCAAAAACAATCGAAATAATATTACACTAAATCACGAAGCTTAGATTCACTTACATGCAACAAAACAATTTAAAAACAAAAAATAATTAAGTGTAAGTGTGGCTATGCTCCTTTAAATATGTCCATTAGTTTGGTACTAGAATTACAATCTTCATTTGTCTGTGACGCTATACAATGCAATATAACATAACCTTAACAATATTTATGTTTTCAAGTCATTCATATTAGAATAGCCTGTATGAAACGGCAGTTTAATCCCAATCATTTTTATCTGCCATATAGTCTTTAATAGAATAGTATCCCTTTGAAGACAGCTTGTGTTTTGACGTGACAACGTCTTAAATTAGGTTGCGGCTGGGAGTCACTTATGAAAAAGTGTAACGCTCGGTAACGTTACGATGAGTCACCGAACGAGAGAGAGGCCCGGCGAATGCCTTGCGTCTCTCTCCCACTCAACTATGATCGGTCTGCCGCGCGCGCAGCACTAGAATTCCTTGTTCCTATTGTGCAATTTAATTATATTCATATCAATAAATATTCTACCGAGAAAAAGACGTTGTCACGTAAAATCTTCGCCCGTAAAAACGACTTTACAGGCAACCATTTTTATTGTTAATTTAAATTTATTAAGGCTCAATTGCTGTATGTTGCTTGGGATTTTATATCTTGATTATATTTCATATCTTGAATAGTTATTGAAATGTGCTATATGAATTAAAATAAGTACATTCACAATTAAATGTATAATTTATAACAATATTATATTTATAAGTGATTATGAATTTTGTAAATAATTATAGTAATAATATGAATAATACTCAATAAGCAAGGGTGTTTCGCGGTCACAATAATTTAAAAAATATTTGTTGGTTTTTTATATATACAGGGTGTAAAATTACTCTGATCAAAGCCGAAAGATACGTATTCTGTCCAGCATCAGGACCATATTTCTCTTGGAGACTCTATCTTGGATATCAATAGCCTTATAGTTTTTTTCTTTTAAATAATGGCTTCGTGAGGTTTGCACATTTAGCCAATGTCAAGTAAATGATAATATGAATAACATATAAATTATAGTAAGTAAGAATGAGTGGTGATAAAGATGATAAATGGTAAATGAGATGCCCTCCCCCTAAACCCCTTGAGTCTTCTATAAAGCTATACTGAGGCTATTTGAGATCTCACATGGACTTCTTGAGAGAATTTGACAAGTGATGTTGAACATTTTTTGTTTTATTTACCAACACTTAAGTACGGTCACAAACACTCAATTGTTAATAATCCACCGTTATTTATTACACATAATGTTCAAAATATTACAAATTTTAGAAAATTAAACATTACTGCAGACAGGTCTCGTACGCGTTGCATATTTTAAGTTGAAGATATTTATTAAATTAACTTTTTTAATTGATTTACTCGTTTAAAAGTAATTGTTAGTGTCAAGTATTGATACATGTAAAATATCCACTGTTAAAGATTAGCCTCCCCAATAGATTACATTCTATTGGTGGTATTTGCCCATAATCAGCACGCTGGGCAGGCGGGTTGGTGACCGCAGTTCCAGCCAGTACGCAGGATGACGCTGCTGCCCATCATCCGGTAACATTTCTCTTCGTCGACTCTTACGACTCCCCGTGTGATGAGAGGGGGTGGCACTAGGCTGGTACCTACCACACGTCACCACTTAATGGTATCTTTAAAACTGTATGCTTATGACATGTAATTTTAAGTTTCATTGTAAATATGGTATCAATTATTATTTTTGGTATATTATTATTATTGTTTTTGAACATTGACGTATTATTGTGTAATTTTGAATAAACGAATAGAAAATTTGTAATTTAAAATATGTGTTTTTGTTTTATTGGTTACCTACTGTTATAATTTTCCTGCCCTTATCCCAGTCTAAAAAATACTTGTGTGTTGCCAGTGATGACGTACGGTACAGAGACTTGGTGCCTGACTATAGGTCTCATAGGAAAGCTCAAAGGCTCAATGGGTGTATGCCAGTACATCCTATTCACGCCTATTTCCCTGAAGTGGTAGGCAGATGCATATTATACGCCCACATTTTGTCAATTATATATTTGGTCCCACGTAATAGGTGGCGAGCCTATTGCCGCTTACCGGGCACTGTTATGTTCGCCAGAGCCTCGTCCGTTGATCGGCAGGTGCACCACTTGCAGGTGAGGTTGGCTTGGGCTCCTTATGTCTTGGTAGGATGCCTATACACCCATACATACCTATATATTTTTAATGTGACACGTCATAATGACTTTATCCTGTCTGATGGTAAACATTCGATGCAGTACGACAAAATTAGAGCTCATCATACCGTATTTTTCGATTTGCCTTCTCGATTCCGCGAATTCATGAGACTTAACTATTCAGATTGTACATACATACAAAAATTCACGCCTGTTTCCACGAAGGGATACAAACTGTGTGAGTCATAAAAAAACGGTTTCGTGAGATAGTCTGATTCATAAACGAGTTCCGTATAATAAACAAATATTTTCTGACCATCGCACCAATTATTTAGTTCCAAGATAGATATAATAAAAATAAATAAATAAATATTTCTAACACTTACACCAATTACCTATTTAGTCCTAAGATAAGTATCATTAAGAACTTGTGTTATGGATACTAAATAACGGATAAACATACATGAATACTTTTTGTTTTGTAAATACATTCTCTTTATATATAATAGGTTGGGGAAAAAGTCTTTTCGCATAACGTAGGTATAAACTTATTATAATTTTTTTTTGACTGTACTATTTGTGTCTGGCTGGTTTTGGTAACATTAAAAAGGTTCCATTATGAAGAAAAGAAAAAAAAAAAGTTATAATAGTTATAAATATATAGGGTATATATATATATAGGGTGTATATCCTACCAAGACCTAAGGAGCCCAAGCCAACCTCACCTGCAAGTGGTGCACCTGCTGATTAACGGACGAGGCTCTGGCGAACATTACTGTGCCCGGTAAGCGGCAATAGACTCGCCACCAGCCGCAGCCGCGGTGGACGCTCGAGACGTTATGAGTTGCAAGAGGACTCCCGGCCACCGTAGGCGCTGGCTTGTGGATTGAGTAATGGGTAAACCGCCCTACTGTAGGCGACAGGCCGCGTCGACGGCGCGTTCGTGTACCACGCGCGCTACACTGAGGAGGCCTGTCCGAAAGGGTTACCGCGGCCTTGGTGTTACAGGCTCAAGAAGGAACATGGGTGGTTTCTAGTCAGTTAAAGTCTGACACACCCTCCCGCTTCACCCACAGCGGAAGACGGTCACTTGATGATTTTTCAACAGAAAAAAAAATAAAATAAAAAAATAAAGCTCTTAATTAACACTCTGGCGAATTTAATAACATTCCATAATGTATTTAATTGTTCTCCTTTTACTCCTGAAATTCTCCTCTCATAAATCCGATTTCCTTGTAAGCAAGTGATGGATTAAAAATATCTTTGTAACAATTCCCGCGCTACTATAATTTCCCGAAAAGTCGAGAAACTATTCAACACGACACGTGTTTCGCCCTTACACAGGGCATCTTCAGGTAAGAGAGCCTCAGAACAACGATGTCTTCACGACCAACGCTGAAACGAGAGAGCCGATTTCTTTTCCTATTCGTTTTCTGCGGTTAGGCTGTGGAATGCGTTGCCAGTCGTTATTCGCACTTCCAAAAGTATATCCATTTTTAAGAAGGCAATAAAGGAACATTTCCTTGCTGCCTGCTAGCTGTACCTTTTTATAATTGTTTAATTTTAGTTTGTTATTGTTTGTTTTTAGTCTCTTATATTATTTTATTTTGTGCACGTGTCTACTTTGTTAGTTTTTTTTCCTTCTTCGGTCTGCTGGAAAAAAATCCTTTTAGGGATAAGCAGTGCCGTTGTACATGTCTTTCATAACTTCTATCTTTGTGTATGTTCCTTAAGTGCATAAATTGTTAAATAAATAAATATTTTAATTAGTCTACGTAAAGTAAAGTAAAGTAAAAAAAATATTTATTTCATAAATAAATAAATAAATAAATATTTTCTAACAATTACACCAATCATTTAGTTCCAAGATAAGTATCATTACGAACTTGTGTTATGGATACTAAATAACGGATAAACATACATACATACTATTTTTTTTTTTTGTAAATAAATACTTAATATACATAGGAAAACACCCAGACCAGAACAAATATTCATGTTCATGCACACAAAGATTTGTCCTGTGTGGGAATCGAACCCACGACCTTGGAGCGGAGAGCGGGTATACTCGCCGCCGCGCCATATCGGTCGTCAATAAACTATTATACATAGTACTTGAAAACGTCATGATTACAAATGAAAAAAAAACAATCGAAATAATATTACACTAAATCACGAAGCTTAGATTCACTTAGGTACATGCAACAAAACAATTTAAAAACAAAAAATAATTAAGTGTAAGTGAATCTAAGTGCCAGTTCCGAGCCACCGCTCTGTAAGAAGAACTGGCAAGAAACTCACAGGCTATGCTCTTTTAAATATGTCCATTAGTTTGGAACTAGAATTACAATCTTCATTTGTCAGTGAAGCTATACAATGCAATATAACATAACCTTAACAATATTTATGTTTTCAAGTCATTCATATTAGAATAGCCTGAATGAAACGGCAGTTTAATCCCAAGCATTTTTATCTGCCATATAGTCTTTAATAGAATAGTATCCCTTTGAAGACAGCTTGTGTTTTATTGTTAATTTAAATTTATTTAGGCTCAATTGCTGTATGTTGCTTGGGATTTTATTGTAGAATCGCACACATTGAAACCATAACCATACGGAATCCTAAAACCTTACAGACACACCACATGTGGCTTCCTGTTAAAACAAAGATAATAATTGAGTTAACTACAAGTTCCTATTCATTTTTAAATTTAATTTAATCAGTTCTGATAAAACCCAGTTTTAATGCGTTTAATGATTACAAAGGGTTTATCACTTAGAACTTTTTTATTAATAATTACACGGTTAGTGACTATGTTATGGTGTATAGGGCTCCAACCAAGACCTAAGGAGCCGAAGACAACCTCACCTGCGACTGGTGCACCTGCCGATCAACGGACGAGGCTCTGGCGAACAAAACAGTGCCTGGTAAGCGGCAATAGGCTCGCCACCTATTACGTGGGACCAACAATATAATTAGCAAAATGTGAGCGTGTAATATTCCTCTGCCTATCCTTTCGGGAAAATAGGCGTGATATCATAAAATATATACATGTATGTAATTATCAATAAGAAACCATCAATCAACTTGACTCAACCTGATTTTCTCGCTCGGTATTAATCTATACTTATATCAGAAAGCTGAAGAGTTTGTTTGTTTGAACGCGCTAATCTCAGGAACTACTGGTTTTAATTGAAATATAATTGTTGTGAGGAAAGTTTTAGGCTGTATAACACCAAACTGCGACCAATAAGAGCGCAGAATCAGTGACAAATGTGGAAATTATTCATATTTGAATATGAATATAATAGGTTGGGGAAAAAGTCTTTTCGTATTTTTGTATGAAAAGTCAAGACATTTTTTTCAAAGTTTATTTACATTTATTTACAATATATATGTACCGTTTTGTTGAATAACTTTCTGCCATTTTGTGGGCAGAGACATTATCCCGTTACTGTAGAAACTTTGGGACTTCTGATCAAAAAAACGGGACAAATAGTTTTGGCAGTCCTCTCTTGAGGTCAACCTTACAGAACCTAAAGAATTCTGCAGAGACCGAAACAGGTGAAAATCTGAAGGCGCAAGGTCAGGGCTATATGGTGGATGCACTAGGACCTCCCAGTCGAACTCTCTTAATTTTTGCTGAGTGGCTAAAGATGTGTGTGGTCTAGCGTTATCGTGATGAAAGACCACACCCTTCCTGTTGATCAATTCCGGCCGTTTTCTCTCGACTGCTTCCTTTAATCTCATCAGTTGCTGGCAGTAAAGATCAGAATCGATGGTTTTGCCGGGCGGTAAAAGCTCATAATAAACAATGCCCTTCCAATCCCACCATACACACAGCATCACCTTATTTCGTGTTAGGCCAGGTTTGGCCACAGTCTGTGAAGCCTGGCCAACTTTCGACCACGACCTTTTTCGCACGTTCTTGTCGTACGTGATCCACTTTTCATCGCCAGTTATCAATCTCTTCAAAAACGGCTCGGTTTCATTACGTCTCAATAATGAATCGCAAATGAGTACACGGTTCATTAAGTTTCTTTGAGTGAGCTCGTGTGGCACCCAAATATCGAGCTTTTTTGTATAACCAGCTTTCTTCAAATGGGTCAAAACTGTTTTGTGGTCAATTCCCATCCCAGTTCTTTAGCTACATCGTAACTACTAATATGCCGATCTTGCTCCACTCTTTCAAAAATGGCGTCCATTTTATTCGTAACAGGGCGACCAGAGCGAGGTGCATCTTTAACATCAAAATTTCCGGACTGAAAACGTTTGAACCAAATTTGTGCTACTCTTACTGACACTGCATCAGGTCCATAAACATCACAAATTTTTTTCACTGCTTGAGTTGCATTTTTGCCTTTTTTATAATAAAATTTTAAAATGTATCGAATTTCTTCATTAGATTCACTCATTTTTACGGAGAGAAAAACAAATGAAAAATAGCGGGAAACAACTTTTTTTTATTTTTTTCTTTTCTTTATAATGGAACCTTTTTAATGTTACCAAAACCAGCCAGACACAAATAGTACAGTCAAAAAAAATTTATAATAAGTTTATACCTACGTTATGCGAAAAGACTTTTTCCCCGACCTAATATTTGAGAACTTCCGTTGCATGCGCTGCGAAAACGGTTCAAATTACTAAAAGAGTTATGTACGAAATAATTGTTCTTCTTTAAATGATCTAAGAAAATGTCCGCGACATTACTATAACCTTTTTAATGGTAGTACTCTTTGTCATATTGTTAGGTTTTTGTTCATTGTTTACACTTTATGTTACTATAGTTATTGTTATTTTGTTTGTATCTGTCTTCGTTAGTATATATATTTTGTATGTTTTTTTCCCTTTTTGTGATGTATAATTTTTCTCAGTGTTTATATTATAATATTATATTATAATGCACATGCTAGCCTGTTTTATCTTAAGTTTTCCTATCGCGGGCCAGCTGGAAGGTATTTCTATTTGTAATAAGCTGTGCACTGTACCCAATGTTTCTTATTTTTTAGTATTTCTATGTGTATCTTTCTGTGTGTGTCCTAATTAAATTAAATAAAATTTGGTCTAAATTTATGTTACATACATACACTCACGACTATTATCCCCGAAGTGGTAGTCTTTCTTTCTTTATTTTAAATAATGGCTTCGTGCGTCTAGCACATTCAGCCAGTGTCAAGTAAGTGATATATTAATAATATATTATTCATAGTAAATGAGAATGAGTGTTGATCAAGATGATAAATGGTAAATGAGATACCCTCCCCTAAGCCCCTTGAGTCCTCAGTAAAGATAGTAGTCCCACGACTATAATGAGATCTCACATGGACTTCTTGAGAAAAAATTTGAAAAGTGATGTTGCACTGTTTTGTTTGATTTACCAACACTCATGTATGTTCACAAACACTTAACGGTTAATAATCCACCGTTATTACACATAATTGTGAGAAACATCACAAATTTTAGAAAATAAAGCAAAACTGCAGACATGACGCTTCACTTTCCCGCCAAGAAGTCCGAAGTGGTAGTCGGAGACTAGGCAATAAGGGCCGCAAAAGCAGTCCACTGTCACAGTCCACTTTTCACCAAATAACAACTGCACATGTGTCAGCATGATAGGTGGTGAGCCCGTCGTCGCTCTAAGCTGCATGTATGTGCAGTCTTTAGTCCCTTAGTCGCCTTTAACGACCCCCAAGAGAAGAGATGAGTTGGTAATATTCTTTGGATGAGCCGCCACAGCTCTAAGTTTATGTTTTATAGTTAATTATTTGCCAAAGAGTTTTAAATCAACATGTTAATCCTTATCCATAAATGTGTCGTTGATAAAGAGTATTTATTTGTGAACAAAATTGTCTTTGACATCACTTAATTTCGATTATCATCTTAGAAGATACTACAATTTTAAAGTAACTTCGCAATAAAATTTACACGTGCGCAAGACATGTCTGCGCTGGAGGCCTTTTTTTTTGTTTTACGTCGGTAACAAAATGCGTTTACGCACTGCCTTCCAGCTAAAGGGGGGACTGAAAGGGAATGTAGGACTTACCACAGGCAGACGCGACTGCCAGCAGTAATACCCTCTAAAAATCTTTCGACGACGCCCGCCGCTTGTTGAGGGTACCTGTGTTGCAGCGTCTGACATCCCGACTGCGGCCAACGTCCCCCGGACCGAAACCGAGAGGACCTCCTCAGAGAGGCGAAGTACCTCCTACCTCCTTGTGCGACCATAGCGTGTGTGGCCGACTTCCCGGAGGGTCCATGGTTAGACAGCAGGGGCTCCTGCCCCCGCTGCCTAAGACCCTCCTGGTGCAACTTGGCGGGCTCTCCTGGCCTACCCGCTGCGCCCTCCATAGGTCCCTCTTCATTTCCCCCCCGGTAGTCAGTACTAAAGGCACCCAGAGTCGCCAACCCCTGGGTGTTACCTTTTACCGGCCTCCGGGAGGTGCTCAGCCACCCCACCACGACAAGGTAGAGACCTGTTCAATAAAGAAGATCGAGAAGCAAACGCCGTTGCTGGGGTGAGACAGCGCTATATAATATATTGTGCGGCGTCTCTCTCTCACAACCACATTTGCAAAGCATTGACAGGTCGTGGTAACTGGGGGTGGGGGCTGGCGGACGGGCGAGGGGGAGGCGGTGCCTGCTGACCGTCACCTCTTACTCCTTCCACATTTTTCGGGATTGATATCGATTGTTATTGTTACTGTCGTTATTAAATAATCAGTTATATATAATTTGCTATCAATTATGTATTTAAAAAAAAGTATTCATTTATGTTTATCCGTTGTTTATTATCCATAACACAAGTTCTTAATGATACTTATCTTGGAACTAAATAATTGGTGTAATTGTCAGAAAATATTTATTATTTATTAATTATATTATGCTAGTTGGTGTTGTAAAACTAGTTAATAATATAGTTTTGTATTTTCTCTGTAAGTGAATTTTGTAAATTCTTTTGAGAAAATAAACGTCTTTAACCGTATTTATTTATTTACCAAATAGTACAACCACATCATACATATTAACACAATCTTAAATAAAAAAGGACACAGCATAAATTACACCTGATATGTACGACAATTACGGTGTACATAACATTCACTATAAATTTGCGGAAAGGTTACAAAATAAGAAATTTATTAAGAATATAAGAAATTAAAAGAAATACCAAAAGAACTCTACCAAGAAATTAATATTTGAGTAACATGAATTTACAAAAATAATCTTATTCTAGGACTAGGGACCTAAACCGATTCTAAACATGTTTAGTTTTGTTTTATATATGCTAAGTATATGAATAACTGAAGATGTCAATATTGTGGTCGCGAGTTTGTACACTATTATGTATATTCATTTAAAATCCTATTTATTGGTGATTGACGGCCTAAATTTGTTTTTGAAAAGTCTATCTGGAATATTTTATTTATTTTATGTCTTGGATAGGAGTGAGGAACAGTCAAATGTATACTTTCTAGTAGATTGTTGCATTGTATTTTATTACTAATTATCTTATATAGGAAACAGAGGTCAGAAATACGTCTACGATTTGACAGAGTTATCATATTAAATTTACATAGGCGTTGGTCATATGGCCTCCCATGTGAAAAACCACTATAAGAGTAAGCAAGATATCTGGTAAATGCTCGTTGTATACTTTCAACCCTTTGTGAGTGAATTGCATAATATGGTGACCATATAGTACTTGCATACTCGAGATTAGAGCGGACATACAATAGTATTTTTGTGCTGAAATTCCTAAACCCTACCATGTTTCTCCTAAGAAAACCGAGCATTCGGGCAGACTTAGTTACAGTTTTATTCACGTGAGGTATAAACGTGAGCTTTCTATCAATAATCACGCCCAGAACTTCATTGACCTCTGACAAATAAACTCCATCAATTTCGTATTTAGTGTCAAGTGGTATCTTTTTGCGTCAAGGTCATCTTGAACCAGTTTCGAATCATTTGTTGTTTTGTTTTGACTGGATAGTATATTTTCAGGTCATCGGCAAAAAGTGACGCTTTACAGTGCTTAATTCTAGAACTTACATCATTAATGAATAATAGGAACAGGATTGGGCCTAGGTGGGATCCCTGTGGCACACCAGATGCAGCATAATAGGATTGGGATTCAAAACCGTTAATAACCACACTTTGTGGTCTGTTGTGCAAATATGATTTGAACCAGTTTAGTAGCGATCCTCCCACGCCGTGAGCATATAGCTTACGCAAAGGTATATAATGATTGACCCTGTCAAAAGCACAACTGAAATCTGTGTATATTGCATCCACCTGCGTTCGTTAGGTTTGTCAAAATTGAGCGTCCACTTCTAAAACCATGCTGAATGTTAGTAAAACTGCTGTTGACTAAAGTTGATATGGTAGGATATAGAACTGACTCAAATAACTTTGAAAAACACGATATCTTGGACGGTAATTTTTTACATTAGCATGATCTCCTTTTTTGTAAACTGGAACAAAACGAGCTTTTTTCCACTCATCTGGAAATTTCCCTTCAGCAATGGAACGATTGTATATTATCAAAAGCCGTAACGTAAGCGATCGGCCACATAATTTTACGAAAATTGGTGGAATCGAGTCAGGTCCCGCACTCTTTGATCCGTCTAGTTTTCTTATTGCATTTAAAATATTGTGTTCTGTAATTGATAATTTGGATATATATTTATTATTATTATTGGAAACTATTAATGTGAATCTCGTTGCCTTTTGGAAACCTTTTTAGAGTCACCGACAGACTGACTGACGGACAATCCCCTGCCCCCTTTAGAATCACGACAGGCTGACTGACAGATCCCCCCGATAAGAGTCACCGACAGACAAAGAAATCTTGAGAAACAAACCACAAAAAGAATCCATTTTGCATAATCTTTGATATGTGGATAATTGTTTTATTTAATAAGTTAGAATTGTGTTAAACCACAATTGTTTAGAATTGTGTTAAAGCAAAAATTGTTAAATCCACTAAAAGATTACGTCGTAAATCGACTACACGCTCTTAAAGAAAATTTGAATTAACATATACTTATCCTGGTATTCCAAGGTGAATAGGGACCACGCGAGGCGCTGCTAGAAAATGATAATGTTATTGTCTCTACTAGAACTAAACAAATATCTAATCGATAATGAAACGATATCTTTATAAGTAACCGTTAATCCATCTAATTCCCAACGCTAATCAATTATTTACGTGTTAGATAGCTATTTATGCTAACAGTGGCCTCTTCGCCACGCTTTAATCACGGGGACAGAAGCGCTGATTATAACTGAAGGTGAAAAATTCTGATTTTTGAGTATCTCAGAAACACTTAAAAAAAAAAGCAGGTAAAGCCAACCTCACCTGCAAGTGATCAAGGGCGTTTGCTTCGTGTTATAACTGAAGTTCAGTTAAATCTGATTAACCAGTGAGCAGACCCTGGGCACTAAGCTTTAGTCTAGGGCAACCGGGATAATGATGACTATAAGAGCTGGTAAATCCATGTGCTGGCAGAGAACTCCAATTCTAGGTCTTGCGAACAATTTTAACAGATTTTACTGAAATAAAAAGAAAACCAAATAGATATATTTAAATACATTTATTCACGTAAAATAGGAAAAAATTCAATTTGTGTGACATAAACACGGCAGTGCACGAGCCAAGTTCGCGAAAAGTTAAACCTTAATAATATAATAATACTTTAACATGTTTTTTAAAGGAACAACATATTTTAGTGACATTGATATATAGAAAATATTTTTACATTAAAATAATTAAATCATACTCAATAAAGTACTTAACTATAAAATTAATCCTTACTTAACATGTATGTAGTAGACCGATCGTTAAATAAGGATTATGATAATACTATGCCCAGACATTAAAAAAAAATTTTTAAAAGACAATTCTCGATACATTTAGTTGAACGTAACATTTTATTTATTCCCTAGGAAACAATACCAGGTATTATTTAGTTAGTATTTTATGAGTTAAAAATCATCTTGAAAATAAAATACTTATTCATTTGTCCAGAATTGATTAGGCATCGAATACGATCTTACTAATTTAACGATGTATAGGGATCCTACCAAGACCTAAGGAGCCCAAGCCAATCTCACCTACAAGAGGTGCACCTGCCGTTCAACGGACGAGGCTCTGGCGAACATAACAGTGCCCGGTAAGCGGCAATAGGCTCGCCACCTATTACGTGGGACCATCAACACTATTGGCGAAGTGTATATTACGCCTCTGCCTACCTCTTCGGGGAAACAGGCGTGATTGTATGTATGTATTAATTCGAAAATGTTGATCTAGGCAATTTTTTTAAAAATAGCGAAATAAATAAAATAATTACATAATATTTATCTTAGAAAAAAGTAGTAAATATAATCTTTGCTCGTTTTTATAAGTATAAAACTTATTACATTATAAAAAAAAACTTTATAGATATTAATAATGATTATTATAACATCAATGTCAACTTTTTTTGACATAAAAATGAATTACATCTCTTTAATTACCTTAATATAATTTTAATAATTACATACTTTATAAAAATATATTTTTGTGATTTATTTATATTTTTATGTATGTATACAGGTATTATTAATAATAAGCTACACATCTAAGCTTTTGAAAATTAATTGGCATTTAAGCCAGATATTGTAAGCCATGGATTTCATAATTTTATTTATTTCTTTTGTTCAAAAATAAAACTTTCTTAACAATAATGTCTATGCTAAAAACTGTATTAAAGTGAAATACAAAATTAGTCGCTATAAGACTACCAAGTACAATAAAAAAAAACGTAAAAGTACAGTAAAACTAAATAAAAATATATATTTTTTTAAATAACAAATAAGTTGTGAAAAATATATCTCAATTGTAGAGTATTTTATTTCAAATTATAAAAAAATAAATTTAATTGAAGCATTGCATTCTTTATTTATAACAATTGAGAATTAATATAATTTCAAAATTAATATGTAGGCTATTCCCATACCAAAAAGTAAATAAAAAAAATTGTGACATATTTTTCTAAATAATTATAAAAATATTTACTAGTAGAGTATACATTTCAGAAATTAAATATTTTTTAAAGTTTTTTTTACATTTTGTAACTGGTATTACATTCCTATTGATTTTCGACCTTACTCTAGGTGAAATAAGGTCCAGATCATGATGGCAACTATTTGCGGCTAGCGGTTAAGAAGTTAAAATTGAAGCGATACTAGATAGATATCAGAAACTATCGCCAAAGTTAAGCAGTGTTTATGGAGGTCAGCACTGGGATGGGGGGCCATTGGGCATTTCATATTAAGCTCTTGTATTGTTCTGATTGGTGTGTGTGTGTGTGGGTGTCCGACGGGCGTGTATGAGGAGGTTAATGAGTGTGAATAAAGCTAAAAGTGTGTGCCAAGATCGTAGCAAGTGGAAGGATGTGATCTCTGCCTACCGCTACGGGAAAGAGGTGTGACATTATGCATGTATGAATATTGTTTCCATGGCTGTAAAAGCCTAGTGGCTAAACCTTAAAATTTAGGGAGTATCGGGTTCAAATCCATGACTTTTCCAAGTGTTAATAAATACCTATGATACTCAATAAGAAAATTATTGATTGTAAAAATATATATTAAACGTAGTTTATTTTATAGGGGTGTATGGGTGTATAGGGATCCTACAAAGACCTCAGGAACCAACCTCACCTGCCGATCAACGGACGAAGCTATGGCGAACATAATAGGCTCGCCACCTATTACGTGGGACTATATAGTTGGCGAAGTTTGGGCGTATATAATATGCCTCTGCCTACCCCTTTGGGGAAACAGGTGTGAATTTTTTTTATTTTTTTTGAGCTTTTGCTGTGCCCTAACAGGGTCTCTGTTTGAATCTAAGTTATTAATAAGTTCTATGTATAAAATTATTTTAATTTTGGATATGTGCATAATTATCTTTTGCTTCGTGCCTTTGAAAGCACGTTAAGCTGTTGGTCCCGGCTGTCATGAACATCTATGGCAGTCGTTATTAGAAAGTCAGTGTCTTCTAACAGACTGACAGCTGGTTTAACCATAGAATGATGTTTCCCTCTGGGTTGCGGTCAGACGGCAGTCTCTCCATGTAATAGCTGAGATTAAGCCAAAACCTAGTTAGACCAGAAATCACTCGAAATCAAATATATTTGTTAAGAAAAAAAAATCTTTAATTTCCATTTTAACGAATCTAAATGATCCTGTTGATCTTAGAGACAATAAAGTATATTTTATTTTAATACAATACCAGCGGTCACCCATCCAACGACTAACTTCTATGAATATGCTTATCTTCAGTAATCGTCTCTGAACAACTAGCACCGTTATGTGGGATTCAATTCTGTATGTACATGTTAAAGCTAATTAATATAATCTATAGATAACGCTTTTACGATAAAGATTTACATTAAGTATATTACGAGTAGATTAAAACTATAATTAATAAAAATACTTATTTGTGAGTTTTCATCTATAAAATTCCTTTAAGCCAGGGATACAAAGGGGGACATTAATGTCATGCAAAACCGGGCGACTTCACTTGACATTTCTGGCGACGCCGGGCGACTTCGCTTGACATATCTGGCGACGCCGGGCGACTTCGCTTGTCATATCTGGCGTCGCCGGGCGACTTCGCTTGTCATATCTGGCGTCGTCGGGCGACTTCGCTTGTCATATCTGGCGACGCCGGGCGACTTTGCTTGTCATATCTGGCGTCGCCGGGCGACTTCGCTTGTCATATCTGGCGACGCGGGCGACTTCGGCGGTGCAGGAACATCAGGTTTGCTGTATTATTAGATGCAACAGCATTATGCTAATGTATCGCCCTTCAGACAGGTAACATTAGCTTTTTTGTTTTATTTTTTGTGTACGTTTTTTTGTAACTGTTTGATCTAATTGTTTATGTAATGTTATTTTGTCAATAAAAATACTTCGCTTGTCATATCTGGCGACAGACCGCGACTAAGACATTTTTCCAAACGTATTGTCGACCGATGACTGTGCGCAGTTATTGCTTTCCATATACATGGTGTAAAAATACCTTCATCAAAGCCAATGGCTACGCATTATATACATCAAACAGACATTACCTAAAACTTATCGTTGGGACACAATTTTCATTTTTAGTGTAGGTACTGCAAATAGCATACAATTAAATACGCTCAACAGACCGCGTTTATGTGATGCCTAAGCATGCTGACATTATTTCAAGAAATGACTCGAGAAATAACGCTTCAATTTGTTTTAGTTAAAAATCATGGGAAAAAAATCATGACTAAGACTTTCAATAACTGTAATGCTATACTGTAATGTCTTCAAGAAAAAATATCCTGATGCTGGACAGAATACGTAGTTCCCGGCTTTCATCAGGGCCATTTTATCATCTGTATAACTCATTGTTTACACCGAACCGACAATATGCTCACGCAGACTGCTTATTGCAAAATTCAGCAATCGGCGTCGGACAATACGTCTGGTGTGTACGATGCCGTATGTTTGTAGCGACATCAAGAGACGTTGATGTTGAAATGCCGATCGAAGTCGGACAAAGTCGCAGGACATTTTATATGCTGAATAAAATACTGACTTATCAAAGAAGATTTTCGGAATTCACACATATAAATCTTGTTAAGTAATCTTATGTCGCATTCAATTTAAACTAATTTATTAATTTAAAGTAAGTTTCGACGACCAAAAGGTATGTATTGAAGCGTCTTTATTACATTAAACATGCGATTCGTCCCCTAGTGTATTACCCGCGTCAGAAAAAGGTTCTAAAGAAACATTAAAACAACGCAGCTTATTAAATAAGGCAACCATTAACGCGCGACATGCACGACATCACTTTTCTTTTCAAGACAAAATTGAGTTGCTTTTAACGGCGATGTTTACACTAGACGACAAATGTCCCGTAAAATATGTAGCGACATCGCGCGACTTATGTCCGTAGGTAGTGGCGAAGTCGTGCGATTTTGCGAAACTTTGTCCGATATATGTCAGTTTCACTTGACATTGTAGAATAGAACTCATTTATGTGTGGAATATAGGTTACGAGGTTGATAAGCAAGTGATGGATTAAAAATATCTTTGTAACAATTCCCGCGCTACTATAATTTCCCGAAAAATCGAGAAACTATTCAACACGACACGTGTTTCGCCCTTACACAGGGCATCTTCAGGTAAGATAGGAGCCTCAGAACAACGACGTCTTCACGACCAATGAAACGAGAGAAAAACGTGTCGTGTTGAATAGTTTCCCGATTTTTCGGGAAATCATAGTAGCGCGGGAATTGTTACAAAAATATTTTTAATTCATCACTTGCTTACAATGGATTTCCAAAAGTAACGCCTGAATTAATAAATTATTTTCGAGGTTGGCGACAAGTATCGCTCTATGTTGCCAGACATTTCAAGTGAACTTTGTCACCAGATGTTGCTAGCGATATTTGTCCCCTATAGTTTCCTTGGCTTAATAATTTCATGGCTCCGCTTGACAAAATGTGTTGCTTGCACAGAAACAACCTACAAGTTGCCCGCCAGCTGGCAACGTCGCGCTATGTTTGGCGACGTTGCCGATCATGTTGAGCGTCACGTGTCGAATGTTGCCTAGTAGATACGAAGCTTTAGTAGAAATGTTTGTAGACCTTCCAGAACATTATACTTATGTTCCATCGCAGCATATTTTTTAAACTGGATTACCTGAAACCAAAAAAAATACGTCAAAAATTTGAAAAAATAGTTTAAAATTGGGGTTTTTTTTTTAAATTCATCTCATTGACAAAGTGTTCGGAAAAAATCCAGTTGATACGAAATTCAAACCTCGCCGACAGTATAAATGCAACTGTATTAAAAAATTGTAAAAATAAAAGATATTGCATAATTCCTACGCTTGGCGGTTTTAACGTAAAATTTAGTTAAAGTCAATATGTCGTTAAAATCAAATAAATACGATGTGGGGGTGTATAGGGGTCCTACTAACATCTAAGGAGCCCAAGCCAACCTCACCTGCAAGTGGTGCATCAGCTGATTAACAGACAATCCCGGCAAGCGGCAATAGGATCGCCACCTTCCACGTGGGACCGACATTGTAATTGGCGAATTTAAAAGAGCATAGCCTGTGAGTTTCTTGCCAGTTCTTCTTTCAGAGCGGTGGCTCGGAACTGGCACTTAGATTAAATATTTTTTGTTTTTTTAAATTGTTTGGTTGCAAGTGAATCTAAGCTTCGTGATTTTAGTATAATTATATTTTATTTGTTTTTGTTATTTTTTATAATTTTGACGTTTTCAAGTACTATGTAATAGTTTATGAAATAAAAAGTATTTTGACTTTGACTTTGAAGTGTGGGCGTATAATATGCCTCTGCCTACCCGTATATTGTGAATGTATGTATGTAATAAATACGAGTACAGATAATATTCGGATTTCTTTTTTTTTACGCCAAATAATCATGTTTTGACAACCCTAATTGTTATTTAATAAGCCACATCGTGCAAACGAATGATTAAGCAATGATTTAAATTTGTAAATAAACTGTTGTGTAAAGATTCCGTCCCCGAGTCTGTTTGTGCATTGACATTTATTCACGTTAATGAATTCCATTACTGTGACCACCGATGGCGCGGTGGTATATTTTCAAGAAAACTCAACATCTGAACCAATTACCGTCCAATTACTTTTTTTTTTATTTACGACGGTAACAAAATGCATTTATGCACTGTCTCCCGGCCAAAGGGGGAGACCGGGAGGGGGTGTGGGACTCTATGCGGCAGACGCGACCACCGCAGTCCTACCCACTAGAAAACTTCCGACGACGCCCACCGCTGTTGAAAAAGGGGCGAGGAACAGTACCAGGGGATTTAACCGTCCCATTACTAAGCAAGGGCCTTCCGAACTCATGAACCAAGGTGGTGTTCAGGCCATACTCCACCACAAATGATGGGGAATTCAATTCAATTCAATTTATTTTATTAAATTCAATTAATTTAATTTAATTCAATTCCATTCAATGCAATTTAATTATTTCCAAGAATCTATATATATAATTATCAATGCCACTTTTCGTTGTAATGTTATAACTCAACAATGCCTTTACCGATTTGGCAAATTTTGGTCTTAAATTATTCGTGGAAGTCCAGAGAAGATTTGTACGTAGAGAAAATTAAATAAAAATCTTGAAAAAGTGTAAAACAACATATTTCTATACTCCCATATACAAACAATGTATGCAAATAAAGGGAGCGATATGGCTTTTTTTGGTGTTGCTGGTGATAATAGAAATAGTGCACAATGGCGAATTTTATTTTTTTATTTTATTATATTTAGGACAACAAAGAAAACAAAGTTAGGAATAAAAAATCAATAGAAGCATTTAATCGAACAATGCAAGATTTACGCGGTAATCAACAGCTTTTTGGTGGTGCTCTGATATTGCTGTCAGGGGACTTTCGTCAAACATTGCCTGTCATTTCTCGATCAACTCCTGCTGATGACATAAACGCCTGTTTGAAGTCATCAGTTCTTTGGAGATATGTACGAAAATTTACAATGAACATTAATATGCGTATTCACCTACATAATGATGCAACTGCCCATGAGTTTTCAAAACAATTGTTAGAAATTGGTGATGGCAAAATACCAATCGACAGTACCAACGGATTGATCACTTTACCGAACAATTTTTGTACAATTGCGCAATCTATAGATGAGTTGATTGAATGTTTTTTTCCGAATATTCTTCAGAATTACAGAAATCGTGATTGGTTGAGAGAACGCGCCATTTTAGCACAGAAGAACATTCATATCAATGCCATTAATTTTCAAATTCAAGCGAAACCAGGTGTAGTCACGACATATAAATCAATTGACAGTGTTATGAATCAAGATGAGGCAATGAACTATCCAATTAAATTTTCAAATTCATTGGAACCGGCTGGTATACCACCGCATTGCTTGAATCTGAAAATAGGTTCTTCGATTATATTATTGCGAAATATTAATTCACCAAAACTGTGTAATGGCACCAGATTGGCAGTAAAAATTTTATTTGCAAATTTGATTCATTTCTTAACTGGTATTCAGTAGACATTTACTTGTAAGAATTATTAACAATCATAGTTGCGTGCGAGCGTCAGATGAACCGTTAACGGAAAAGTGAACGTCCAATTGAAGGTTCAAACACCCCTCACAGCAGTATGTAGACTTGTTAAGTAAAAACTCACAACGTCGATTCCTATTCACGACAATTTTTTTTATGCATGAACATGAATGTTTAATCTTATTTCTATTCTAAGGCCGGTTTGCACATGGTTATTTATTTAATCTTTATTGCACACTTAAATGTATTACAAAAGGCGAACTTAGCGCCATAAGGCATTCTCTGCTAGTTAACCTTAAGTCTAAGGCAACCGGGATAATGCTAGGATGATGGGTGGTATAATAAAGTAGGGCGAAGGCAAAGTCAGGAAAGATAGCTAGTATGTAAAATATTATCTTTGAAGTAATAAAATTAAGTACTTGTAAATGCAAATTACATTTTATTATCTAAAGCGAATGTTTTAAGAGGAAGTCATGTATTATATGATAATAATGAATTATTTATAAATTTATAAAGTCCACTGCTGAACATTAGCCTCCCCAATAGATTACATTCTATTGGTGGTATTTGTCCATAATCCCCACGCTGGGCAGGCGGGTTGGTGCTCGCAGTTCCAGCCAGTACGCAGGATGACGCTGCTGCCCATCATCCGGTAACATTTCTCTTCGTCGACTCTTACGACTCCCCGTAAGGTGAGAGGGGTGGCACTAATTTAGGCAGATTAGTATTCTAAACAAGCAGCGCTGGTCGGGGCATTGACCTTCCTTGGGGTGACCTAACTCCTCTCCCCTTGGTACGTGTTTAGTTCGCGAGACGAGTCCCTTTATAGCAAGCTCAAGGGAATCCTTGGCACTGGCCCCCCGTCCCTTTTTCAACAAAGGTGATCAGAAAGGCCCGTTAGGCAGCGCCAGGGGGGTCTTAGCAAGTGGGGGCAGGGGCCCCTGCTGTCTAACCATGGACCTTCCGGGCATGTGAACCCACCTCCAATCGATGGCACATACTAACCTGAAGGGTTGTAATACTGTCATATAGGGGGCCCCTATCGTCTATCATACGCCGGTGGTGGCATAAGGAGGCAGGGGGGGGACACTGCGCCTCTCTAAAGAGGTCCTCCCGGTTCTGACTAGGGGCGTAGGCCGCGGGCGGGGTGTCAGAAGCTTAAAACCTTGCCCCCCGCCCCTTTTTAACAGCGGTGGGCGTCCTCTGAAGATTTTAGTGGGTATTACTGCTGGCAGTCGCGTCTGCCGGTGGTAAGTCCCACACTCCCTTTCGGTCTCCCTTTGGCCGGAAGGCAATGCATTTTGTTATCGACGTAAAACAAAAAAAAGGCAAGTAGGTATTCTAAACGCCGATCGGGGCATTCAATCAAATATGTCCCAAGAAGAAACTTGAATGATTGTTAGTCAGTAAGTCAGACACACTCCGGCACCACCCGTTGCGGGATCCGGTCGTTTAATGATTTTCCATCCAAAAAATAAATGCACGTGCTCAGTAATGAGACTGTACTGAGCTGAGATAATTATAAATTAACTAGCTGACCCAGCAAACGTTGTTTTGCCTTATAAATTTACTAAAATGGCTATTAAAAAATAAGGATTGATCGTAGAAGGGTGAAAATTTAGGATTGTTTGTACTTTTGTATGTTGTATCATAAAAAAATAAAAATTTTGGGGTAGACTACCCCTGACATTTAGGGGGAAGAAAAATAGATGTTGGCCGATTCTCAGACCTACTCAATACGCTCACAAAATTTCATGAGAATCGGTCAAGCCGTTTCGGAGGAGTATGGGAACGAAAACTGTGACACGAGAATTTTATATATAAAATTTGGTTATCAACAACTCAGAATTTAGTAGATTGTGCCTTAATAACACTTCAAAATTAGAAGTGGGAGAGAACCGCGGTTCTTTCCCTAATGGAAATATTCTTACGACAATAAATTTCCCTATAACCATATTAAACACTATAAAAGTGAATACTTATCCAATAACGCACTTACTGGTGTACATTTCTCCTTCCTGAACACATCTCTTAACCTCCCCTTTTAAACGGAGTAGTAATCACTGATTTAATTACAAAAGCTTTTATAACAAACGCTTTTCAAAAAAGGGCGGTTTGACGACCGATTTGGCGTGGAGGTCAGTATACCTACACTTTATTCCAGAGGTCGTGGGTTCGATTCCCACACAGGACAAATCTTTGTGTGCGTGAACATGAATATTTGTTCTGGTCTGGGTGTTTTCCTATGTAGTCCTTTTTAGGCATACTATATGTAAACTTATGTGTAAAATTTGTTTACTGTTTTAAATTCTGTTCTTTGTTTATATGTTTTTATGTCTAAATCATTTCATTTCATATATTAAGTATGTATTTACAAAAAAAAAAGTATTGAAGTATTTAGTTTATATATATGTTTTTATGTCTAAATAAATTTTATTTCATTCATTTCATTTCATATATTAAGTATGTATTTACAAAAAAAAAAGTATTTAAGTATGTTTATCCGTTGTTTAGTATCCATAACACAAGTTCTTAGTGATACTTATCTTGGAACTGAAGAATTGGTGAGATTGTAAGAGAATATTTATTATTATTATTATTATAGATATCACTTAATTGTTTACATTGAATCTTCCAGAACATCATTAACTCTCCAAATGGCAGGAGCAGTAAAGCTATTGTTGGGAGTGTGTTTCCTGGTCTTGATTGTTGAGACCTACGGTCAAAGGTATATCTTGCCCACCTTCCGACCTCCTGCGAAGAGGCCTGTCCTCATACGGACTGTCAGGAATGCTGATAGAAGTCAGCCAAAATGGCTTTATGAAGGTATGTGATTTTAATTTGCTATTTTGTTTAATTGTGTGTCTGTTCCTACCTATGGATCACTTTTGAAGGCATAACAATCAAATATCTATAGGGACATTTAAAATATGTGCACAATAATTAATTAAATAATAAATAAACTATACAAGTCTGTTAGTAGTACAAACATATTTAATAAATAAATATTTCTGACACTAACACCAATTATTTAATTCCAAGATAAGTATCATTAAGAACTTGTGTTATGGATACTAAATAGCGGATAAACATACTTAAATACTTTTTTTTGTAAATAAATACTTAATATAAATAGGAAAACACCCAGACCAGAACAAATATTCATATTTATACACACAAAGATTTATCCTGTGTGGGAATCGAACCCACGACTTTGGAGCGGAGAGCGGGTATACTCGCCACCACGCCATATTGGTCGTCAATGCATCACTATTGAAGGAATAGCAATCAAATATCTATAGGGACATCCTACTAATATTATAAACGTGAAAGTTTGTATGTGTAGATGAATGTTTTTTACTCTTGAAAGATTCTTCGAACTTTAGATTGTGCATTTACCGTCCTATGCAGTATAAAACGATCTAGAAATTAGAGTACATTGTCCATCACGTAGAGACAATATATTTTTTGAAAAGACAATCAAAAAGGTTTCACATTATTGCAGGTTTTCTTGGCGGGAAAGTGGAGCGTCATATTTGCCCTTTCGTTTAATTTTCAAAGTTTTTGATATTTTGATCACGCGAAAACTACTGAACGGATTTGAACAAAATTTGGCATGCAGGTAGTTTATACCCTAGATTAACACATAAGATTTTTTATCACGCTATTCCCACGGGAACAGGAGCCACGCGGGTAACACCGCTGGGCGCTGCTAGTTTAAAATATATGCACAATAATTAATAAAATAATAAATAAACTATACAATTCTGTTATCAGTACAAACATACTTAATAAAGAAATAAGTATTTCTGACACTAACACCAATTATTTAGTTCCAAGATAAGTATCATTAAGAACTTGTGTTATGGATACTAAATAACGGATAAACATACTCAAATACTTTTTTTTGTAAATAAATACTTAATATACATAGGAAAACACCCAGACCAGAACAAATATTCATATTTATACACACAAAGATTTGTCCTGTGTGGGAATCGAACCCACGACGTCACGACGACGAGTGGAGTGCGGGTAGTAGATATATACTCGCCACCACGCCATATCGGTCGTCGGTAATAATTACCTAATTTAAAAAGAAAAAAAAGTATACTTCATATAATTATGTTACCAATAATGGTTATATTTTGTTTTAGGACATTGTTGTTGAGAACTATTAATGGAAACTTTATGTAAAACTAGCAGCGCCCTGCGGTTTTATCCGCGTGGTCCCCGTTCCCGTGGAAATATCGGGATAAAGAGTGTCCTATATGTTAGTCCAGGACTGCAGCTATACACGTACAAAGTTTCATCACAATCGCTCCAGTAGTTTTTGCGTGAAAGAGTAACAAACATCCATCCACACATACAAACTTTCACGTTTATAATATTAGTAGGATTGTAAAGAAAGGACCTAGTATGCTTCCCCTCTCCTAGATAATTGTAACTTGTTTAGATGTAAGACCTTATGTAAAACATTATGGAGTGCAATAAACATTGAATTTAATCTTTATTGTAAAACATGGGTTACATTGATATCCTGAAAGCCGAGCAATTAGTGTGACGGTAGAAGTTGCCCTGGCTCATACCGAGATGCCTATTTAAATACACATGTACATTACCATACTAGCATTACCCTGGTTTCCCCAGACTTAAGCTTAGGGCCCAGGGTCTGCTCACTTTTTTTTTTTTTTTTACTATCGTCTGTAAAAAAATGCTGCTTACGCACTGTCTCCCGGCCATAAGGGGAGACCGGGAGGGGGTGTGGGGCTCACTGCGGCAGACGCGACCACCGCAGTCCTACCCACTAAAAAACTTCAGACGACGCACACCGCTGTTGAAAAGGGGCGAGGCACCAGTGCCCGGGTTTGTAGCTTCTGGTACACCGCCCGCGGCCAACGTCCCCCGGATCAGAACCGAGGAGACCTCCTCAGGAAGGCGCAATTTGCAGCGCCCCCCCTACCTCTATGTGCGGCCATGGCGTAACTGGCCGACTTCGGGGGGGGTCTATGGCGAGACGGAAGGGGCCCCCTGCCCCCGCCCCTAAGACCCCCCGGGAGGGTCTGCTCACTGGTCTAACCACATTTGACTGAATTTCAGTTATTACATGGAGCCGCCGTCTGACGCAACCCATAGGGACACATCATTCTATGGTTAAAACAGCTGTCAGGATGTTAGAAGGCACTGACTTCCTAATAACGACTGCCATAGATGTTCATGACAGCCGGGACCAACGGCTTAACGTGCTTTCCGAGGCACGGAGCAAGCGATAAATACGCACATAACTTCGAAAAAACATTAGTGCGCCACCAGGGTTTGAATTGAACCACAGACCCGCTGAATTAGAAGTCTATGGGTCTTGCCAAAAATAATTAAACATTATTTTAGTGTCAACCACAGTAGGGGGTATAGGGATGCTACCAACATATAAGGCGCCCAAGCAAACCTCACCTGCAAGTGGTACACCTGCTGATCAACAGACGAGGCTCTGGCGAACGTAACAGATCCCTATAAGCTGCAATAGGCTCGCCACCTATTACGTGGGACCAACAATGTAAATGGCGAAGTGTGGGCGTATAATATGCCTCTGCCTTCGGGGAAACAGGCATGAATGTATGTATATGTAACAACACTAGTAACTCCTATAATGTAGGTTACATTACAGTTCAATTCAATTCAATTCAATTCAATTCAATGTTTATTGCACTCCATAATGTTTTACATAAGGTCTGACATCTACACAAGTTACAATTATGGACCCTGTTGGGCACGGCAAACTTAGGAGAGAGGAAGCATACTAGGTCCTTTTTTACTATTTTACATAAAGATAAAATAGTTCACAACATCAATGTCCTAAATCAAAATATAACCATTATTGGTAACTTAATTTTATGAGTAAGTATACTTAAATTAGGTAATTATTAGGTATTTTTGTACTACTATCAGAATAGTATAGTTTAAATAAATAGATAAAATAAATATTTTCTGACAATTACACCAATTATTTAGTTCCAAGATAAGTATCATGTTATGGATACTAAACAACGGATAAAAAAACTTAAACACTTTTTTTTGTAAATACATACTTAATATACAAAGGAAAACACCCAGACCAGAACAAATATTCATGTTCATGCACACAAAGATTTGTCCTGTGTGGGAATCGAACCCACAACCTCTGGAGTGAAGTGTAGGTATACTGACCTCCACACCATATCGGTCGTCAAAGTCGTCGTAGTTAATTTATTATTTAATTAATTATTGTGCATATATTTTAAATGTCCCTATATATATTATTACATTATTGTTAAAAAAAAATCATGTCATATTTAAATTAATTTGTTATAACTTATACATATTTTTCCTTCTGTCCTTATCATTACTGTGTTAATGTAAAATAGCCAATTAAGAGAAGGGGTGCCTTTCGTATTTTATTAATTATTATTTTTTCACTTCCAGGAGATATACCAAGAGCCCCAGCGACTGGTGATCACCCCTACCTGCCCCCAAGAATCGATGACATCAAGCTGGACCCCAACAGGAGATACGTCTGAACGTTACCAACACATGTAAACCTCGCCTGGAGTCAATAAATAAATAACACATATTTTTACGGCTTATTTCTGTGTACTAGCTGTGTGGTATTGGCCCAGAATAGTGCCCCCCCCCTCTCATCTCACGGGGAGTCGTAAGAGTCGACGAAGAGAAATGTTACCGGATGATGGGCAGCAGCGTCATCCTGCGTACTGGCTGGAACTGCGATCACCAACCCGCCTGCCCAGCGTGCTGATTATGGCCAAATACCCCCAAAAGAATGTAATCTATTGGGGACGTTAATGATCAGCTGTGGAGTTAATAAAGCTGATTCCTGTAGACGTAGACAGAGATCACATCCTTCCACTTTTCCAAGGTATTAGAGAAGGGGCAGGCAAAACTATCCTAAAACGACAAGAGTGTATGAGTAGGTTTAAGACTGTGAATGAAGCTAAGAGTGTCCCAGGATCGTAGCAAGTGGAAGGATGGGATCTCTGTCTATGTCTACAGAAAACATCATATCAGCCTTATAAAGTCCACTGCTGAACATTAGCTTCCCCTGACCTCTGAGATGATGATGACCCCCAATAAAATGTAATCTATTGGGGGTCATCATCATGTCAGCCCATTAACGTCCCACTAATTGAGCACGAGCCTCCTCTCACATACCAAAGTGCGAGGGTATTGGGTCATACTCCACCACGCTGACTTAGTGCGGATTGGCGGAGGCAGGTGTATGGCGTCCTGCTGTTAGAATATTTCAAGCCTCTAACATGGCTTAACGACTATCACATTTAGTTATAGCCGGGATCAACCAGGAGTTTGTTTGTTTGAACGCGCTAATCTCAGGAACTACTGGTTCGAATTGAAAAATGTGTGTGTGTCTGTATGTGTGTGTGTGTGTGTGTGTGTGTGTGTGTGTGTGTGTGTGTGTGTGTGTGTGTGTAGGTAGGCGTGTTTGCGTGTGTGGTTGCATGGGTGCGTGGGTCGGTGTCAATTTCTGGTAGAGATTAAATCATCGGTTTCAGCATAACTTTGGGTCAGTGATCACATTTTAAGATGTTGCTTGGCTTTATTGACGGTTAAGTTTTTGATGGGACAGTTACGATTTACATTGTTGTAGATATAGGGATTGGAAAATGTTGAGAGACGTTTTGCAAACATAGTTTTTGTAAACATTGCATCTCTCAGTGTCTTTTACCGGAACTAATACGGCGAGTTTTCTGATGAGCTTCTCGATCTCATCCCGCCCTCTCCTTTCCTCTCCCGAACAACACGTGCTGGTCTTCGAAACCATCCTCATACTGTGCAGAATATCAGCACTCGAACCAACAAATTTGGGAGGTCGTTTCTGAGCAAGACCACTAAGCTCTGGAATTCGCTGCCGGCTCATGTGTTTCCTGTTTCCTATGATCCCGGGTCTATTAAGCGGGGCGTGAAACGGCATTTTAGCAGGCCGTCATGAGTGGATGCGCTTTATACCGTGCTTATTTCACGTTATAAAGCGCTTTCATTTTCTTATTGGACTGCATCGACTGCTTATCATCAGGCAGGATGTAGTCATTATGACATGTCACATTAAAAAAAAAAAGTTTTAACGGTAGGTGTAGGGATTCAGAAAATATAAATAGAATATAAGTGACATTCACAAGTGTTACGGAATGTAGGCAAGCTTGTGAATAGAGGAATGTTAAACTTTAAAGCCGCCATTACGTCTGTCCTAACTGTACCAAAACATCTATTAAAATGCCAACCACAAAAAACGTCCCGCAACGATTTAAATTGAAGTCTATAATTAAATTAGGTGGTCGCAGCTTTGCGGCCACCGTGCCTAGCCGCGAATCTGCGTGGTACCGGCCTAGATTAACGTTCTTTTCTTTTTCTTTTTTATAAGATAAGATAATAATTTATTTGAATCACAAACACACACGTTGTATTGCATTGTATAGCTTCACAGACAAATGAAGATTGTAATTCTAGTACCAAACTAATGGACATATTTAAAAGAGCATATAGCCTGTGAGTTTCTTGCCAGTTCTTCTTACAGAGCGGTGGCTCGGAACTGGCACTTAGATTCACTTACACTTAATTATTTTTTGTTTTTAAATTGTTTTGTTGCATGTAAGTGAATCTAAGCTTCGTGATTTAGTGTAATATTATTTCGATTGTTTTTTTTCATTTGTAATCATGACGTTTTCAAGTACTATGTATAATAGTTTATGAAATAAATATTTTTTTTACTTTACTTTACACATGCAGAAATATACAATATAGACATAGCAATCAAATAAAAATAAAAAAATTATAAAGTTTGCTTTCTATAGCATATCGCATGCTTACTGGAATAGTGACTTAACTAAAAAAATACGTTATTTGGGACATCACAAAAGAAGGTCTTAAAAAAAAAAATCACTCTCATATTGTGGCCTATTTGTTGTTTTATTAAAAAAAAAAATTTGGACAATATATGGTTATAAGTCGATAGGTATCCAAATTAGCTGACTTTGTCAATCATTTCTACTGCATCCTATGCGAAGAACAGCTATGTCATGTCTATAAAGGTCCATAATAGGCTCGACAATAACCTTAAGCGGATGCCATTGAACAAATTTAAAGTTAATTCAAATAAATGGCTTGTTGATGTGTATTTTTATTTACTGAGAGAATATTTTGAAGAATCAAACTAAACTATTACATAGTACTTGAAAACGTCAAAATTAATCATAAATACAAAAAAAAAATCACCAAGCTTCACTTACAAGCAACAAAACAATTAAAAACAAAAAATATTTAAGTGTAAGTGAATCTAAGTGCCAGTTCCGAGCCACCGCTCTGTAAGAAGAACTGGCAAGAAACTCACAGGCTTCATTGTAAAGCTATATAATGCAATTTAATATAACATTAACAATATTCATGTTTCAAGTGATTCATATTAGAAACTATTATTATTCATATTAGTTTAATCCCAAGCATTTTTTCTCTCGTAACGAATTTATTATTTAGATATTAATTTGAGTACCACTTACTGGTGAAAAATGCGGCCTTTATTGAGTTTCAAGACCACTTATGTACCATATTTTATGTGAAATAAAGTGTCTGCCTTTTAACAATAAGATTACTATGTACATCGATAATTAGTCTTGACCCTGGCTGATGATGAAGGTAGAGGAAGTACGATTGATTATTAGCAAACAAATATACTTGGAATCCATCTAACCTTGATTCAAAAACGAGGCCCGTGCTCAGTAAATAAAATATAAATAATCCTCTTACAATTACACCAATTAGACGACCGATATGGCGTGGAGGTCAGTATACCTACACTTCATTCCAGAGGTCGTGGGTTAGATTACCACACAGGACAAATCTTTGTGTGCATGAACATGAATATTTGTTTTGGCCTGGGTGTTGTCTTATGTATATTAAGTATGTAATTACAAAAAAAGAAGTATTTAAGTATTTGTATCCGTTGTTTAGTATTCATAACACAAGTTCTTAATGATACTTATCTTGGAACTAAATAATTTGTGTAATTGTTAGAAAATATTTATTATTATTAATTATTTATTTTTAAGATAATTTTACATCCTGTCATGTCATGTCTGCCAACATATGAATTGTTTTCAATATGTCTGGTTACCAAGCGATCAATGGACACTTTTATAACGTTATAATCTTAATAATAAGCATAAAGCGAGATTAGACTTTAAATAGTATTCATAATTGTGTAGTTAAATTAAAAAATAATTAACCATAGCAGTATTTAGCTCAATGTCATTATAATTATAGGCGAAGACAGCATGCAATTAACTTACTTGACACTGGCTAGATGTGCTAGATGCACGAAGCCATTATTTCAAAAAAGAAAAAGAAACGAGTTCTAAAGTTAGACAAGATTTCATCTTAGACTGTTGGCGGGAAAGTGAAGCGTCATGTCTGCAGTTTTGTTTTATTTTCTAAAATTTGTGATATTTCTAACATTAATGTGTAATAACGGTGGATTATTAACCGTTAAGTTTTTGTGAAAATACATGAGTGTTGGTAAATCAAACAAAGCAGTGCAACATCACTTTTCAAATTCTCTCAAGAAGTCCATGTGAGATCTCTGTATAGTCCCACATCTTTACTGAGGACTCAAGGGGCTTAGGGGAGGGTATCTCATTTACCATTTATCATCTTTATCACCACTCATTCTCATTTACTATGAATTATATATTATTAATATATCACTTACTTGACACTGGTTAAATGTGCTAGACGCACGAAGCCATTATTTAAAATAAAGAAAAAAAATGGTTTAAAACTAGTGCTGTCACTGTCTTCAGCTTGTCAAATTAAAGTGACAGCTCGCCTCGACGCCATACCGTTCGTCAAAAGATGTGCGCAAAAGAAACCAAACCTTTGTAGGTACATGTCCTTTTTATTTGTAATATGTTTTGTTTTTTTTTATTTTTGTGCAATAAAGAGTTTAAATAAAAAAAACAAACAGTGTATGTCACCAAGGTTTGAACTAGGGATGCTCGATGAACATCGATGTTCATATTGAAAGCAAAAACATCGATGTTACCATACGAAAAATATCGCAACATCGATGTTAACGGAATAGAAACCGATTAAAATGTTCTTCTTATCAAAATTACTTTTCCTTCAGTCAATTAATAAAAAATATTGGGATAACAAATTTCCAAGTTATACATTGTGTTTTATTTCTTTGTCAATTATTAATGTAAAAATAATTGATGGATTCAACCGATGTTCAGTTTTCGATAAATATCGATCATCGATGTTGAGCTTTCGATTATGACATCGATGTCGACATGATGTTTTTTGAATAGAAGGCTAAGGCCTCTGCCTCGAATCTTGCGGGCAGCGGGGCGGCGGCGCGGGAGCGGCAGGATCAAATACGTTAAATCAAATGGACCCTCCAAAAAAAGGCAGCGGCGGGAGGGCGGGCAACGAGCGATGCACTCCAGTCAAGCGGTGACCGTCCGCGCGACTGCATCGCAGTATTGTGTGTGCTATTTATTTTTGTGACGTGCCGAAATGTCCTCGTACATGCCGGAAATTATGACAGCAATTTTTGAGCGGACACCGATATGGAACAGCAATGATGTGAACCATAAAAATAGAAGATTAAATAATCAGTTATGGAAAGAAAATTAATCATCTCTGTTCTTCATATTATCGATAAAACTCGCCTTTTCTTTTCCTTGCCATAAGGCAATACAGTACTACAGACTATAAAGTACGGATTCACTTTTTCCTTTGCTTACAATAAATCGAGCGTTAGGAATTAATTTGAATAAAAAAGATGTCGCCGTTGTCCAGACATTTCGCGAATAAAAACAAATATCTCGACGACACAAACACGAACAGAACACTACGCCGCTATAATGCCGCGATCTGCCCGCTGCTTTCGAGAACGGGTCTGGGATGACCGCCCCGCTCCCGCGCCGCCGCCGCCACCGCCCCGCTGCCCGCAAAATTCGAGGCAGAGGCCTAAGGGTCTCACCCACGGAACAGAAAACTAGTTTTTTCTGTTCCGTGGTCTCACCACTCGGCTATCGCCGTTCTGATGTCTGGCTGATTCCGTTCGCCCAATCATGCGTTCGTAAATATTTCTGCGTGTTAGATAAAATGTCTGCTTGTTAATTAATATTGTGATACTTTTTGATGATTATAATTCAAGATACTTATTACATTTGCCTTTAAAGATAATTGTCTAATAACAATATGTATTAGATAAAACGTAATTATATGGTTATTTTTTAATCCATTTTTATAGATAAATTTTAACGTACGTTTGTTGTGCCAAATTATAATCAATTTATTTATTAAACATACATAATATCACGCCTGTTTCCCCGAAGGGGTAGGCAGAGGAATATGATACTCCCACATTTTGCCAATTGCCGCTTACCAGGAACATATATCGACGCTGGAAAGGCAACCTTGCTTGTGCGCCAAATTTGCGATAGTTATCGACATCTTTCAAACGGAGTAACTTTTGCAGGACGTCAACGTAAAGTCTGATTGAGATAATTTCTTGTAAGTGTTAATAATTATTATAATTCCAACGGGATATTATTGTAATTGCATATATCTGCCTAAAATTAATAAATATCATTTTTAAACACCGCCAATTCGATTATAATATAACGGTGACGCTACTACAAGGTTGTGTCGTGGGAATAACTGTCAGTGTCATAGGGATCAAGGTTCGCCGAGCTGATTATAGTTATATTATCATTAGAATCGCCTGATTTTTTTCTATCTGCAGATCTCGGTTTCATCCAATTTTGACCATTTTTGACATTCATTTGACTGACATTCTGACAAAAAACAAATTTATTTATATTTATTTTCGAAATTGTCATTTTTTGAATCGCTCTCCTGTAAAGTAGCCAAATGGTGCATAAGCAAGGTTACAGGTCGCGTCATGTAAAAAGAACGCTGGGAGAAAGTGGAGGGGGTGTGTTTGCGCATGGGTCGACTGACGAACCAATCGCGCGCCGTATGGGTCGACTGACGAACCAATCGCGCGCCGTATGGGTCGACTGACGAACTAATCGCGCGCCGTCTAGCATGCGGCGCGTGACCCGCCCGCCCCGCGCCGCACCTCATACCACCAAATAGACCGATAAATCGCCTAATAAGCTTGACCGCCAGCGTTCTTTTTACATGACGCGACCTTTCCAGCGTCGATATGTTCGCCAGAGCCTCGTTCGTTTGTCAGCGGATGGACCACTTGCAGGTGAGGTTGGCTTGGACTCCTCAGATCTTGGTAGGATCCCTATACACCGATGATGATTATATTATTATTAAGTATAACTAGAACAGTGCTGAAGTGTTGGGAGGGGAAGACCACGTAAGACCTTCCATGAGCTAATTCAAATTTTTAGAGAAAGATCTGGTCAAAAGAACCCTAAACCGACGGGCGTGTATGAGGAGGTTAATGAGTGTGAATGAAGCTAAGAGTGTCTGCCAAGATCGTAGCAAGTGAAAGGATGTTATCTCTGCCTACCGCTACGGGGAAGAGGCGTGACATTATGTATGTGTATGTATGTATGTATGAAGACACAGAAATCAGCTTTCATTGCCACAGGTCTTCGAAATAATAATAAAATTAATATTCTCTTACAAACACCAATTATTTAGCCCCAAGATAAGTATCATTAAGAACTTGTGTTAACATTGTGTAAACATACTTAAATACTTACTTAATATATATACATAGGAAACACCCACCCCAGATCAAATATTTAAATTTATGCACACAAGATTTGTCCTGTGTGGGAATCGAACCGAATCGATTAATAAAGAGCCTTTATATAGGTATTCTAACATCACCTCATATTCAATTCACACAATTGCAATAAAATCATCCTTGACACGTTATGTGTTAAGCTTAAGGTAAGTACAGACTGTTGTAACGTAACCTGCAATGTAACACGAACGGAGATTACAGTATCAACATCATCATATTATCAGCCTTATAAAGTCCGCTGCTGAACATATTGGTTATCTTACAATAATGTTAGCATAAGTTGTATGTATGTATATATTATTAATATATTATTAGCATGTAAGAGATTTGCTTTATATTTTGTTCTTATTTTAATTTTTATTAGTAACACTTTTCTTGGACAACATTTATCCCGTACAACTATTTATTTTACAACTGCTAGGGTTGGCTGGTACAGATCTCTTCTAGAGATAAGTCCACCTTTGTACATGTTATTTTATATACCTCATGTAATACTAAAATTATTTTTGTGCAATAAAGGATTATTATTATTAGCCTCCCCAATAGATTACATTCTATTGAGGGTATTTGCCCATAATCAGCACGCTGGGCAGGCGGGTTGGTGATCGCAGTTCCAGCCAGTACGCAGGGTGACGCTGCTGCCCATCATCCGGTAACATTTCTCTTACGACTCCCCGTGAGAGTCTTAAGTTGAGAAGGGGGGGCATTATGCTATCAAGCGGCATTGCATAATACATTGCGACATTATAGCAAGAAATAACATGTAAATTTGATTGAAATCAGGGGTATAGGGATCCTACCAAGATCCAAGGAGCCCAAGCCAACCTCACCTGCAAGTGGTGCACATGCCGATCAACAGACGAGGCTCTAGCGAACATAACAGTGCCCGGTAAGCGGCAATAGGCTCGCCACCTATTACGTGGGACCAACTGTATAATTGGCGAATTGTGGGCGTATAATATGCCTCTGCCTACCCCTTCAGGGTAACAGTCGTGAATGTATGAATGTAAACTCTTCGTAGATTTCTACGACACGACGTAGCATCGTATTTATGTGTAAGAGCCCTGGTTAGGAAACAGAAAATATTATAAGATACGCGTCCTTTAGTTTCTCAATTCTGCCGTTGCGCAGCGCTAATTTCTCTCTTCCTTTCCGTTTTTTTTTTGCGTTCCAGAAAACCAACAAGAACCCTACTTAGAACTACCCCCCACGGTGGGAGGATAATGCCCCCGCATACCACACACCCGGTGTGTGTGGTTATGTCGGACTTGAACCGACTAAACCTCTCCCTGTAATAGCCTTTAGTATTTCTACCGTGAAGCGACTGAAGCGGTAGGCACCTGGGGAGGCTCCTTTCCGAACCGCCATAAGAATTGTACTTTGTAATAAATTAATATAAGTTATTATTGCAAATACTTCGCTTTATTCTACTAATATGGTTAAAGGTATTTATTCTCAAAAAGACATATACAGTCACTTGAATGAGAACTTAAATTACATACAAATAATTATTAATTACATCGTCGTCACTTAAAGATTACGCTCGCCCATCCAATGTATTCAATTTAATAGTTAAGAGTAAATATCAATAATATGTTGTGAGAGTTTTCGTTTGATTACATTAATCGAGGTTACATTTTTAATGTTCGAGGGTATTTTGTTATAAAGCCTTCAAAGGTGATCATTTTTTTACCAATAGATTAGTTACATTTAGTGTGTACCCGTCATTAGAGGAAAAAAATAACCGTGAAACTATCGCGACCTCGACCATCAGCTTATCGTGATGCAATATTTGATCGTGCGTTTAATTTTTTTTAAGGACTCACTCCATTTAGAGTGTACCATTTTTTATTTGATTTACGTCGGTAACAAAATGCATTTACGCACTGTCTATATGTATGCATTTACGGACTCTATGCGGCAGACGCGACCGCCGCATTCCTACCCACTAAAAATCTATCAACAACGCCCACCGCTGTTGAAAAGGGGCGAGGCACAAGTGCCCGGGTTTGTAGCTTCTGGTACCCCGCCCGCGGCCAACGTCCCCCGGATAACCGGGGGGACCTCCTCAGGAAGGCGCGATGACATGCGCCCTCTCTACCTCTATGTGCGGCCATGGCATAACTGGCCGACTTCTGGGGGGATCTATGGCGAGACGGAAGGGGCCCCCTGCCCCCGCCGCCTAAGACCCCCGGGCGCGGCCGGGCGGGCCAGGAGGGCCAACGGCGTAGCCGGAGAGAGAGCGGATCCCGCTCCCTCTCCCGCTCCGCGGCCTCCTTCTGCGACATCACCACTTCGCAGAAGGAGGCCATCGCCTCCCACGCTGTCTCGCTGTCGACCATCTAAGGACTTACTCGACTAGAGTATACCAGTGTCAACTAATTTAAAGGAATGATTAAATGATTACGGGCTCGGGTTTTACATTGTCAACTTGTATTTGTGTAAATTAAAATTAAAATTCAACCAGATCATTGTCGTGACACAAATAAATGTTCCACATTTAGTGATAACCGGGACCAACGGCTTAACGTGCCTTCCGAAGCACGGAAGCGCTCGATATCAAATGCCACACAAACGGTCACCCATCCAAGGACTCTCTGTAAACTCTGCTGTACTTCGGTGATCGTTTCCGACCACCGAGCACCGCGGAGCTACGAGCGCTTCATGGTTAGGACACCTAATAGGATTTTAGAAGGCACTGACTTCTAATAACGACTGCTATAGGTGGTCATGACAGCTGACCATCTGACAGTATTTTATTATTTAGTAAATACTGTGACATCATTCCTCTCAAATTTGATATGTAAACAGTGCTATTGTTATTATAAATACAGGAACAATTAAGATATTTAGCATACACATGTCATCTGGTACTGCCCTAGAATACTATGAAGAGAAATACTACTGGGTGATAGGCAGCAGCGTCATCCTGCATACTGGCTTAAACTGCCAACCAACCCGCCTGCCCAGCGTGCTGATTATGGGCAAATACCTCCAATAGAATGTAATCTATTGGGGAGGGTGATGTTCAGCAGTGGACTTATAAGGCTGATATGATAAAACAATCTAAAAATTTTGAGTAGATCGTAAAAAAATATTATGTAACACTTACTTTTATAAGATCCTAAGGCATAGTCTGACAACCTTGGGCCCGAATACTGGTGGCTCTTGACAGCTTCTTTCCAATGGTCTGTACATGGAATCCGATCTTCAATAACTTCTCATGGTCCAGGATCTTCCTCCCATCAAACAGGTACGCTGGCTTCATCATAGACATGTAGATCTTTTTAAAATCTAACTCTTTAAACTCGTCCCATTCCGTGCATAGTACGATAGCATGAACCCCGGTAATGGCCGAGTATGCTGAATTGTGTATTTTAACATTTTGCCTTACTACCTCTGGGTCACATGTCACAGAGGGATGAGTCAGATCATATAAAATTTGATCGACTTCTACTTTCGGATCGTAAATGTGTAACTTAGCTCCTTCGTCGAGAAGTGTTTTACAAACGTATATAGCTGGAGATTCCCTTGTATCACCCGTATTTTTTTTAAAAGAAAATCCAAGTATAGCAATGTTTTTGTCCGTAACAGTGTTGAAAAGTGACTCAATAACCTTTCTAGTAAACCTAGTTTTCTGGTAATCGTTTAAATCAACAACTTGTTGCCAATAAGCAGCTACTTCTGGTAAATTAAGACATTCACATAAGTAAATAAGGTTCAAAATGTCCTTTTGGAAGCAGCTACCACCGAAACCAATTGAGGATTCTAAGAATTTAGGTCCGATACGTGAATCTCGACCTATAGCTCGTGCCACTTCAGATACATCAGCTCCTGTGGCTTCACAAACTGCCGATAAAGAGTTAATACTAGATATTCGTTGTGCTAAAAATGCATTCGCTGCAAGCTTCGACAGTTCTGAGCTCCAAGTATTTGTAGTTATGATATTCTTGGCCGGAATCCAATGTTCATACACCCAACATAGCTCTTGTATAGCTTTCTGACCTTCGAGAGTCTCTTCACCACCTATCAACACTCTTTCGGCCTCAACCAAATCGACTATAGCTGTTCCTTCTGCCAAAAATTCAGGGTTAGACAAAATCTGATATTCTACGCCAGGTTTTGTGTTAGCGCGGAGGATTTTCATTATAATCTCGGCGGCTTTAACAGGCACAGTGCTTTTCTCGACAACGATTTTGTTGTTGGTTGCCAGATCAGCTATCATTCTCGCTGCGCCTTCTATATACTTTAAATCCGCTGCTCTCCCCTTACCATTTCCAAAGGTTTTCGTAGGCGTATTAACAGATATGAATATCAAATCAGCTTCCTGGATACCTCTAGCGATATCCGTGGAGAAAAATAGGTTTTTACCTCTGCACTGACGCACCACATCGTCTAAGCCTGGCTCGTAGATCGGCAGCTTATCTGAATTCCATTGACCTATTCTCTCCGCACTTTTATCACACACTGTTACTTTAATATGTGGACATTTCAACGCAATCACACTGCACGTAGGCCCTCCAACATAACCGGCACCGAGACAGCAAATCTTTTCTATAACCATAGTTATTTTATTTACGAAAAACTTTTACAGAATTACACGACAGTCTAATCTACCGGCAAACAGCTTATGCTATTAAGTTTTTATTCAAAGTAATCTCACTAAGGCCAATCAATTTGCCATTCGAAACGGCATTAATAATAATCGCTTTCAGTAAGATAAGTGACTGAGACGGCTAACACACACAACACGAATTTTTAAATTACTATAAGGCGTACGACGAACGGCTAGCTACTCTGTGGCCTACAGGAGATCTCAGAGCAAGCAAGAGATAGTGTCAATGACATTAGGAATAGGGATGGGTCTGATCGGTTATGTCGAACTCATTTCCTGAAAATTAATGACAAATATATTTTTATTATCATTTATAATAACACTCTCCTGAAGCTGCTTGAGCCTACGTTTTTTTTTTTTTTTTTTTCTTCTTTATTTTGGCTTGCACGGCTTGTGCGTATGCCACGACGGTGTTTAAAGGTTGGGATAAGGGTTAAGGTTCATGAAAAATACGAGAAAATTACAATACAAAAGGAGCAATAGGACCAGGATTCAAGGGATAACAATAAATAAGGATATGATTTTTGGATATTTCTATAATAAGTGATCAATGAGATGAAATGTATACAATGAGTGGAACATTTATAATGATGATATGTAAAATGTATTAGGCTATAATTTAATATTATTTTTTTGAATAAAATCCGTTATTAGTCTATAAATGTCATATTCCATGGAGTATAAAAGACAAGGCATCGATGTTGGCAATGAGACACCTAAGGTAATCAGATTATTTAAAAAATATGTGCAGTCGTGAGATAGGCAATTAAAGAAAATATGATTGAGATCACCTACTCCATTACCACAGCTGCAGTCGCTACTGTCAACAATATTTATGCGAGCTAAATGGGAAGGTGTACAAACATGGCCTAGGCGCATTCTAATAAGAATAGTTGTGCTCACTTTATCAAATCTCATTGAAGAAAACCAAGGTTTTTTTGAAATTTGGGGCTGAATTTTCGAGTAATTTCTTCCTTTCTGTTCTTTACTGATGCTCCAAACTTCTTCCCAAGAATGATACATCTGGTCTCTTGGAAAGGAAACAATATCTTGAACCATGTTTTCATAAGGAAATTTATCACCACAGGTCACGGCCTCGTGGGCTAACTTATCCGCAAAATCATTACCAGGAATATTCTGATGGCTAGGGATCCACGCAAATTCAACCTGTAGGCCTCTAGAATAACACTTTTCCAACAAAGTTCTACATTCCATAATGACTGAATTGTTAGAATTTGTTTTAAACGGGAACTTTACTAAAGACTGAAGTGCGCTCTTAGAATCAGAGAAAATTATAGTTTGTTTAAGATTTGCGAGAAGAGTATATTCTAATGATTTTAAAAGACCGAAGCACTCCCCGGTGTGCACCGAACTTTCGGGAGGAAGTTTAACTTTCTGTACTATTTTAAATTGCTGATGGTACACTCCGACACCAACGCAATCCATTGAAGACTGTTTAGAGGCATCGCTAAATATATAATGCCAGCCAGGCCAGAATTGCTCTATTTGTGTGTAGAAAGACACAGCTGAACATTCATTTTTTTTAAAATCTAAATCAAATTTTACAGTAGGTAAAAGAATAAGTGCATTATAATTAGTACCAAAAATAGGGAGATATTGAGAACTATGGGTGGGCGCTTGGAGGGAAGTAAATTTACGAAAGCTAATTATTAAACAAGGGCTGTTTTTATGTCGCCAGTAAGGCGCATTTTCAATATTTTCAGATAAAGTTTGCAACATTTTACGAAGAGGGTGTTTTGAAAATTGAAAAGCTCGAAATAAATACTTGTCACATAAATATTGGCGTCGTAAATTCAAAGGCGGTTCTGAACATTCCACCTGTAGTGCATTAATTGGGCTAGAACGCATCGCTCCCGTCACTATTCGCAAAGCTTTAGACTGAATGTTATTTAATTTTTTTAACCCAGCTGAACTACAGGGCTCCAGAAAATAACTTCCATAATCTAACACACTACGAACAAGGGCATTATATAACAGTCTTAATGTAGATGGATGAGCGCCCCACCATACACCTGTCAAACATCTTAATATGTTTAAATTTCGTTCACATTTATTAACAATAGCATTGCAGTGAGGAAGACCAGTTAATTTGTTATCTAAAATAATGCCGAGAAATTTTACTTCTTTACATTGAGGAATGAAAACTGAGTTATATGATATCACTATAGGATAAGGAGTGCGCATTTTAGAAAATAAAACTGTTGAACTTTTTGAAACGGATAATTCAAGTGAATTATAGTCAAGCCATATCTTGAGGTTCTCAAGAGAAACTGTTATGGAGTTTATTAAGTTTTCAACTGATCGGCCAGCTTTGTAAAATACTAAGTCATCAGCGTATTGTAAAACCGTAATATAACCTGGAAGAGAGTCTATCAGGTCATAAGTATAAATATTGTAAATCAATGGTGATAAAACTGATCCTTGCGGAAGACCTTTCCATACAGTTCGACGAACAGTTGAGTTATCGCAGTTTACCTGTATGTATCTTTCTGAGATAAGGTTTATGATAAAATTGGATAATATTAGTGGGACTTTTAATTTGATAAATTTTTCCTTTAATATAGTTATATCAACATTATCGTATGCAGAATGAATATCTAAAAATGCCGCAAGTAAGGATTCATTTTTAGAAAAAGCTAATCTAATGTCAGTAATAAAAATACCCAAGTTGTCCATGGTGCTTTTGGCTTTCCTAAATCCGTACTGGCTAGTATGTAGCAAACCTTGGTTTTCTACGTACCATTCCAGTCTATTTTTTACTAAATGTTCCGTTAGTTTACAAAGAATTGAAGTTAAAGCTATGGGACGATAAGACCTTGGGTCTGAAGATTCTTTATTATGTTTTAGTATGGGAATAACTTCCTGAATTTTCCAAGAGGGTGGAATTTCACCTGAAATCATTATTTTATTTACAATGTTCAAAAAGTATATAAGACTAGGATCACTAAGATTAATAAAAAAAGAATATGGAATTCCATCTATTCCAGGCGCAGAGTCTTTAACGTAACTCAAGACGCCTTTTAGCTCTTGGAGACTGAAAGGGGAATTAAGGTGGGAAAGAGTTTCGTTCGGGGATATGGAACAAGGCATAATAATATTTAGAGGGGCTGAAGGTGGTGCCAAATTATCCATCAAAATCTCTGTAAAGCCCTCAGGCAGAATATGGGGGTTTGTTTCTCTGTAAGCAGACCTGTAACGACGTATGTTACGCCAGACAGTGGAGGAAGGCACGTCGGGTGATAAAGACTCACAGAAAGATTTCCATCCTTCCCATTTTTTTTGTTTAAATAGTTTTCGAGTTTTTTTTGTAGCTTCACAAAGGTTATCAAAATTTTCTGTGGTGGAATAATTTTTGTATAAATTTTCAGCCAATTTGCGTTCTTTGATAGAGGCGGAACATTCAGAGTCCCACCAAGGTGGAGAGGGAATTTTTCTGTGATAATTACTTTTAACAGGAAAAACTCTTTCGGCAACTCTAACCAGAAGTGAGGCAAGAGCATCTACACATTCAGTCTGGTTGTCAAATTGTGGGAGTAATATTATTTCTTCGTCGACTAACGTACGGTATAATGACCAATTTGTGTTATTATTTGATATCCTAAACTTTAATCTAGGAGGACGGGGTGTGTATGGTTTGGTGAAATTAGAGGGAAATGTAATAATTATAGGATAATGGTCGCTGCCAAGAGTTGAAGAAAAAACGGCCCATGTTAATGTGGATGCTAAATTCGGCGAACATAAGGATAAATCAGGGGCGCTTAGTCCTTCATAGGGTTGAGAACGGCGAGTAGCTTCCCCATTGTTTAAAATGCATAAATTAACACTATCCGCCATGTCAATTATTCTCGACCCAAAACTATTTGAAGAGGAACTGCCCCAAGATTGATGTTGAGCATTAAAATCTCCCATCAATATATAAGGTTTTGGGAGTTGAAGGAGAATATGTTCCACTTCATCATATATAACAGACGAAGGATGAGGAATATAAACTGACACAAAACATATATTATGAATTGATACAGCTATAATGGAAAAATCAATATTATGACTTGGTAAGGGGACATGTGTATATGGAACCGAGCTGCTTATAAGTAATGCAACTCCACCATGTCCATCACTTCTATCTTCTCTAACACAAGAGTAATTAGATACTTTGAAATTAAAACTTGGCCGAAGCCAGGTCTCTTGTAAGGCAATTAGAAAAGGATTAAATTTATTTATCAAGTATAAAAGTTCAGATTTTTTACTATTAACACTACGACAATTCCACTGGACTATTATTGAATGACTGTCCATTAAAATCGTTTTTATTTAAATTATCTTTATTAAGAGTGGCAGCGTTGGACGGTTCAGACAAAGTCTGATTATTAGTAAGTAGATTCAATAATGCTATGATTAATTCTCTAGTTGTCATATGGGGAATATTATTTTTAAATACAGTACCAACTGAGGGAAGGGGAATATCATATTCACTAGTTAATAAAGCATGTGTTTCTCTGTCATAACCCTTGCCAAGTGATGGCAGTTGTCTGGGCTTTGAAAATACAGTTTTTTTATGTGATGATTTATTTGGCATAGTTTCTGATAATGAAATGAAAGATTTTTGGTTTTGCATTATTTTCTGTGAAGAAGCAAAGGAGTTTTTGGGAGTGTAAAGAACATCAGCATAGGACTTTGATACAGGAGGGTGTAGTTTAAGGGCTTCAGCATATGAGATGCAGCTTTTTGCCATAGTTTCTTTGACTGCTTTTTGTCTTGCAAATTCTGGGCACTTATGGCTAGTTGCATAGTGAGGTCCAGAACATAAACAGCAAATTAAATCATCTTCATCAATGGAGCATTTGTCAGCACTATGACCTTGACCACACTTATAACAGCGAGGGGTGGATCTACATTGACTTTTTACATGCCCATATCTGCAGCAATTGAAACATTGTATAGTTGGGTATATATATAAATCAACTGGCAAAGAATTATAACACAGAAACACACGTTTAGGCAGAACTTGGCCATCAAATGTGAGAACAACAGTCTCAATCGGTGTATATGTTGGTTTACCATCTACCATATTTTTCCTATTAATTCTACGGACTTTTATAATTTTTCCACAACCTATTGGTACAGAAATGTTTTCAAGCACAACATCATCTGCCCAATCTGCCGGTACTCCTCTTACAACTCCCATTCGGGTTATATTAAAATTAGGAATAAATGCCTTATAGAAAAATCTTTTTAAGGCTTCACTTTCTAAGAAAGCATTGGCATCTTCAAATTTATTAAATGAAATACACAGTTTATTTCTACCTATTTTTTTTAGGCTGCCATTTACAATATTTTTGAAAGAATGTTTCTTTAAAAAATGTCCGAAAGCAACTGGGTGAATATTTATATTTTCTGAAACTGATTGTTCCTTCTGAATGTGAATTAAAAATGGAGACACATCAGTTGACTCATAATGAGTCCTACCAATATGTACCGGTGATTGAACAGATGGTTGTGTTGATTCTAGGACTGCAGGTGGCAATGGAGCAAGAAATTCTTCAGATTTTGAATTTTTTTCTGCATTATTTTTTTCATTTATTTCACAATTGCATGAAGATTCTGTAGATGTTTTATTATGTTTACGCTTCTTTTTATTACATAACCTACATTTTTTGTGTGCAGAAACTCTTTTTCGGCTAGATTTTACATTGTCTTGTGAAGCTGAACAGTCAGTATCTATATGTGACCCTTCGGTGTCCATCTCCGATCCATCATGCCCATGACCAATGGTTATAACATTAGACACCTGAGGGCCTGAGCCCCCAGGGTCTTCGGGGTCAAACATAGACCCACTAGAAAAAGAAAATAACTCACCAGTTTCAGGAACAATTTATATGTAAAATGAAATAAACAAATACGTAAGAATAAAATAACAGTAATCTGGCCTTATTACATTCACTTAAAAAATAAATAAAAGTTATGAAAATTTTAAGTTGACCGCGAAGTTTACCCTTTCCCGCGCTTTCCCACTTTTTCGAGCCTACGTTACGATATTTATGTTAGAATTAAGAATTAACCTCTTTGCTTGATATGTAATACATAAAAAAAAAATTAATTTTAGATTAGATTAGTTTAAATTTTCGGAGGATGCTGTGTACGCTTCTAAGGGCCAATATATATGTAATTTTGTGGTTGTGTTATAATTATATATTTATTTGTATGTTTAGCTGTTAGCGTACATATATATATTTATAGATAATACATAGTTCTACTTAGAAACAGAGTATTTTTATCAGTTGATTAATAGTACTATAGTCTTATGTAATAGATATAATGCTAGAATAAACTATAATTCAATTGCAACCCACTCCATTATAATTTTAAAGGAATTTTGTTCAGTAAGCACTAACTTATATTTATTGTAAAAATATAACTAACACACAAGTTAGTAAAAGTTTACTTGGTTTAAGTAGAAAACACTTTATTTAACTGCATTGCTTACCCAATTAATGTTCGAAAATAATGTAATAGGATAGTTATTAAACAAATTATTATTATAATATATATTCTAGCAGACTCACCAAATGTTATTTTGCCATATAAATTTATTTCCCCTCATCACTCAGACCACCTGCAATCGGTCACATTGGAAGCTTAAAAGAGGCCTATGTACAGTAGTGGACTGGTGATGATGACTATGAATCACTTCATCATCATCATCATCATTTCAGCCATCTGAAGTCCACTGCTGAACATAGGCCTCCCCAATTGCTTTCCACGTAGATCGATTCTTTGCCACCTGCATCCACCGGCTCCCCACCGCCCTGTCCAGATCATCGGTCCATCGCGTTGGGGGCCGCCCTCTACTACGTTTGCTGATTCGTGGTTGCCATTCAAGAACCTTAACGCCCCATCGTTCGTCGGTTCTTCGAGCTATGTGCCCCGAATTCTATGAATCACTTATGCACATGAAAATAGTTTAGGTACTTTGCGAAGTCTTGCAGAATTTACACTAAATGCCATAAGAATCGGTGAAACAATAGAAAGAAAATTTTATTAATAAGAAAAAAGCTCTATTACTCATAAAAAAAATTCGTACTTATACCATTTCAAAATGTTTTAACAAATAAAAAAATAGTTTTATATCACAATATTTTAATTACTTCATAAATTAAGTATATTTACTTACTTGCCACAGTACGGATATATAAAGTCCGTAAGTATGTCCAGTGTAATGGTTACAACACTAGTAGTGTTGCCACGTTTTAAACACACCAAAAACTATTATTTAGTGGAAATATATCATTCATAAAAATATTTAGTTAAAATAATCACAGATGTAGGTATAAAATAAAATAGATATCGCAAGTCTATTCCGTAACGCAAATATCACGTTTTGTATTGAAATTAAGCGTGCCGACTTTCACTGCCGATATTTAGTGCCGGGAAATCCAAATTGATTCATGGACACTGATGCCGCTGATGATTAATATTTTATGACGTCAAATCGTTCATGTTATAGAAGGGGAAGGGGTAGGCAGAGGCATATTATACGACCACACTTCGCCAATTATATAGTTGGTCCCATGTAAAATATACTTATGTATGTGTGGATATTATAGATTGCTTTTTATTTTTAGAAGAAATTGATCTACTACATGACACGGGATCCCCTTACCCCTATTGAATTTGACACAAATGCAGGAGAGGAAATTATCCCCCATTACCAAGACATTGAGGGCAGTAGCAGGAGATCAGGTTTTCTACTTTATTATTTTTCTCAATGAGAAATGTGGAGGAATACTTTTATATAACTCTATACCTATTTATAAAATTGTACGTTATATTATAAATTATACACGGTATTTTGGGCGCGTCTCGTGTTACTGTTTCCGCAAAAGCTGAAAATCAGTGTTTTGGTCTCAGAAAAAACCCACTAAGCCGTAGCCATTTTGCAGCGCTGCGACACACATGCACATTATGCGAATGCTTTACTTTTAGTTTTTTTGTTGTTATATATTTTTTTAATTATTGTAATTTTGTTTTTATTGTTTTATATGTATTTGTGTCTTTCGATGCAATAAATAGTTTATCTATCATACAGAGGCAAATTTGTTGTATGAAATGATTTGGAAAAAGATTTATGGAATTTAGGCACCAATGGAGCACTTCTTATGAGTCCACTGCTGAACATGGCCCCTCCAATAGATTACATTCTATTGGGGGTATTTGCATTGGCAAGCGGGTACCGGAAAGGTAGAAGAGGCGCGTCCGTTTCTGAGGAGGTCAGCCCGTCATGGCCTAGCACACCCTCGCAGCCTCTCCCTCCATGTCCACCAGCAGTGGCTCCTGTGGCCACGCCTCAACCAGGGCTGCCTCCTGTCTCTCCCGATAGGTCTCTACCTTGGCGTGGTGAGGGGGCTGAGTACCTCCCGGAGGCCGGGAAAAGGTAACACCCAGAGGTTGGCGACTCTGAGTGTCCTTACAACTGACTACCGGGGGGGGAAACTAAGAGGGACCTGCAGAGGGCGCAGCGGGCGGGCCAGGAGGGCCTTAGTATCAATAATTATACCGACTGGACAAAATTTTCGGCTTCAGTGTCAGATCTTGTTAATCTTTTACCTGTTATTAATAATAATAACATACTTTTTTGTGCTCGGAAATTATTTGAGTTTCTTATGTCGGCTGCTGAGTGTTTTCTTCCTCTACGTTCAATTGTAACTATAAACAATCCTTTACCTCCCTGGTGGAATGCATTCCGTATGCACGAAAATTGTATATTGTAGAAGGTAAGCGGAGAGATAATACAAAAGAAACATGAGCGGAAAGAATTTTTCAGCAGTTTCTGACTTATCTCAAAAAGCTAGCTACTTATTAAGAAAAAAAAAGCTGCAGGTTGGAGAAAGTTTTGTGAAGGACTTCTTGGCGGGAAAGTGAAGCGTCATGTCTGCAGTTTTGTTTTATTTTCTAAAATTTGTGATATTTCTAACATTAATGTGTATTAACGGTGGATTATTAACCGTCAAGTGTTTGTGAATATACATGAGTGTTGTTAAATCAAACAAATCAGTGCAACATCACTTTTCAAATTCTCTCAAGAAGTCCATGTGAGATCTCAGTATAGTCCCACATCTTTACTGAGGACTCAAGGGGCTTAGGGGAGGGTATTTCATCTTCGATTTATAATCTTGATCACCACTCATTCTCATTTACTATAAATTATATAATATTAATATATCACTTACTTGACACTGGCTATATGTGCTAGACGCACGAAGCCATTATTTAAATGGAGGAAATTTTGTGAATCCGTTTCGCCAGAGACTCCTTCCCGGGTAGTTTGGAATCAAATAAATAATTTTCGCTGTTTCCCCAATTAATCCTTCCTCTCCCGATTCTTTACCATGGATCAATTCCTTTTTAGATAAGTTAGTTCCTTCTTTTGTTCCAAATATTTCTGATATTCCAAATATTGCAAGTTCCCTACATCCTTCAAGTTCTTTTACTACACTGACTAAGCCTTTTTCTTTAGAGGAATTAAAATTTGTTCTTTCTACTGTCAAGGATTCTTCTCCTGGCTTAGATGGTATTCCTTATTCTTTCTTAGGTAATAGTAATTCAGACATCCTTTGTTACTTTCTACCATTGATAAATTTTTGTGTAGACTCAGGATGTGTTCCCGATTCCTGGAAGGTTCAAATTGTTGTTCCTATTTTAAAACCAGGTAAGGATCCCAGACTGGTAGATAGTTATAGACCTATTGCTATGTCTATAACAATGGCTAAAATAACTGAACACCTGATCAAAAACCGTCTTGAATGGTTTTGCGAATCCAATGGAAATCTTTCCGACTTTCAGTTTGGTTTCCGAAAGGGAAAAAGTTGTTTAGACAACTTATCTCTTTTAGTTTCAGAGATTCGTCTCAGTATAGCGTCTAAGAAATTTTACTGTTGCAGTCTTTTTAGATATTTCTGTGGCATACGATAACGTTTCTCTTTCTATTCTTAAAACTATACTTTTTAATCTTGGCTTCCCTCCTAAATTCGTTTCATATATTTTCAATTCTTTCGGCGGTCGCTCAGTTGTGATTAACACAGGCTCTGGTCAGGTTAGCAGAACTGTCTATAAAGGCTTGCGTCAGGGCTTCGTCTTGAGCCCATTACTGTTTAATATTTATACAGCTGATTTAGATCAAACTATTTTGCCTTTCTCCAATGTTCTCCAGTACGCTGATGACATTGTTCTATTTTCTTCAGGTAAAAATGCTAATTTATGTGCTGATTCCATCTCTGATGCGATTAGCGCAATGTCGCAAAAAAGAAAAATTTTAACTTTTTCGTCTAAACGTCTTCTGACTAAAATTAATATACAGTTAGACGGTATCAGAATTCCAACTGATACATGTGTAAAATTTTTGGGTGTTTTTCTGGATTCAAAATTGTCTGGTGTAAAACATTTTGATTATGTGATAAGTAAATGTGAAAAGAATATAAATCTGCTTAGATGTCTGGCTGGTGTATGATGGGGTGCTCAACCATGCTCCCTTAAATATTTAGCTGATCGATTCTTAATTAACAGATGGCAATTTACTAATCATCCACTTTTTGATAAGTTTATTTATTATTTATTTATTTATTTATTTATTATATAGATTGAAGGAAAGAAGGACAGAAAGGAAATTAAAGTTGAAGGACCTGTCAGTTTTTTATAATTTATCAAGCTGGTTAGATGAAAATGTACCATGCCTAATTAAAAGCTTTCACAAAGTTAACGTTAACCACTTTTTATGCATAATTTAGATGTAGTTCTGTTTACCCCTAAAAATTTTTTAAACTTTGGAGTTAGTAAAGATGATTTGTTTCCTTCTAAAAAATTCGCCCAAATCATGTGTGAGAAATGGTCTAGATGGCATTCAATATTCACAGATGCCTCAAAAAAAGATTCTGATGGCTGTGTTGGGGTTGGAATATATCATAAGGAATATAACATTCATCAATTAATCAAATGTCCCCCAGGTACTTCCATTTTGACTCTCGCCAGTCAGGCAGGGGAATTTTAGAAGGTGTAAAGTACATTTTGTTATATAAAATCAAAAAGGCCATCATATTTACAGATTCATTGAGTAACTTACAAGCTTTACAGGGTAATCCATTCCTTGGAAAGTTTTCTGCCATACTGTTTGAAATTAAATCAAACCTTTTTCTGTGTAACCTGCAAGGCTATGATGTGATTTTAGCTTGGATTCCAGGTCATTCTGGAATCTATAATAAGGCTGATTTTTATGCAAAAAGTGCTGTATTACATGGGGATAGAGTTTTTTTCAAAATTATATTTCTGATCCCTTACTTCCCCCTAAAAAAGACTTGTTTAAATTATGGTCAGTTTTCTGGAAATATTCCTCGAGGTCAAAGGGTAGACGTTACTATGGTCTTCAAGGTTTTATTCCTCAGAAGCCGTGGTTTCAAAAAATTTTTGTATCGAGATATGTCTCTTCAATCATTTCCCGTCTTCGATTTGGCCAACTTGTGGAGCAACTAACCTTAAAACTAAAAATTCTTGATTCTTCTTTATGCAAATGTGGTTTAGCTGAAAAAGATCTGAATCATATTCTCTTTTCCTGCCCACTGTATGATTATTCTTCTTTTATTAATGCTCTCATCTCTCATGGTTGTCCACTGACCACTTCCTACTCATATTGATATTTTACTTTCTCCTATAGATTCCTTCTTAGTTAGTGTATTTAGAGAATTTATTGTAAGTAATAAATTAAAACTAGGTAGTATCCTTAAATTTTTTAGTGTATAATTAGATTTGTTATGTTTTTGTTTGTAAATAATTAACTGTATTATAATGTAAAGTTGTAATGTAGAATTTGTTTATTTTATTGCAGGTAGTTAAAGTTCTCCTGGAAAAATAACGTTTGATTTTATATACGTTAATTGTAAATTTTAATTGTTAATTTAATTGATTGTTGATCTTTAATAAATAATTAATTTATTAAATCGTTAATTGTAATTAAATTATATTTTTGACGTGACAACGTCTTAAATTAGGTTGCGGCTGGGAGTCACTTATGAAAAAGTGTAACGCTCGGTAACGTTACGATGAGTCACCGAACGAGAGAGAGGCCCGGCGAATGCCTTGCGTCTCTCTCCCACTCAACTATGATCGGTCTGCCGCGCGCGCAGCACTAGTGTACAATGTTTTAGTAAACAAAATATATTTCTATAGTTAAAATTTGTGCAATTCTTATTTTCATTCAATTCCTTGTTCCTATTGTGCAATTTAATTATATTCATATCAATAAATATTCTACCGAGAAAAAGACGTTGTCACGTAAAATCTTCGCCCGTAAAAACGACTTTTTTACTTTTCTTGACACTTGACGCTGGCAAATTTTAAATTGCCATGTGGGAATGAAAAAAAATAATAAACTGGTTTTACTTCTAGTAATTCCGTATTTTTAAAACCTGATATTTAAGCGAAATTTCATTAGCTCAGTGCACAAGCCGTGCGTGCCTTTAAGTGTCTATCTATTATTGCAGTATTCTGTGATCTACTGCTTCGACTATTTGTTTATTTTGTCTTCCTGTCGTATCGTTTTGTAAATTTTAGCCAATTTAAATAAATGTTGTTTTGCTGATTCTTATGAAATTAGTATAACGCATGTTAATTATGTACTACAAATAAGCATTTGATTGTTGTTGTGACAAAGAAGTAAAGTGAGCCGATAAAGAAAAGTGAAGTGAAAATGCCGAATTTAATGTTGTGTAGAATTTGTTTGGCAAATGGTTTTCGTATGTATTCAATAGCCAATTCCCCACTTCAGGAACTATTTGAAAAATATACTAACTCTTTGGTAAGTACAATTTTATATAACCTATTAGAAATATTGAAAGAAATAAATTAATTTATTCAGCATTTAAATATTTACTTATTATAGTTATTTATAACGCTGCACTTGGAGCAGATTTGGGTGAATAGATTGAAGTGCCGCTTAATCAACACAAATAGATGAAAGTGCTGTTAGTCCTGTCCACTGCCTGTACCTTATTATTGGTCCTCATTAGTACTGCTTGTTCCAGCTACACACAGAGGACGACAAACCAACAACATTATGCAATATCTGCATTACTCAGCTCCGAAAGTGTCACAAGCTTGTGCAGTTGTCTGCGAGATCTGAAAAACTGCTCTCTTCATATTTGAGCACTGAAATTCCGGTAAGAGTATTTAATTATAATAATAATAATAATAGCCTTTATTCAGACATTATACACTTGGGTTACAATATATATGGTTATTTATAAGTAGTAATATTATGCATCGACTCGGTCTGTATGTTATATGTTGACAAAGGCCTCCTCCAACTGATGCCATTTTCGTCTATTGTCAGCTACCCGTGTCCATGTAGCACCTACTATAGCTTTGATATCATCTAGAGTATTTATTTATTATTTAATAAAAATCTTACTGATATCCTAATGAAAATAGACCGACAGAAATGGAGATGGTCTGGCCACATGATGAGGAAATGTAGCAAAACATGACAGAATGGTACCCTTTTTTTTCTTCTTTCTGATGGAAAATCATTAAATGACTGTCTTCCGCTGTGGGTGAAGCGGAAGGATGTGTCAGACTTCTACTGACTAAAAACCATCCATGTTCCTTCTTGAGCCTGTAACACCTAGGCCGCAGTAACCTTTTCGAACAGTCCTGCAACACAGAATGGTACCCTAGAGATGAAAAAGAAAGCGCGGAAACGAATATTGAAATGGGAAGATGATTTGAAGTTGGCAGTCAGTGCAAACTGGAGAAGAGTAGCAAATGATAGAAGTCTTTGGAGGAGGCCTATCGCAAAAGGCACACTAAAAAGGGATGTACTGTAACATATAAATTTTAGTTAAACATACATACAATCACGCCTGTTTTGAGGCATAGTATACGCCCACACTTCGCCAATATGTGTTGTTGGTCCCACGTAATAGGTTGTGAGCTTATTGCTTCTTACCGGGCACTGTTATGTTCGCCAGAGCCTCGTCTGTTCATCGGCAGGTGCACCACTTGCAGATGAGGTTGGCTTGGGCGCCAAAGATTATGTTAGGATCCCCTTATACCCCAATTTTAGTTAAAGTGCATGTAAATTTGGGAATAAAGGGCTATATTATTATGAATTAAAATGTATTACGAACAAAGCTCTGGGCTTAATCTCATTGGCATTTGCTTGAACTGATGTGGGTTTTTTTTTTGCAGCTTGAGACATTCCAAAATTTATCCAAAATGCACAAGATGTGGAACTTCAAGTCACATGAGGCTGTCAATATGTATTTAGGAGAGGTAGTGGAGCGTGTGCTAAAAGTGGAAGTTAAAGAAGGTCAGTATTGGTACAAGCAGATACAGTGGACGCCTGGTAATCCGACAAACGTGTCGCTGGGCAGTGTGGGGCTATCAAATTTGTCAGATTACAGAGTACTATCTCAAATCCCTTATAATCCGTATTTTTTGATAAATAGTACTTTGCAATTCGACAAATGCTATGCATCTCTTGCCCGTTCTTTTACGATCAAGCTCCCACAGTGTATGGGCGCGTTAGTGACATACATAAGAGCTCTATTGAGCCACACTTGAATAAATTATTTTTGAACATTTTGGTATATTGAATATTTTACTCCATAGTCTTTGTTTGTTATAAACATAAACATACATTCACGGTCGTTTCCCCGAAGGGACAGGCAGAGGCATATTATACGTCCACACCTCGCCAATTATATAGTTGGCCCTACGTTATAGATGGCGAGCCTATTTCCGCTTACCGGGAACTTCTATGTTTGCCAGAGCCTCGTCTGTTGATCGGCAGGTGCACCACTTGCAGGTGAGGTTGGCTTGGGCTCCTTAGGTCTTGGTAGGATCTATATACACCATTTTATTATTATTATTAATTAACAGGCAGGCAGTTTGAAAACTGATTGCGCCTGTATCCAATTCATCTGCATCTAGTTCCTCTTAACCGGCTATTTTAATTTGTTTGTTATCTCTCCGAGATATTAGTTGATAGTATTTTAGCTGATGGCTATGGGTCTCAAGGTCAAATTTTAATAGTGTTTTGATTTTCAGAAAAAGCAGACCCAGATTCCCCAATGAATTTTGATACAAATCCAGGAGAGGAAATCTTTCCATGTGATTGGGCACCACCAGGTAGTTATGGCAACACCACTCTAACAGGTTCTCACACTATTACTAATTATTTCTTTCCAGCTGGAGACACTACAATGTTACTTGTTTATTTATTTATTTAGAATTATTTTAGAATTTAAAAGATAAAAAAATTTAAATACAATTAAAGTCGGAAACGATCACCAAAGTACAGCAGAGTTTACAGAGATCAGTCCTTGGATGGGTAACCGTTTGTGTGACATTTGATATTGAGCGCTTCCTTGCTTCGGAAGGCACGGTAAGCCGTTGGTCCCGGTTATCACTAAATGTGGTAGTCGTCAAGCCATGTTAGAGGGAGGCCTAAATCGGCGGCTTGAAAAGTTCTAACAGCAGGAAGCCATACACCTGCCTCCGAAAATCCGCAGTGGGTCAGCGTGGTGGTGTATGACCCAATAGCCTCGCACCTTGACATGTGAGAGGAGGCCCGTGCTCAGTAGTGGGACGTAAATGGGCTGAGATGATGATGATGATGATGACATACTAAATTAATTATATTTTACAGATGTACCAGTCATCAGGAAGTGCCATGACAATTTAGTGCCTCTGGATCCCTCTGTTCAGACTAAATGCACTGATATTCATGGAGTTATAGCATTCGCACAACCTAAATATGAATTGAAGATAGAGTACACAAGTGACAGCGAAAAAACTCAAAATAATATGGAGACCGCTTCTAATGTGCAAAATATATCTAAAGAATCAACATTCACATGCGATGAATGTAACAGAAGTTTTGAATCTAAAGTGAAAATTATAAAACATATGAAATTGCACACCATACCATCTGAAGCAGTAATTAGTACAGATAATATCAAACATAAAAAAGCAAACAGTAATCTTCAATGTCGCCATTGCAAGAAATATTTCAGCTCCAAATGCTACTTGATTAGACACAATAAAAGACATACTGGTGAGAAGAATTACAAGTGTAAAGATTGTGACAAGTGTTTTATTCAACTCGGGGATTTGACACGACATACTCGAATACATACCGGTGAAAAACCTCACATGTGCAAATATTGTAGTAAGTGTTTTAATGAACGTGGTTATTTGAGAAGACATTTGATCACACATTCAGGTGAGAAACCATACGAATGTAAACATTGTAGGAAAAGTTTTAGCCGTAATTCTAATTTGAAAGAACATATGAGAATTCATACTGGTGATAAGCCATTTAAATGTAATGATTGTATCAAATGTTTTTCTCAACGTTCCCATTTGAGAGAACATATAAGAATACATACAGGTGAAAAGCCATTTAAATGTAATTATTGTAGCAAATTATTTAAACGACGCAGTCATTTGACTACACATTTAAGGATTCATACTAGAGAAAAGTTGGTCCCGGTTATCACTAAATGTAGTAGTCGTTAAGCCATGTTTTAGGCCTAATGGAATATAAATTTAAAAAAATTCTAACAGCAGGACGCCATACACCTGCCTCCGCCAATACGCACTGGGTCCGCGTGGTGGAGTATGACCCAATACCCTTGCACATTGGTATGTGAGAGGAGGCTCATGCTCTGTAGTGGGACGTTAATAGGCTGAGATGATGACTAGAGAAAAGTCTACAGAGACTTAACCCTTTAACAGGCAGAACATGTTGAAAATATTCATTGTTTTTCCACCTTAACTTAACCGCATAAGGTTCAATTTATGGTGGTCATTTATTGACCACAGCCTGGTAAAGAGCTAATCTGATTCTTCATCATACCAGCCTTATAAAGTCCACTGGACATCAGCCTCCCCAATAGATTACATTCTATTGGTGGTATTTGCCCATAATCAGCACGCTGGGCAGGCGGGTAGGTGATCTCAGTTCCAGCCAGTACGCAGGATTACACCACTGCCAATCATCCAGTAGGATTTCTCTTCGTTGACTCTTCAAATTTTTAGTTAGAAGAGAGGGGGTGGCACTATTCTAGGCCGGTATACAGCATCGATAAATTACGTTTAGGCGCTACGATGCCTTATATACTGACAAGTGAAACCTAACATATGAGAATAATTATAATCCATAATTGTAACTTGTTTAGATGTAAGACCTTATTATGTAAAACATTATGGAGTGCAATAAACATTGAATTGAATTGAACATTATAGCCAGGGGTTAAAAACCAAAACATAGTTATATAATGTGATTTTATATTGAAAATAACCGTCAAGCTAAAAAAACATAGTAAATTAGATATAAACCTTTAGTAGAAATAGTAACATTGTTTTTTTAAATAAAAATCAAATGTACATAAATAGCTATTTTATGCATGGGTGTATAGGGATCCTACCATGACCTAAGGAGCCCAAGCCAACCTCACCTGCAAGTGGTGCACCTGCCGATCAACGGACGAGGCTCTGGCGAACATAACAGTTACAGCTCCCCATCTATTAATATGCCTCTGCCTACCCTTTCGGGGAAGTAGGCGTGACTGTATGTATGTAAGATTAGTAACGTTAGCAAATAAGTTATTTTAATTTATGGACATGCATGCTGCTGGTATGTCTTATTAAATAAATAAATACAATATAACTGTATCTGTTTTATTTCTTTATAATTATAATTTAAAAAAAAAATTATAATGACATCTATACTTGAGGAATCGCTGCGCTGCGAGAAGCTAGGTTAATGTAGCGATTCTATTAATAATAAATAAATATTTCTGACACTTACACCAATTATTTAGTTCCAAGATAAGTATCATTAAAAACTTGTGTTATGGATACTAAATAACGGATAAACATACATAAATACATTTTTTTTTTGTAAATACATACTTAATATACATAGAAAAACAACCAGACCAGAACAAATATACATATTTATACACACAAATATTTGTCCTGTGTGGGAATCGAACCCACGACCTCGGGAGTGGAATGCGGGTATAATCGCCACCACGCCATATCGGTCGTCAAAAGGTATTGGTTCGTAACAAACACATTCTACAACAACAAAAAAACCTAGCAACCTAGCTCATCTCTGGTAGAATCGCACCCTCAGAGGCCTTGTTGTAAGCCACCTTCAAGAAGGAGAGCGATTCGCATTATAGGGGATGCTGAGGTAACAGCCCCACTCGAGGATCTACAGCTGCATAGAGACATTGCATCTCTCAGTGTCTTCTACCGAAACTACTATGGCGAGTGTTCTGAGGAGCTTTTCGATCTCACCCCGCCCTCTCGAACAACATGTGCTGGTCTTAGAACCCATCCTCATACTGTGCAGACTATCAGCACTCGAACCAAGAAATTTGGGAAGACGTTTCTGAACAAGAATACTAAGGTCTGGAATTCGCTGCCGGCTCATGTGTTTCCTATTTCCTATGATCCCGGGTCTTTTAAGCGGGGCGTGAAACGGCATTTTAGCAGGTCGTCATGAGTGGATGCGCTTTGTACCGTGCTTATTTTACGGTATGAAGCGCTTTCATTTTTTTTTGACTGCATCGACTGTTTACCATCAGGCAGGATGTAGTCATTATGATATGTCACATGAAGAAAAAAGCTGGTATTAGGGTCGTTTCGTGCGCAGGGCCTCGTCCAAGCACGATACGCCTTTTGCTTGCATTCAGCAGCTTTAGCGCATTCGCGATTGAACCAAGGCCGTTGTCTACCAACACTGGCAAGATCTGTGCGTAAAATATAATCCATACCCAACAAGATCCAGGCTTACGGCCAAAGATTCGCCACGCTTCACCCCATGAGTAACGAACGCTAGAAGATCACCCATTGATCGTTTCGGTCTAAACCCATACTGACGATCGTGAAGAGTGATCTTCCAGGTAACGGATGAGCTGAGCATTTATCACCCGCCCAAACACCTTGCACAGCACAGAAGTGACAGCGATGGGTCGATAGTTGGCTGGATCCGAGCGATCCCCTTTTTTGGGGATGGGTTGTATGTTCGCCTCCTTCCAAGACACCGGCACAACACCACCATAAGACTCTCTAAACAATCGTGTGAACACAGGGGACAACTCAGCCGCGCATTTGAGCAGCACAATTGCCGGAACACCGTCCGGTCCGCTAGCCTTCCGCACGGCACGTACATCACCTAGTATCTTCCTGCAGGGCGGAGGATCCACCAGGGAAAAGGTAACCCCCAGAGACCGGCGACTCTGGGTACCCTTAGTACTCACGACCGGTGGGGAAACTAAGAGGGACCTGTGGAGGGCACTGCAAGCAGCAGTGCCAGGCGGATCTTAGGGGGGGGGGGCGGGAAGCCCCTGCTGTTTAACCATGGACTCTTAGAGAAGTCGACCACACACGCTATGGTCGCACAAAGAGGTAGGAGGGGCGTGTTCACTGCGCCTCTGATGGAGTCGTCGCGGTTATGGCCTGGGGGGGGGTTAGCCAGATAAAAAATAAAGATAAAGATAATTTGTCAAAATACAGTACATTAAGGTGTTACATAAATATTAGCATCTTGCATTCTACCATTACTGGTGTACAAATATTGATCTTATAAACTAACAAAATAAAATGAACAAAGCTATTGGTCAACAAAAAAAAAAAAATAACATTACATCTTATCCTTTAAATATTCACTAACAGCGTAATAACATTTTTCTAATAGTTTAGAATATAATTTTTGTTTAAATATTACAATTGTTTCCTTTTTATAGTCATTTGGTAATTTATTATAAATTCGAATAGCCATACAATATGAATTCTTACTGAACATGCTAGTGCGTTGATTAGGTACAGAAATTTTATACAGATACTGCCAGATACAGATACTGCCCCCCCCCCGTCTCTTTTTCAATGGTGCCGGTCGCGAGACGGACCCCCTTTGGCCGGGAGGCAGTGCATAAAAAAAGAAGTGCAGGTATACTACACTCAATAATAATAATAGTAAAAATAATCTGTATAGAGATCCTACCGAGACCTAAGGAGCCCAAGCCAACCTCACCTGCAAGTGGTGCACCTGCCGATCAACGGACGAGGCTCAGGCGAACATAACAGTGCCCGGTAAGCGGCAAAAGGCTCGCCACCTATTACGTGGGACCAACTATATAATTGGCGAAGTGTGGCCGTATAATATGCCTCTGCCTACCCCTTCGGGGAAACAGGCGTGAATGTATGTATGTAATCTCCGGGAAATAATAAAAACTATTTACAATAATATGTTTTATTCACACATTTTTTTATAATAATAATATATTACAATTAAAATGTTATGTACAGTCCGAGGCCTGAGTAACTATTTAAAAAAAAAGTCGCGTTCGATAACACCAGTACCTCGATAGTACAAGGAGAGTGACAGCCATTTTGAAGCTTATTTTTCTTCTTTCTTCTTATTTCTTGGCGGGAAAGTGAAGCGTCATGTCTGCAGTTTTGTTTTATTTACTAAAATTTGTAATATTTCGAAAATTAATGTGTAATAACGGTGGATTATTAAGTGTTTGTGAACGTATATGAGTGTTGGTAAATGAAACAAAGCAGTGCAACATCACTTTTAAAATTCTCTCTAGGAGTCATTGTGAGATCTCAGTATAGTCCCACATCTTACTGAGGACTCAAGGGGTTTAGGGGGAGGGCATCTCATTTACCGTCCTTATCACCACTCATTCTCATTTACTATGAATTAAATATTAATAATATTTAGGCACGAATTTTTTTAAAGAAAAAAAATAACTTCAGAGCTGTTTAGTAATCTTACTGAAAAGTACTAGTAAGTACTACTACTATAGTTTACTGCGGTAAACCGACGATCCATTAAACGCGGCGGGAAGCCGTTGGACGCAGGCGTCCCAAAAACAGTTTTACCCCAGTAAAACAATTTAATACCCCCCAGGTCAAGAACCCTGGCTCTGTCAATTTGGAGGTTGGATCACTTCATAGTATAAAACTTAAATCTTTAAATCTATGCAATTCTTTTATTGTATTAGATTTTAAGATATAATTTTAAAAAAGCCAAGATGAGTTCTACCAAAATCTTAGACGCCCAAGCGAACCTCACCTGCAAGTGGTGCACCTGAACAAAACAGCTCACGGTAGGCGACAATAGGCTCGCCACCTACTACGTACGTACGAAATGTGGGCGTATAATATGCCTCTGCCTACCTCTGCGAGGAATCAGGCGTGATTGTATGTATGTACAATTTATTCAAATCACATTTCTGTTCGTGGACTCCTCGTGAGATAAGGAGGGGCAGTACTAATACTGAAAAAAGCCGAGATGAGTTTCTTGAGGCCTTCTTCTCAATCTCGTTGCCTTTTGGAAGCCTCGTTAGAGTCACCGACAAACAGACTGACGGACAATCCCCTCCCCTTTTAGAATCACGACAGGCTGACTGACAGATCCCCCTTATAAGAGTAACCGACATATTGCCAAATCTTGAGAAAATCCACAACAGACAGATAAACTGACAAACCTTGACAAATTCTGACAAACCTTGACAAATTCTGACAAATGATCCATTTGCTTTTATTTCTTGATTATGGTACCGCTCATATCTCTTTCATTGTTGCTAAGAAGAAAAATTATGGAATTTTCATTTTGTGTATAAAAATTTGACGAATCTTAATGATCCTGTTAATCTTAAAGACAATAAAGTTTATTTTATTCAACGGATTTTGACGCGGTGTTTTTTAATAGATAAAGTTGTTCAAGAGGAAATATTATATATATTATATTTTTTCATTTATTTTAAATCTTGTGACTGCAGAACACAGGTTTTTGTAGACTTGTCAAATTGTTTCACTACATTTTCTTGTAACTGGCGGGAGAAAAAACTAACCTTGACGATTTTCTTGCCCGTTCTTTTACGATCAAGCTCCCGCCCGCAGTGAATGGGCGCGCTAGTTTTTAAGTTTTGACGTTCATAAGAGCTCTATTGAGCCAAACTTCAATAATTTTTTTTTTTTTTAATTTTATAGATCACGCGGACAAGGTCACAGGCGGCTGCTAGTTATTTTACATATCATCGGTGACACCTAACACTGCCCCGCTGTACGCCAAGTCCCAATAATGCTCTACGTTGTGCTTTTGGAACAGTTCCCTAGCTTGTTTTTCCGTAGGCATGACCTGTAAAAGGAAAAAAACATTTTTTATTAAAATAAATAAAGACATGGTTAGTTGCTTAAATCATTAATTAAGTCTGTTTTAGGGGAGACATAAAACCAGTCTGCCAGTCAGTCTGATTAGTGGATTCGTGCAACACATCGTGCTGACAATTACTTTTCCGTAATTTGTGTTTTCCGGAACTGCGATCACCAACCCGTCTGCCCAGCGTGGTGATTATGGGCAAATACCCCCAAATGAAAAATGGCACACACGCATATACGGCCCCCAGTCCCCGGCGGCCCCGCTATTCCAGATTACGGTAGCGGTCTTGGTAACGGCGGGGCAGGGGGTGCTAAGAATCACCGGCAGAGATCCGGCTACCACCCAAAACGACGACTTCTGCACCTGGCAACTTATAACACGCGCACACTGAGGACCGACGAGAAGATTGACGAGCTGGAGGAGGAAATAGAGCGGTTGCACTGGGACATTATCGGGTTATCCGAAGTCCGTAGACAGGGAGAGGATACGGTAATCCTTAAGTCCGGCAACTTGCTCTACCACCGGGAGGGCGATCGCCTGTCCCAAGGTGGTGTCGGTTTTATCGTCCGGAAGTCTATCCGTAACAACGTCGTGTCTATTCGGAGTGTGTCGACCAGGGTAGCGTACCTAATACTCAGAATCACCAAACGGTATTCGTTGAAGGTAATTCAGGTTTACGCACCGACCTCGGCACACCCTGACGAGGACGTGGAGATATTGTATGATGACATTTCTGCCGCCATTCATACTTCACCGACTCACTACACGGTTGTTATGGGAGACTTTAACGCAAGGCTAGGCCAACGAAGCGGTGACGAGCAGAAAGTGGGGCAATTTGGAATAGGGCGAAGGAACCATAGGGGACAGCGGTTGGCTGACTTCATGGAGAAGGAGGGCCTCTTTATGATGAACTCCTTCTTCAAGAAGCCACCACACAGGAAATGGACCTGGCTGAGCCCCGATGGTTTCACGAGGAATGAGATAGACTTCATCATGACCACTAAGCGACAAATATTCAATGATGTCTCTGTGATCGCCAGGGTGAAAACCGGTAGCGATCACCGAATGGTAAGGGGCACATTGAATATTAATATAAAGCTTGAAAGGTCCCGTTTGATGAGGTCTACGCTCCGACCCTCAGCTGCCCATATTCAAAACCCCGAGAACTTTCAGCTCGAGCTTCAAAATCGCTTCGCAGGTCTGGAGAACTGCGTAACCGTTGACGATATAAGCGGCGGGCTGGTTGAGACTGTCCACGTTGTCGGGTCCAAACATTATAAGACCCGGCAAACTAAAACCAATAAACTGTCGACTCAAACTCTTAATCTCATGGAAGCGCGACGAGACATGCGATTGCAGTCTTCAGCGGAAGCGTCTTCTTACCGGCTCATCAATAGACAGATCTCGAAATCCTTGCGACTCGATATTCGCAAATTCAATACAAATTGTATTGAAGATGCAATAGAGAGGAACAGGGGTTCAAAAGTGTTCGCACGGGATCTGTCTATTGGTCAGAGTCAGTTGACACAGCTGAAGACCAACGAAGGCAGTCTAGTCACGTCGAGACCTGAGATTATGAGGGAGATCGAAAGGTTTTATGGACAGTTGTATACCAGTACGCAAGATCCCGCTACTTGTTTGGCTAAAGACCCTAGAGCCAAACTAACTCGACATACCACCGAAGACATCCCGGACGTCAGCCTGTACGAGATTAGGATGGCCCTGAAACAACTAAAAAACAACAAGGCACCGGGGGAAGACGGGATGACAGCAGAGCTTCTGAGAGCGGGTGGTACACCAGTACTTAAGGTACTCCAGAAGCTCTTTAATACCGTCATTCTCGAGGGACGTACGCCACAGGCGTGGTCCAGTGGTGTGGTTGTCCTTTTCTTCAAGAAAGGTGACAAATCCCTTTTGAAGAATTATAGGCCAATCACGCTACTGAGCCACGTCTATAAGTTGTTTTCACGGGTCATCACGAACCGTCTCGGTCAAAGGTTTGACGACTTCCAGCCTCCCGAACAAGCCGGTTTCCGAAAAGGCTTTTCAACCATAGACCACATTCACACGCTGCGGCAGGTTATACAGAAGACCGAGGAGTATAACCAGCCACTTTGCTTAGCGTTTGTGGACTATGAGAAAGCCTTTGATTCGATCGAGAGCTGGGCAGTGTTTCAGTCCCTGCAGCGATGCCGCATTGATCATCGGTATATCGAAGTTCTGAGGAGTTTATACAGGAACGCCACCATGTCCGTACGAGTACTGGACCAGTGCACGAATCCTATCCTCTTGCAGAAAGGCGTGAGACAGGGTGATGTCATTTCACCGAAACTGTTCACTGCTGCTCTGGAGGATGTTTTCAAGCTACTGGACTGGGAAAACTACGGCATCAACATTAATGGCGAGTATATGACTCACCTTCGATTTGCCGACGACATAGTGGTCATAGCGGAGTCGCTTGTGGATCTGGGCACAATGCTCGGAGACCTCGACAGAGCTTCCCGAAGGGTAGGTCTTAAAATGAACATGGATAAGACCAAAATCATGTCAAATATCCATGTTGTGCCTACCCCAGTAATAGTGGGAAGCTCGGCCCTCGAAGTTGTCGACGAGTACGTATACCTGGGACAAAAAGTCCAATTAGGTAAGTCCAACTTCGAGAAAGAGGTCAATCGTCGAATCCAGCTCGGTTGGGCTGCGTTCGGGAAACTACGCAAAATCTTCTCGTCCAAAGTACCTCAGTGTCTCAAGACGAAAGTCTTCGACCAGTGTGTGTTGCCAGCGATGACGTATGGGACTGAGACGTGGTGCCTGACTATGTGCCTCATCAGGAAGCTCAAAGTCGCTCAGCGTGCAATGGAGAGAGCTATGCTCGGAGTGTCCCTACGATT